>CM062351.1:17301441-17730441 GCA_031216105.1 Dalbergia cultrata | reverse complement strand
AACATAATTGACCCATTATTATTATGTAATTTTTATTGGCATGTATAAAATCCAAAAAAAGCTCTAGTTATTAACATATTTGGCTCATTATTACTATGTACTTTTTATTAGCATATATAATCCAAAAATAACTCTAGTTATTAACATATATGACCCATTATTATTATGTAATTTTTTTAGCATGTATAATACGAAAAAAACTCTAACTATTAACATAATTGACCTATTATTATTATGTAATTTTTATTGGCATGTACAAAATCCGAAAAAAGCTCTAGTTATTAACTTAATTGGCCCATTATTATTATGTAACTTTATTAGCATGTGTAATATGGAAAAAACTCTAGTTATTGACATAATTGACCCATTATTATTATGTAATTTTTATTAGTATGTGTATGTCACAACCCTCCTTGGGCACGTGACTGGCACGTGAGAGATCACATTCCCACGTAAGCCTGGTGACCTGTACTGTCTCTACGCATGCATTTCAATTAAGAAAATCCATAAAATAAATCCTTAATGTCACATGAAATCACCTGTTGTTGAAAACCAAGTTTAGAAAAATCAAAACATATTTCCATCCCTTTCTAAAAAGCAAATATGCAACATCGCTAAATATGCATACAGTCCTTTACATACAAGGTGTTTATAAAAGCAATAGTTATACAATCCCAAAAAGTATATAAAATAACAAAACTATGCACAATGTGATCATGCTCTACTGTCCGGGGTCCTGCCTGCATCACACTGGAGCACGTCTAGAGCACAATATCAGACACCTCACCTAACGGGCTCAGCAACTGAATCTAATGCTACTGGATAGAGGATGGTGTAGAAGTACCCTCAACAGCTACGATATCTGTAAAATATGAAGGAAACAGAGGGGTGAGTTTTGAATCCCAAAACTCAGTGAGTGAGCCCTCATCTGGAATCCCTCTTCATGGGACACCAAAGAAGGTACACAACACCAAAAATAATAATAACAACACTAACATCAAGTAGTTCATAGTTATAATCAAGATCTCAATCTTAGTTCTTTACAGTCCGACCTAACAGTAGTCTAATAGAGAAACAGTGATCTCTGAATACAAAGGTTTGGTCATATCTGGGCGCATGTATCGCAGTCCCAGTATGACACTAAGTCTCTCGAGTATTTGTGGTCACATCTGGCGCATGATCGCCGTCCCAGTGTGCCAATAAGTCTCACGAATATCTACAGGTCATATCTGGGCATTACGACGTAGTCCCTAGTGTGACAATAAATCTACGAATCTCGACCGGGCTACTTGGTACCAAGGTTAACGGATTAATCGCCGTTAACATACACTGCTTTCTCTGATTCTTGTCACACTCAACTAAACCTCATTCTCTCCTCTATCATTTTCAAAGTCCTTTATCCTAAGGTTCAAAATCTCTTTTATACAACAGTAAACAATATCAAGACCATATAATCATAAAACCAGCTTTAAATGATTAATTTTGCCACATAACTGTATGAAAACTCATCATTAACAATAGGTGTCCCATGGTTTTCAACAAAACACCTTCCTTTAGTAAACCAATAGTTCACAACATAACACTCCACAGGAAGCTCAGCAATTTACAAAATAAGTTCTAATATCATATATACTCTCATGTTTTAGGTGAAGATCCATATGATGATTAAAGTAGAAGCTACAGATGTGAACCCACTCACCTGGAGTGGCAGTAGGCACAGGAATAGCACCAACAGAGTTGTGAGAGGTGAAAACGGCACCAGTATCTACCAATAAAGCAACAGAACCCTAGATTAATGGCTAAAACCTCTATATCACTCAAATATACTCTTAACACATTGAAAGAATTCTACCTCCTTGAGAGGTAGGAAAACTTTATGCCAACCCCCCCAAAACCAAAGAGAAATGGAGAGAATAAAAGAGAAATCACTAGAATAACATACCTTGAAGCCTTAGAAGTGAAGTATTGAAGTTGATTTTAAGAGAAAATGAAGAAATGGAGTTAGGAGTGAATTTTTGGGAAGAGAGCAAAGTTTTCGTGGTTCTTTGGGGGAGAGAGCATATTTTTGGTGAGTGAAGGTTCTGGACCCCGGAATGGGGGTTTTTAATGCTTTGGTGACCACTAGCTAACTGCAGCCAGAGAGCATAATTTGCAAACTTACTTTACATTTGCTGTGCAGTCACCCGAGAGCATAAACTTCACTTTCGGCCACCGACTTACTTTACGATGAGCTGCAAAGACTGCAGAGAGTTTTTTTTTTTAGCCTAAAGTATTACAGTGTAATCCATAAATAACTCTAGAATTGATTATTCCACTTTACATGGCTTTCTTTAAGCATAGTAGTATTTCTATTCATGGGACAATACATCATCAAATATTAGTATAAATTTGTGTACTTTAATAGTACATAGTAATTAATTAATGTAAATAAGAATAAAATTGATTTAAATTAAATAATATTTTACTGAAATCAATTATAAAGTGGCAATTGTTTTGAAAAAAAAGAAAAACCCTAAAACGAATAGTATATAAAAAAGTTACTGTTTTCGTTGTGCAAACATTGGGTTATATATATGTTTTGCAAATAAAAATTATTGCATAATTTATTATGTGTAGCAAAATCTAAATGATAAATATAGACAAGTGAGAACACAAGAGAAAAAATGGTTAATATTTATCTATGTTTACAAGACAAAGTTGGATTTTCTAAGACCCAGTAAACATTGTCCACAAAACTCAGATTTTAGTTAACTCATAATAGGTAAAAAACCGTCAGTGACTCTAAAAAATTATAACAGTAATAATAAGCAATAAGGACATAATAAATAATAATATACGACCTACATATAGTTTTTACAAAATTTAATTTTTATACATTAACATCTAATAGAAATTGAGAAAAATAATAAATTGCGATGAATAACTACTCATGTAACTCATCATGCTAAAGAGAGTGACTATCGCCACTTTATTTTTGCTAGTGTTCTGTATTCACTGAACTTTTACTCAATTGTTCCAAAATGTTCTTCTAATATAGTCTAATCTTATTTCTAGTTCTATTTGTACTTAATGCAATCAATATATTTAATAAAAAATTTTGCTTCTATAATATAATATGTTCTTGTATGAAAATTAAATATTTCATGTTTGGTTAATTTCTCAATGAAATATATTAAATTTGTATTTTCACCTAATAAAAAATAATATAACAAATTGATTTTGTTAATTTAAAATATAATTTTCAAATTGAATTGAGTTTTTTACTTCACATAAATTCATGAATTTGTGAAGTAAAAACAAATTAATATATGTATGCCGGGCCAAAAATAAATTAATTAAAAAGTAGGACATTATTTTCCAGTAGGTCCATGTGTGATTTCAAAATATACACAGGGTTAACTAGAAAGCATAATGAACTGATGTTGCAAATAAAATATTAATGGATCTTTTTAATTTGAATTTGTGGCAAGTAAAAATAATTTAGTTGAGCATTTTTTTGGCATGCCTGCAAACACATATGACAAAAGTAAAACAACTTCGTGGTTCCTCATTTTGACCCTCAATATTTACTTGGAAAAAGTTTGAATAGATGATGATTCCTAATTTTGAGGCTATATTAATTCAAACGATGAGGTTTAACACCGTTGGTAGTTAACTGGGCTCCTTAATCATCTAGTAAGGGGTTTAATTCCTGACGATGTGTATGGAGAAGGTTTCATAGTTAGAGGCAAAATCCACATATGTGAGCTCTACACATCGAGGGAATTAGTCATTGCTTTCGATGGTGGATACCCTTTGTTCATTCAAAAAGACTATATTAATTCAATACATTGTTAGATTAGTAAGAATGTGGTGAAAAATATGAGATGATATGAGTATAAGTGATAAATAGTGGGAGAATTAGCTATTATTCTTATATGACTTTACGAGGCACTTTTTCTTTGTCTATTTACTATACTTGCACTTGATTATATATAGCCAGGGCTTTTTTCTCACCTCCCTTATTTAGGGTTTTTTTGGTGAATGTGTTATCTTTTTTTTTCCTTCAAAAAATCAATTTAAAAACTATATTTAAAATTAACAAAATCAATTTGTGCATTTCTTTGTTAATTATGTGAAAATATAAATGGCATATATTTCATCAGGAAATTGCCAAAAACAACAACATTTAATATTCATAAAATAAAATATTAAAAAATAACAAATTTGAAATGAAAATATTAATTGTATTACGTATAAATAAAATTAGAAATAAGATTATATTATATTAGCGGGGCATTTTAGAACAATTGAACAAATACTTAATAAATAGGAAGTGACAATAACCAAATTAGAGTGGCTATAAATACTAACTATAATTCATCAGTTTTTCTATTTTATTGACTAATATTATAAATTTATTTTCCAATATCAATATATACAAGATAATTTTATTAAATATATAGAGTTTATATAATTAAAAATATTAAATAACATGTGATAACATGATTTATCAAACCAATTAAATTTTATTGTAGTCTTTTCTTTATTTTTATTCTTTAAAACCAAGGCCACTTGAGACGTTAGTTTAGATATGTTTACCTATAGTAAATACAGCTTAAATATTAAGAAAACTTTAGATAAAATAATTTAATATATAAGTTTAAATATCTATATTATTCAGCATTCTTAGGATCTATTGTGATTGTTGAAGAAACAGATCCATGGTCTTCCAGGCTCAAATGCCGGTAAAAGAATGGAAATATTTATATTAATTAAAATTTAATTTCAAATACTTATACTATCGATTGATTATATAAAAATTTGAAAATAAAATTAATAATAACAAAAAGAAGTAAAGGACATTTTAGACACAAATAAATAAATATTATTAATATAAGAATGATAATAAATATTTAGGAGTGATAATAGTAATTTGTTAGAATTTATCTAAGGTTGCCACCTGCCTGTGGTCACTGACTTTGTACGATTCATTTTAGAAGCTGCCATGCAGGCCCCCTATCATTCTACTTAATAGCTGATACGTGGCAGGACCACATTGACGACGCATCGATTGACCCAAGTCAATCAAGTCAGCAATTTATTTAGTAAACCAAAAAGAAAGCAGACAAAAAGGACGATGAGAAGTCATGGTATCAATGTGAATCACACGGGTTAAGCTTCACGAATTGAACGCGTGGATTTGAGTGCTAGTTTGGTTTGCATGCCGAGCTGCACAAATTTCATTCCTTTCATCTGAAGCTGGGAATGAAAAATAATAGATGTATTTGGTTACTTATTATAAAGTTAATTATTTTTTGAGGTGATGAAAAAAACCCCTTGATTTTCTTTCTCATTCTAACAGAATGAAATACACTCTCTAATATATTTACGCTAATGTAACCAACTTTTTACTCTTCTCCTAACTACCGTATCTGCATTTTACATGTAACGTGCTGGAAAGGACAGAAATTAATCCACCTAATTTTTACAGGTAAACCTATTGGCTCTCTTAGGATATTTAGTGCATGTTTGGTAAGCTTTTCTTTGGAAAAAAAATATTTTCAAAAATATTGTTTGGGTGAATTGAAAAAGTAATTTAATCCATCAAAACATTAAAAAAAAAAGACAAAATGCCCAAATTAGTTCCTCAAAAATTTATTGGGGGATAAATTAGTATCTTACAATTTGAAAGTCCCAAATTAATTTTTCACATTTTAAAAAATGAGACAAATTGATCCCTCTATATAGTGTAAAGAGGAACCATTTTGTTCTTGCTCTCTCTCATATATAAGATGCTACCTGTTTTTTGAAAAAGAAGAGAATAATTAAGCGTGGCATTTAAGCTTTGGTACCATTGAGCCAGAAACCCTATTATCTTAGGAATATAATTCTTATTTTGCCAAGACAAGTCTTTCGACATGATCATTTAGCCTACTTTCTCAAGCTCCATTTACTCATAAGAATTATAAACATAAAATAATAAGAACTGGTAGCAATCAATCATAAGTCAGAGATATTTCTTATATATAGGATTTTCTTATAGAGGCAAATATAGAACACATTCTATATCTTATATGGTTTATTATTTTCTTTTTCCTTATTTCAGAGCATCATCTTGTATATGTGAAATTATACTTTCAGGAAGAACAAAAGTCTTTAAAAGGACATAGCAGGTCTATAACACAGAATTTTTATTGCAAACTTCTTAATTTCTACAATACCATGAAACTTCCTTTTATAGACAAAGGAGGCTGAGAACAACACTATATTACATGTTATGTCACTACAACATATTAATTTCAGAGTACCAGATTGGAGGACATGATTTTTAAGCTCTTGGCTTTTTGTGACTTGTTTTTCAAACATATTAATGACTTACTATTTACAAGATAACATATTAACTTTCTGTTTGACTTTAACATTATGATCCCCTTAACCACTATTTGAAGCATATATATAAGCCTCTGTCCAATTCGGTGCTTAAACTTGCACAATCCAACCTACTAGAATGGCCAAACCATGCTTTTGTCTCTCTGTTTTCTGGCTCTCACTATATTGCTTCTTGTCATGCTTAGCTATGAGTAGAAAGAACATCACCACCGATGAATCCGCCCTTCTTGCATTCAAGTCCTCCATTTTAGACCCCTATCTCATGCTTAGCAATTGGTCAACCTCCTTATCTTCTTCGTGCAAATGGGTTGGTGTCACTTGTGATTTGCGTCACAGCAGAGTAAAAGCTTTGAATCGTAGTTACATGGCCCTTTCAGGTGAGAAATTTTTGCATGCTTATGGAACATATTTAATGCATACTATATGTTGTGAACTCTCCTAAAACCTTAAGAAACTATTGGGTTGAGTCACACATGAATGGTTTTATAACTGATACACTCATTCATGCAAATATCTTCTTTGGGTTTAAAATATGGAAGATACATAAATCTATCTTATTTTATGCTGAGATTTAATTATTTTATTTTGAAGAATATAGTAATAAGGATTGAATTCTAGAGCTTTTAATCATAGAAGTTCTTAGTCAATGAACCATAGCTCACATGACACCACTTTTAGTACAAGTGACTAGAAATTTATTGGTATTAAGTCAATGGTTCTATCCTCATTTACCCATCCCATGTTATACATCATGTCACGAAATTATCTTTTTCAAAAATTTAAGATATCAAATTGAGGCACTTAAATAATTTTATATTTAATACTCTCGGAGCATGCATACAGTGGAATAACATCCTTAGGGCGGAGGGGGCACCGCTGCCCCCAAAAATTTTTATTTTGTATATAAATGTTTTAATTTATCCTTAAAAAATTATGTACAATTATTGTGACTATTAAGAATTAATATATCATAGTATATGAGAGAGAAAATACTACATAGTATGCTTATGATTTTTTTGCTCTCTAACTGGTGAGAGGGAAAAAAATCCCTCTAAAACATTTTCCATTTTATCATCAAGATGTTTTTTTTTTTTTTTTGCATATTGATATTTTAAATTTATTTAGGTAATATGTTTTTCGAAAAATGATAAATCTTTCTGATTGGCTTGTATAAAAATTCTTCCAATTCAAAATCTCTCTTCCATGTATTAAATAGTAATTGAATATCGTGTAAATTACCACTCAGAGTGTAATATCACTTTAGGAGAATTATTATGCCTATAGTTAGGACTTTAAGAGGATATTCTATGATCTATATTCGCCCTCCCTAAATTTTTTATCATCCTCCGCCACGGCAAGCATAACCATTCACTTCACATGTAGGTACCATTTCCCCACACGTGGGGAACCTGTCTTTCCTTGTGGAGCTTGACCTCGATAACAACAGCTTTTATGGTCAATTGCCGAAAGAGTTGTTTCAGTTGCATCGACTGAGGTTGCTCACCTTGAGATACAACAATTTTGCTGGTTTCATCCCGGAATCTATATCCAACCTGTCTAAGTTGGAGATTCTGGACTTCGCATCAAATTTCATCAAAGGAGCCATGCCACCAGTGATTGGCCAGCTTTGCCAGTTGAAGTTGTTGAGTTTTGAACATAACCGACTTTCAGGAAGCATTCCACCAACAATTTCCAACCTGTCTTCACTTCAAACCATCAGCTTAGCTTATAATTACAACATATCTGGTAATACCATACTCGCTTATAATTGTCATTTTAGGAAAAAATAAATTTGTTCGGTGTTGTTTGTTATTTGAGAGTCTTAAACAATTATTAATTAGTTTTTTTCACTTTTATCTTACATATATTCTCTCTTACACACGGATAAACTTCTCAGTTTCTCACAATAATTATTACATAATTTTCTAAAAAGGTAGTTTTGCCAACATCAACTATTTTTTGTGTGTGTTTGTAAAATTCTAATAGTTTCTTAATTCATGTATCAAAATTTTAATAGACAGTTATACTGAACGTTTGCACCCAAAATTAAATATCACGGCATGTTAAATATGAATGATTTAACTTAGATATATTTTTATGAATTTGATTTTGATATGTTGTGTACACTTTTCTCCCTCTATTTATTTGTGTTTTTTGAAAGAAAAAAAAATCGAAATTGTTTCAAATTATTTCCGTCATTTAAAATTTTTATTATTATCATTGTTTTGGTAAAAAAACACTTACCTCTCTTGAGATATCAAGAAATGATACTCCACTTCATTTATTTGAAAAATCTACAGTTCGCCCCATTTTATTAAAGATGTGTTTAGTGTATTCTATTTCATAATTTGATTTTTATCAATTATATATTCCATATATAATTATAGAATAAATAATATATTTAATTTCTATGTATTGATTTCATGTTGTTTGATTCCTACAATGTATTAAATACTTATCTATCATGATTACTTTTTATATGTTAAAATGGTAGATATTTATAAAATTTAGAAATAAATGATTATTTTAATTAAATTTTTAATAATAAATATTTTATATAAATAATAAATGACAATTAAATAAATATTTAAACTAATATTAAAATACAAAAATTAATATATAAATTTATAATACATGATAAATAATGTAACATTTCGTATAAAATATAATTTTATAATAAAAATAAAAAAATTTAAATAATTGTTACAAATTAATATATAAATTTTTTTAAAATTTATCTGTAAATGTTTTGTAAATAATATTAATTTGTTGGTATGTTTTCTATGTTATTACACGTATTATAATAAAAATGTAGAAGTTGGAAATATCATATGAAAAATAAAATAATAAAAAATAGGAATTTAATTTTGATGTGTTTATAGTATAAAATTTTTTTACATTATTATCCAATTAATCGTTCCATTTAAATGATTTTTGAAGCAGTTGACATAGAATTAAATTACTTTGACTACATGACAATATATTCTTTATATCGTTAGTGTAACTCCCTAGTACTCATTTCTATGTGCTCGAATCACATAAAAATTAATACCAAGGAATCACGCCCTATTTCATTAGCCTTTCAATATTAGACATAAATGTTACTAAAAATTCTAATGAAATTTCAGCATAGTAACAGCATAAGTACCGTGCCTCCTGTATTACAGAAAATCATAGATAGAATAATTAGACATCCATAGTTTGACCTGCTATTCCAAATATAACATTTCTAGTATTTCACATGTCATTATCATGAGGTGCATAACGCCCCTCAATACACAACATAAAACATAATAATGTACTATTAGAATATAGGCGGCCTCATGGGTCAAAATAGCTAAGAGAATTATAAGTCATCGCCTGAGACCACAAAATGCAAAACATATAAGAAATAAGAGATCTCGTAACTCAAATACAAAAAGATCCAAGTTTTAGATTCCAAAAATAGAAGGGTTCTGTATTAATGGTGAAATTGGGAAAACATTAGAGTTGCATGACAGGGTAAGGGCACTAGGATTTCAACTTGATGAGGTCAGTTATGGGATTTTAATTGACAGGCTTTGTAAAATTGGGCAAACTAGAGCCGCCATTGAGTTGCTGTAAAAGTTGGAGATACAACCAATTAAGCCTGATGTAGTGATGTACAGTGCTGTCATTGACGGGTTATGCAAAGATGGGCTTGTAACTAAGGCAAAGAACTTGTTTTCTAAGATGATTGACCAGGGAATTTCTCCTAATGTTATCACCTACAATTCCCTAATTCATGGTTTTTGTTGTGTGAGTAAATTACAAGAAGCTACTCGATTGTTGAATGCAATGGTAAAGAGCAACATAAAGCCAGACACATATACCTTTAACATATTAATAGATGCATCATGTAAAGAAGGAAGAATCACAGAAGCCTGAAAGATGTTTGAGCTGATATTGCAAAGAGGTCAAAAGCCTGATCATGTCACTTACAATACTTTAATCAATGGATACTTTCTAATCAAGGAAGTGGATGAGGCAACAATGTTATTTGATAATATGATCAAAATAGGCTTGACACCTGATGTTCAGAGTTACAACATTATGA
Organism: Dalbergia cultrata; assembly: GCA_031216105.1. Classification (NCBI taxonomy): domain Eukaryota; kingdom Viridiplantae; phylum Streptophyta; class Magnoliopsida; order Fabales; family Fabaceae; genus Dalbergia; species Dalbergia cultrata. The sequence continues at coordinate 17,719,994 of CM062351.1, read as the reverse complement.
TTGATGGATATTGCAAGAACAAAAGGGTGGATCAAGCCATGAATCTCTTTAAAGAAATGCGCAAAAAAAATTTAATTCCTGATACTATAACATACAATTCTCTAATTGATGGCTTGTGCAAATCGGGGAGAATATCATATGTGCAGGATCTTCTTGATGAGATGAATGATAGCGATCATCACCCTAATTTAATCACTTATAATATCTTGTTAGATGCTTTGTGCAAAATCCGACATCTTGATGAGGCAATTGCATTATTTCAGAAGATTGTTGAGAAAGGGATTAGTCCAAGTCTGTCCATGTGTAATACTATTCTAAATGGTCTGTGCAAATGTGGGAGATTAAAGACTGCAGAAGAGTTTTTTCAGCATCTTTTGATCAACAACTATCGTTTAGATGTTTGGACTTATAATATTATGATCAATGGGTTTTGTAAAGAGGGCTTATTCAATCAGGCAATAGCCTTACTCTCAAGAATGCAAGGCAGTAGTTGTATGCCTAATCCTGTAAGTTATACAACAATTATCCATGCTCTTCTAAATAAAAATGAGCAAGAAAAGGCATTGACACTGCTTCATGAAATGATTAGTAGAGACCTGCTAAAGGGAGACAACAAGGTGAGATAAATTATTCTCAATTTAAATTACACTCTTTTGTTTATGTTGAATTTGCATATATGCTTAGAATGAAGTGTTTATGTGTTAGAAATAATGAACTATACCCTTAGTGTTACATAGGTTATAAACATACTGAATTTGCTTTGACTTGCCATTGTTTAACTAACATGGAAATACGCTCAATACGTTTATTAACATTTACAATGTTTTTATTTCTTAGTGATTGATTATGAGGCAGTTTTCAGATTAGATATTATCCAAAATGTTGATTTCTCACTTTCCATCTTAATTTCTATAGTGGTAACAATCTCTTCAAATAGGCAAACAAAGCCAAAACTAACATGATAATTCAGTGTTCATTCTCTCTGATCTGTGGCTCTGATTCTTCCTTGAAATGTATAAACTAGGCTTTTTTTCCATTTTCTTTTTGCTAGCTCTCTCTCTCTCTCTCTCATTCACTCATTCTTTCTTTCTTTCTTGCTTCTTCTAGTTTTTAGTATTTCATTTGTTTCAGTATTTTTTAACAAAAAAAGTGAGTTTTTAAACTGAAAATCCTTTTTTGTAGAAAGTACTCATCTCAATTTCTATTCAAAAGACATAAAAATGACTTTTTGCTTTTGATTAAAAGCTTATATGAGTAGCTTTTTTGAAAAGTAATCTTTTTAGTTAAAAAAATTGCCTTTTTGGATTTTTTTTTTAAAAACTAAAACAAACACAAATATAAAGCTGTGTTAGATGTTCAATATTGGGTTGAATGTGACTTTGACGTGTTTGCTACTCAATGGATTTAACTAATGGCTATTGTTGATTTTGTGGGTAATGATTTTGCTATTTTTTTTTTAATTAGCATTTGACATTAAGAAGACTGATATGAACCAATTTCTCCAAAAGCTTAAGCCATTAGGTTAAAGCACATGAGTAATTTTGTATCTAGCAATCACTCACACAAAGACGCACTTGGTCTTGAAGCGTAGATAATGTTCAAGTTTATCCTACCTTTTGCTGAAGTTCAACTTTTAGTTTGAAGAATGGTGATAAACTTGCGACTAAGCTCTAATAACATGTTGGGAACTAGCTTTTCCCAACACTTCAGCTATTTGGTAAACATTTGAATGATTTTACATCTAACAAAAAACAAAATTGGATAAATGCAGCTTTAGTAGATTCATGTAGGTACTAGTTAATTAGTTATGAACTTATAATGCTAATTACATGCATGCATGATTTCCTAATTCTCTGGTTCTGTATGCATGAATTTATGCTTTTCTTTTCTGCAGGATTCCAAGCCTACCCTTCCCTGGGAGTTGGAACAGATTTTTGAGAAGGAGTTCTGCTCATCTATAAAATCAAAGAGTATCAAATGATGCAGGCATTCTCCATCTTTCCATCTCCTCTGGTGGATATTAATAATATTATTCCAGGAACAGTGGATGGTTTTTCTTGTCTTCTGATATTCTCTTGCTAGCTGAGCTTAGACTTTTGAAAGGTATCTGCAAGCCTATTTCCTCTAGCTCCTTTATTTGGGTGCTTTCCTTCTGAAACCTGAATAAGTGCAGCAATATTTTGCAGCTTCTGTTCTTGAGCTTCTCAAAAGTGGGTATACCTTTATATTGGTTGAAGAACTGGCCTTGGCATAAAGCAACTTTATCTTGCACCAACTGGTCAGTTCACTACTAGCCTGTTCACTGTTCAGCTGTTATTTTTACTGTTATGTCCTGGGAGCATAGGGGCCTAATGCTTAAGCCGCCAGTTTGGAAGTGGCATCTATGAACTATAGTTGGAACTTTTGCTGAGTAAAGATGTCTTAGATTGATAAAGTGATGGCCTTACTATAAAAAAAGAAAGGTGATTATTGCTTTCTAAATGTTGTAGTTTGCAAAATATCATTCACACTCTTCAAGATAAAAAAATAAGATTGAAAAGGTCCGAAAGCCCCTTTGTGAAATGACCAGTAGATGCCAACAAAAGGGTGAGAACAAGGTGAGGTATATTCATTTCAATTTAGGTCATATTTTTGTGTTGAACATGGAATTTGTGAGGACGGTTTTAATGAGCTTTTTTGTTCTTAAGTTATAGCCTTATTTCCATTTCTTTCCAGCTGTGGCTGCAGTTTCTTGTCTATTGATATTCTTCGGTGTTCTGATCCTAGATATTCGAGAATTTTCTGTGAACTCAATTTTTTCTGGCTTCATCTTTTCTTGATGAGTATTTCCCTTATGACTTCTTCAGGATTGCAGCAGAATCATGCAGTCCTGTTCACGGGCTGACTTGAAGGTTTGTCATTTGAATTGGATGATGATAGAAACAAGAAGAGAAAATTAAAAAATGGAAGATACTAAATGTATAAATGGAAGAAAAGAAACAAGTAAATGCGAAAAATGAGGGAGAGGATTTGAGCACTATGGCAGGCAGCATCTCAAGTTCTCCTAAGCCTAGTCCAAATAACAGCCTGAATATTCTTTCCTCACACACCGACAAATATCCCCTTTTCCAGTAACAGAATCACATGCCCCACCCTTTGGCAACATGGCACACACTCCCCACCAAGTTAATTAGGTTTGTCGCACACTTAGTGCACTCACACTATCAAACCTGTCATTCCCCAATTTGTCCCTAAACTTCTTTCTTTCATACACGTTAATCCCATCTGGAAATCAGTCTCTAACAGATGAAGAAGTGGGTTCTGCATAAATCAACATTTAATACTTGACAGGAAAGTTTTCATGTACTCGTAATCTGGAGATTGTTATTTTATCATGAGCATCCCAACAGCTATAACACTGGTGTTCCTTATAAGTGCTGGATATGTTCTTGAGGATGGAAATTGATGATGTTCCTAAGTGTGATCTATAGTCTTTTGCATTTGGCAATTTCATGTAATTCACAATTTTATTAACTTTGGGCTCTACATAATTTTAATGGACCTCCATTTTTATGTAATACATATTAATATGTTTATTTCTGAACATGATCATAGTAGTTCTTTAGCAGAACGTTTGAAAATTACAATTTTCTTTGTTTGTGATAATATATCACCTATATTTGAGGAATCCACTAAGTATCTCGAAATCAAGATGTGGCATGCGTTTATTTAAACTTGGAGCGTCAGCGCTTCTATGATGTAGAAATAATTTTTCACTCCAAAGTTACCTCTACCGGTTTATGAAAAATGCACTAAGTCTGTTTTTTTTTTATTATTTTGGTGTCTTTTATCCTTTTTTTATAAGAAGTTTATTCAATTATATTTAAAATTTTAATACAAATTAAATCTGACAGTTAAGAGCATTTTTTATCCTTATAAAAAAGCCCAAACAAATAGGCATATCGTTGTTGTAGCTGGTAGGCTATGTTGAGAATCTACACTGCACGAGGGAATTTATTGTGACTAGGTTGTCAAACTTGAGAATTTACTTAAACTTGTGGAGCTTAGGTAAACTCTTTGATTCGTACAGTGGTAAACTCGTTTTGGTGACGTAACTCGTAAATCTTACAAGTTTATGAGTTAATTCAGAAGTTTGATAATGTTGGTTGTGAATGTTTTTTGGATGAACTAAGGGTATCCATCGCCAGATGCAATGACTAATCCTCTCGAGGCATAGACTTCACATATGTGAGTCTTGTCTCTGGCTATGAAATCTTCTTCATATACACCACCAAGAATCAAACCTCTGACTAGATGCTTAAGGAGTTCAGCTAGCTACTAACTGTACTAGGCCTCATGGTTACCTTAGTTATGAATTGATAAAGTGGAAGACACTAATACCTTAGGATAGCATAGATGATTTTGTGCCATATACATACACATGCCATTATTTTGAGGATATGCATAACAATGCATCCATCTATGTCGTCATTTTGTGCAAGGAAAAAAATGTACTTTGCCTTTCAACTTTCCAAAAATGAAATAAACATCATTCCAAAGTAAAGAAAAAAGTGTGTCTGCTCTTCCAATCAGAGCATAGATAATAAAAGCATAAACTTATATCATAAATGTATTATATTTGAAAACAAAGCAAGTAAATACGTTTGATTGTGCAACGAAAAATTAGTTTTGAAACTCACTTAGTCAGCGCATCAGTCCCAGTATTAGAATGCTATAGTGTACACAATAGTTTGACTGTCAAACATATTACATGAGAATTGAATCCACATTTTTAACTTGACTGCTAAACATATTCTTTTAATAAAAAAATGAGTATATTGGTAAATAATATTTAAACTGATGTACATCTATAATTAATCAATTTTTTTATTTTGAATTTTTGATTAAAAAACCAGCTGCTAGGTTTAAAAAATTAATAATAGGATTTTATAATTACAGTTATTTTTTTAACGTCAATCCTACCCTAGGAACACCTTTATTTAGAAAGTCATGTTTTCTTCGTCAAAAACCAAGTGGATGTTCCAAGCTAGTCTCTTAATTTGTATACGGGAGTCATTTTAGTCACTTAGATGCATAAATTAACCTTTTAATTCATGTCATTACAAAAGTTGAATCAAATTTGTCCCTAACTCAATTATTTATTATTTTGCATTCATGTTTTCACCAATGTGTCATGTCAAATGACATTTAGTGACAAATTCATATTTCACTTGGCCTCAAAAGTGATATGCTTAGAAGTGGTATAGTTGAATAATTGGTTCAAATTATTAGCATATATCAAATATATTGATAGTGTTATTTATATGCAAAATTCATATTACTGTTGGGATTTACACTTATATCCATGCAATTTAGGGCTCATTTGATTAAAATTCTTGGAAAAATAGTTTTCTAAAAGCAAAAGTAGAAATGTTTATTTAATTGGATGTAGTTATCTTCTTATCATAATAAGAAGTTGTAAACTGTGTGGACAGAATAGATAAAGGGTGAGAGTGATTTTATGAAAGATTATTTTTTGTCTTTTTATAAAATTTATGATAGATTTGTAATTTAAATAGTTTCAAAAAATAACTAACAATATTCACTCTCTTCTACTACTTTTACTTTTGGCAGACAGGTACCTACCTACTTATATAAAAAGGAGATAAAGAGATTATTTTTTATTTCTAATTTTTTAAAAAAGCACAAACAAATATACAACTAAATATTAGAAGTAATTTCTTTTTTTGAAATAGATTGAAAAATTTACTTTTATATTCTCCTGATAATTTTATCCAAACAATCTCTTAATTGACAAAGATAAAGTAAAATATGATTTTATCACTAACATTTTAATAAATGTAGTACATCAACAAAAACATGATGACACAATATCCTAGATAGAATAAAAACCTAACATGACTGTATATTATAACTTTAGGTTATGTTTGATTGGCAGGTTAAAATAAAGGTAAATTTTCTCTAATTGAGCTCAAGAGTAATTTTACGCATAAAACTCAATTATGAAAATTTTATCTTTTTCTTTTATTCTCTAATCAAACATATTATAGGATTAAAAAGTTAATTTTTAAATTTCAACGATGAAAATGCCTTGGCTAGACAACTTTAGTGAGTAATTTTAACATTCACACTATGGATTTATTTGGTTTGAGAGTGAAAAAAGAGGATAAATTTTTTATAATTGAGTTATATATCTAAAATTACACATAAAACTAAATCAAGAAAGATTTATTATATTTTTATTCCCAACCAAATATAGCCTGTAAAATGAATCCGAAAGCTAAATTGAGATAGTGAGTAAATGTTCATTTTGGTTCATAAAGTTAAATGCATATTTCACTTTAATTCTCAAAATTGTCAATTTAGTTCCTCAAATTATAAAAAAAAAAAAATTCAAATTAGTCCATTCAAACAACCAAAAAAAAAATTAATTTGAATTATTTTTTATAATTTGATATTTTCTTATACTAAGTTGTATAATCCGAGAAAACAAAATGAACGAGATAACAGTACGGCAGTTACCTCCTGGCCGTTTCTTATACAATTGCCTCCTCCTCGGTAAGAAGAAGGCGCAATATCAGCTTGGCAGAACAGATCAGAACCGAACCAAAGCAGTAGAAAGGAAAGGGACTCAGAGCAAAGACACACAGCGAAGATGTCCTTGTGTTCAAGGTATGCCCGCTGCCTCAAACCTCACTTGGTCCTTTCTCTCTCACATAGTGCTCATCATGTTATTGTTAGGCTTTACGCTCATTCTCCTCCACTTCAAAATGCTAACGGCGTCGTTTCTGGGCTTCATAACAACATTAACGACGCTGTGTCCTCTTTCATTACCCTTCTTAATAACCGCCGTTCACCATATGAATTTGAAATCAACAAGATTCTTGGGTCTATTGTGAAGATGAAACAATACCCCACTGCTATTTCACTTGTCCCTCTTTTGGAGTCTAAGGGAATCACTCCTTCCTTGGTTACTCTGAACATCTTGATCAATTGTTTCTGCCATTTGGGTCATATGGATTCTGCTTTCTGTATTGGCCAAGATTATCAAGATTGGTTATGAATCAGATGTCTTTACTTTGACTACTCTCATGAAAGGGTTCTGTATTAATGGTGAAATTGGGAAAGCATTGTAGTTTCATGACAGGGTAAGAGCACATGGATATCAGCTTAATGAGGTCAGTTATGGGATTTTAATTGACGGGCTTTGTAAGACAGGACAAACAAGAGCTGCCATTGAGTTGCCGCCAAATTTGGAGAGACAAGCGGCTAAGCCTAACGTTGTAATGTACAAGTCATTGATAGGTTATGTAAAGATGGGCTTGTAATTGAGGCAGGGAATTTGTTTTCTAAGATGATTCTTTGGGCGAGATTTCTCAGGATGTTGTCTCTTACAATTCCCTCATTCACGGTTTTTACATTGTGTGAGTAAGCTACAAGAAGCTACTCGATTGCTGAATGAAATGGTGAAAAGCAACATTAAGCCAAACACATATACCTTTAACATACTAATAGATGTATCATGTAAAGAAGGAAGAATCACAGAAGCCCGAAAGATGTTTGAGCTGATATTGCAAAGAGGTCAAAAGCCTGATTATGTCACTTACAATACTTTAATCGATGGATACTTTCTAATTAAGGAAGTGAATGAGGCAACAATGTTATTTGATAATATGATCAAAACAGGTTTGACACCTGATGTTCAGAGTTACAACATTATGATTGATGGATATTGCAAGAACAAAAGGGTGGATCAAGCCATGAATCTCTTTAAAGAAATGCGCAAAAAAAATTTAATTCCTGATACTATAACATACAATTCTCTAATTGATGGCTCGTGCAAATCGGGGAGAATATCATATGTGCAGGATCTTCTTGATGAGATGAATGATAGCGATCATCACCCTAATTTAATCACTTATAATATCTTGTTAGATGCTTTGTGCAAAATTCGACATCTTGATGAGGCAATTGCATTATTTTAGAAGATTGTTGAGAAAGGGATTAGTCCAAGTCTGTCCATGTGTAATACTATTCTAAATGGTCTGTGCAAATGTGGGAGATTAAAGACTGCAGAAGAGTTTTTTCAGCATCTTTTGATCAACAACTATCATTTAGATGTTTGGACTTATAATATTATGATCAATGGGTTCTGTAAAGAGGGCTTGTTCAATCAGGCAATAGCCTTACTCTCAAGAATGCAAGGCAGTAGTTGTATGCCTAATCCTGTAAGTTATACAACAATTATCCATGCTCTTCTATATAAAAATGAGAAAGAAAAGGCATTGATGCTGCTTCATGAAATGATTAGTACAGACCTGCCAAAGGGAGACAACAAGGTGAGATAAATTATTCTCAATTTAAATTACACTCTTTTGTTTATGTTGAATTTGCATATATGCTTAGAATGAAGTGTTTATGTGTTAGAAATAATGAACTATACCCTTAGTGTTATATTGGTTATAAAGATACTGAATTTGCTTTAACTTGCCATTGTCTAACTAACATGGAAATACGCTCAATACGTTTATTAACATTTACAATGTTTTTATTTCTTAGTGATTGATTATGAGGCAGTGTTTCAGATTAGATATTATCCAAAATGTTGATTTCTCACTTTCCATCTTAATTTCTATAGTGGTACCAATCTCTTCGAATTAGCAAACAAAGCCAAAACTAACATGATAATTCAATGTTCATTCTCTCTAATCTGTGGCTCCGATACTTCCTTGAAATGTATAAACTAGGCTTTTTTTCCATTTTCTTTTTGCTAGCTCTCTCTCTCTCTCTCTCTCTCTCTCATTCATTCATTCTTTCTTTCTTGCTTCTTCTAGTTTTAAGTATTTCAATTGTTTCAGTATTATTTAACAAAAAAAGTGAGTTTTTTAAACACAAAATCCTTTTTCGTAGCAAGTACTCATCTCAATTTCTATTCAAAAGACATAAAAATGACTTTTTGCTTTTGATTAAAAGCTTATATGAGTAGCTTTTTTGAAAAGTAATCTTTTTAGTTAAAAAAATTCCCTTTTTGGTTTTTTTTTTTTAAAAACTAAAACAAACACAAATCTAAAGCTGTGTTAGATGTTCAATATTGGGTTGAATGTGACTTTGATGTGTTTGCTACTCAATGGATTTAACTAATGGCTATTGTTGATTTTGTGGATAATGATTTTGCTATTTTTTTTTAATTAGCATTTGACATTAAGAAGACTGATATGAACCAATTTCTCCAAAAGCATAAGCCATTAGGTTAAAGCACATGAGTAATTTTGTATCTAGCAATCACTCACACAAAGACGCACTTGGTCTTGAAGCGTAGATAATGTTCAAGTTTATCCTACCTTTTGCTGAAGTTCAACTTTTAGTTTGAAGAATGGTGATAAACTTGCGACTAAGCTCTAATAACATGTTGGGAACTAGCTTTTCCCAACACTTCAGCTATTTGGTAAACATTTGAATGATTTTACATCTAACAAAAAAAAAAATTGGATAAATGCAGCTTTAGTAGATTCATGTAGGTACTAGTTAATTAGTTATGAACTTATAATGCTAATTACATGCATGCATGATTTCCTAATTCTCTGGTTCTGTATGCATGAATTTATGCTTTTCTTTTCTGCAGAATTCCAAGCCTACCCTTCCCTGGTAGTTGGAACAGATTTTTGAGAAGGAGTTCTGCTCATCTAGAAAATCAAAGAGTATCAAATGATGCAGACATTCTCCATCGTTCCATCTCCTCTGGTGGATATTAATAATATTATTTCAGGAACAGTGGATGGTTTTTCTTGTCTTTTGATATTCTCTTGCTAGCCGAGCTTAGACTTTTGAAAGGTATCTGCAAGCCTATTTCCTCTAGCTCCTTTATTTGGGTGCTTTCCTTCTGAAACCTGAATAAGTGCTGCAACATTTTGCAGTTTCTGTTCTTGAGCTTCTCAAAAGTGGGTATACCTTTATATTGGTTGAAGAACTGGCGTTGGCATAAAGCAACCTTATCTTGCACCAACTGGTCAGTTCACTACTAGCCTGTTCACTGTTGAGCCGTTATTTTTACTGTTATGTCCTGGGTGCATAGGGGCCTAATGCTTAAGCCGCCAGTTTGGAAGTGGCATCTATGAACTATAGTTGAAACTTTTGCTGAGTAAAGATGTCTTGATTGATAAAGTGATGGCCTTACTATAAAAAAAGAAAGGTGATAATTGCTTTCTAAATGTTGTAGTTTGCAAAATATCATTCACACTCTTCAAGATAAAAAAATAAGATTGAAAAGGTCTGAAAGCCCCTTTGTGAAATGATCAGTAGATGCCAACAAAAGGGCGAGAACAAGGTGAGGTATATTCATTTCAATTTAGGTCATATTTGTGTGTTGAACATGGAATTTGTAAGGACGGTTTTAATGAGCTTTTTTGTTCTTAAGTTATAGCCTTATTTCCATTTCTTTCCAACTGTGGCTGCAGTTTCTTGTCTATTGATATTCTCCGGTGTTCTGATCCTAGATATTCGAGAATTTTCTGTGAACTCAATTTTTTCTGGTTTCATTTTTTCTTGATGAGTATTTCCCTTATGACTTCTTCAGGATTGCAGCAGAATCATGCAGTCCTGTTTACGAACTGACTTGAAGGTTTGTAATTTGAATTGGATGATGATAGAAACAAGAAGAAAAAAATTAAAAAATGGAAGATACTACATGTATAAATGGAAGAAAAGAAACAAGTAAATGCGAAAAATGAGGGAGAGGTTTTGAGCACTTTGGCAGGCAGCATCTCAAGTTCTCCGAAGCCTAGTCCAAATAACAGCGACAAATATCCCCTTTTCCAGTAACAGAATCACATGCCCCACCCTTTGGCAACATGGCACACACTCCCCACTAAGTTAATTAGGTTTGTCGCACACTTAGTGCACTCACACTATCAAACCTTTCATTCCCCAATTTGTCCCTAAACTTCTTTCTTTCATACACGTTAATCCCATCTGGAAATCAGTCTCTAACAGATGAAGAAGTGGGTTCTGCATAAATCAACATTTAATACTTGACAGGAAAGTTTTCATGTACTCGTAATCTAGAGATTGTGATTTTATCATGAGCATCCCAGCAGCTTTAACACTGGTGTTCCTTGTAAGTGCTGGATATGTTCTTGAGGATGGAAATTGATGATGTTCCCAAGTGTGATCTATAGTCTTTTGCATTTGGCAATTTCATGTAATTCACAATTTTATTAACTTTGGGCTCTACATAATTTTAATGGAACTCCATTTTTATGTAATACATATTAATATGTTTATTTCTGAACATGATCATAGTAGTTCTTTAGCAGAACGTTTGAAAATTACAATTTTCTTCGTTTGTGATAATATATCACTATACTTGACGAATCCACTAAGTATCTCGAAATCAAGATGTGGTATGCGTTTATTTAAACCTGGAGCGTCAGCGCTTCTATGATATAGAAATAACTTTTCACCCCAAAGTTACTTCTACCAGTTTATGAAAAATGCACTATGTCCGTTTTTTTTATTTTTTTGGTGTCTTTTATCCTTTTTTTGTAAGAAGTTTATTCAATTATATTTAAAATTTTAATACAAATTAAATCTGACAGTTAAGAGTATTTTTTTTTCTAAGCCCAAACAAATAGGCATATCGTTGTTGCAACTGGTAGGCTATGTTGAGAACCTACACTGCACTAGGGAATTTATTGTGACTAGGTTGTCAAACTTGAGAATTTACTTAAACTTGCGGAGTTTAGGTAAACTCTTTGACTCTTAAAGTGGTAAACTCGATTTGGTGATGTAACTCGTAAATCTTACAAGTTTATGAGTTAATTTAGAAGTTTGATAATGTTGGTTGTGAATGTTTTTTGGATGTACTAAGGGTATTCACCGTCGGAAACAATGACTAATCCCCTCGAGGCATAGAATTCACATATGTGAGTTTTGTCTTTGGCTATGAAACCTTCTCCATACACATCACCAGGAATCGAACCCCTGACTAGATGCTTAAGGAGCTCAGCTAGCTACTAACTGTGTTAGGCCTCATGGTTACCTTAGTTGTGAATTGATAGAATGGAAGACACTAATACCTTAGGATAGTATAGATGATTTTGTGCCATATACATACACATGCCATTATTTTGAGGATATGCATAACAATGCATCCATCTATGTCGTCATTTTGTGCTAGGAAAAAATGTACTTTGCCTTTCAACTTTCCAAAAATGAAACAAACATCATTCTAAAGTAAAGAAAAAAGTGTGACTGCTTTTCCAATCACAACATACATAATGAAAGCATAAACTTCTATCATAAATGTATTATGTTTGAAAATAAAGCAAATAAATATGTTTGATTGTGCAACGAAAAATTAGTTTTGAAACTCACTTAGTCAGTGCATTAGTCCCAGTATCAGAATGCTACAGTGTACACAATAGTTTGACTGTTAAACATATTATATGAGAATTGAATCCACATTTTTAACTTGAGTGTTAAACGTATTCTTTTAATAAAAAAAATGGGTATGTTGGTAAATAATTTTTAAAGTGATGTACGTCTATAATTAATCAATTTTTTTTTATTTTTTGATTAAAAAACAAGCTGCTAGGTTTAAAAAATTAATAATAGGTTTTTATAATTACAGTTATTTTTTTAACGTCAATCCTACCCTAGGAACACCTTTATTTAGAAAAGTCATGTTTTCTTCATCAAAAACCAAGTGGATGTTCCAACTAGTCTCTTAATTTGTATACGGGAGTCATTTTAGTCACTGAGATGCATAAATTAACCTTTTAATTCATGTCATTACAAAAGTTGAATCAAATTAGTCCCTAACTCAATTATTTATTATTTTGCATTCATATTTTCACCAATGTATCATGTCAAATGACATCTAGTGACAAATTCATATTTCACTTGGCCTCAAAAATGATATACTTAGAAGTGGTATAGTTGAATAATAGGTTCAAATTATTAGCATCTATCAAATATATTAATAGTGTTATTTATATGCAAAATTCATATTATTGTCTAGATTTACACTCATATCCATGCAATTTAGGGCTCATTTGATTAAAATTCTTGGAGAAATAGTTTTCTAAAAGCAAAAGCAAAAGCAGAAATGCTTATTTAATTGGATGTAGTTATCTTCTTATCATAATAAGAAGTTGTAAACTGTGTGGACAGTATAGGATAAAGGGTGAGAGTGATTTTATGAAAGATTATTTTTTTTTCTTTTCATAAAATTTATGATAGATTTGTAATTTAAATAGTTTCAAAAAAAACTAACAATATTCACTCTCTTCTACTACTTTTACTTTTGACAGACAGGTACCTACCTACTTATATAAAAAGGAGATAAAGAGATTTTTTTTTTATTTCTAATTTTTTAAAAAAGCACAAACAAATATACAACTAAATATTAGAAGTAATTTCTTTTTTTGAAATAGATTGAAAAATTTTCTTTTATATTCTCCCAATAATTTTATCCAAACAATCTCTTAATTGACAAAGATAAAGTAAAATATGATTTTATCACTAACATTTCAATAAATGTAATACATCAACAAAAACATGATGACACAGTATCCTAGATAGAATAAAAACCTAACATGACTGTATATTATAACTTTAGGTTATGTTTGATTGGCGGGTTAAAATAAAGGTAAATTTTCTATGATTGAGCTCATGAGTAATTTTACGTATAGAACTCAATTATAAAAATTTTATATTTTTCTTTTATTCTTTAACCAAACATATTATAGGATTAAAAAGTTAATTTTTAAATTTCAAGGATGAAAATGCTTTGGCTAGACAACTTTAGTGAGTAATTTTAACATTTACACTATAGATTTGTTTGGTTTGAGAGTGAAAAAAGAGGATAAATTTTCTATAATTGAATTATGTGTCTAATTACACATAAAACTAAATCAAGGCAAATTTATTATATTTTTATTTCCAACCAAATATAACCGAATCCGAAAGCTAAATTGAGATAACGAGTAAATGTTCAGGGTTTCATAAACCCTAAACCCTAAATGTTCACTTTCGTTCGTAAACAAAGTTGTATGATCGGAGAAAACAAAATGAACGAGATAACAGTACGGCAGTTACGTCCTCGCCGTTTCCATAGACTTCAGCACTATACAATTGCTCCCTCCTCGGTCAGAAGAAGGCGCACGTAGCGCAATATCAGCTTGACAGAACAGATCAGAACCGAACCGAAGCAGTAAAGGAAAGGGACTCAGAGCAAAGACACACAACGAAGATGTCCTTGTGTTCAAGGTATGCCCGCTGCCTCAAACCTCACTTGGTCCTTTCTCTCTCACATAGTGCTCATCATGTTATTGTTAGGCTTTACGCTCATTCTCCTCCACTTCAAAATGCTAACGGCGTCGTTTCTGGGTTTCATAACAACATTAACGACGCTGTGTCCTCTTTCATTACCCTTCTCAATAACCGCCGTTCACCATCTGAATTTGAAATCAACAAGATTCTAGGGTCTATTGTGAAGATGAAACAATACCCCACTGCTATTTCACTTGTCCCTCTTTTGGAGTCTAAGGGAATCACTCCTTCCTTGGTTACTCTGAACATCTTGATCAATTGTTTCTGCCATTTGGGTCATATGGATTCTGCTTTCTCTGTATTGGCCAAGATTATCAAGATGGGTCATGAATCAAATGTCATAACTTTGACTACTCTCATGAAAGGTTTCTGTATTAGCGGCGAGGTTAGGAAAGCACTGTAATTTCATGATAGGGTCAGAGCACTAGGATTTCAGCTTGATGAGGTCACTTATGGGACCTTAATCAATGGGCTTTGTAAGATAGGGCAAACTAGAGCCGCCATTGAATTGTTGCAAAAGCTGGAGAACCAACCAATTAAGCCTGATGTAGTAATGTATAGTCTTTGTCATTGATGCGTTATGCAAAGATGGGCTTGTTCTTGAGGCAGGGAATTTGTTTTCTAAGATGATTGACCAAGGAATTTCTCCTAATGTTATCACCTACAATTCCCTAATTCATGGTTTCTGTTGTATGAGTAAATTACAAGAAGCTACTCGATTGTTGAATGAAATGGTAAAGAGCAACATAAAGCTAGACACATATACCTTTACCATATTAATAGATGCATCATGTAAAGAACGAAGAATCCACAGGCTTAGAAGCCCGAAAGATGTTTGATCTAATGTTGCAAAGAGGTCAAAAGCCTGATCATGTCATTTACAATGCTTTAATCAATGGATACTTTCTAATCAATGAAGTGAATGAGGCAACAATGTTATTTGATAATATGATCAAAACAGGTTTGGCACCTTACATTGGAGTTACAACATTATGATTGATGGATATTGCAAGAACAAAAGGGTGGATCAAGCCATGAATCTCTTTGAAGAAATGCGTAAAAAAAATTTAATTGCTGATACTATAACATACAGTTCTCTAATTGATGGCTTGTGCAAATCGGGGAGAATATCATATGTGCAAGATCTTCTTGATGAGATGAGTGATAGCGATCAACATCCTGATTTAATGACTTATAATATCTTGTTAGATGCTTTGTGCAAAATCAAACATCTTGATGAGGCAATTGCATTATTCCTGAAAATTGTTTGGAAAGGGATTAGTCCAAATGTGTCCATGTGTAATACTATTCTAAATGGTCTGTGCAAAGGTGGGAGACTAAAGACTGCAGAATTGTTTTTTCAGCATCTTTTGATCAACAATTATCATCTAAATGTTCGGACTTATAATATTATGATCAATGGCCTATGTAAAGAGGGCTTGTTCAATCAAGCAATAGCTTTACTCTCAAAAATGCAAGGCAGTAGTAGTATACACGATCACATCGTAAGTTATACAACAATTATCCATGCTCTTCTATATAAAAATGAGAAAGAAAAGGCGTTGAAGCTTCTTCATGAAATGATTAGTAGAGACCTGCTAAAGGAAGAGAACAAGGTGAGATAAACTATACTCATTTTAAATTACAATTTTGTTTATGTTGAATTTGTGTACATGCTTGGAACAAAGTGTTTCATGTATTCTGAGATGATGAACTATACCCTTGTTACATAGATTATAAAGATACTGAATTTGCTTTGACCTGCTATTGTTTAATTAATATGGAAATACACTTAATACATTTATTAGCATTTGCAATGTTTTTATTTGTTACTTTCCATCTTAATCTCTATAGTGGTAAAATTCTCTTCAAATTGGCAAACCAAGCCAAAACTAACATGATAATTTACCTGCTCATTCTGTCTAGTCTTTGTCTCTAATTCTTCCTTGAGTTATAGAAACTAGAGTGTGCGTTTTTTCTATTTACTTTTTGCTAGATCTCTCTCTCTCTCTCTCATTCATTCTTTCTTCCTTTCCTTCTTCTTCTGTTGTTTTTCGTTTTTCATTTGTTTTAGTATCATTTGACAAAAAATGTTATTTTGTTTTATCTGCAAATCATTTTGCATTGAAGGTACTCATCTCAATTTCTATTCAAAAGATTACGAAAAGAAACTCCTTTTAGCTTTTGAGTAAAAGCTTATATGAATAGCTTTTCTGGAAAGTGATTTTTAACTAAAAAAATAATTTTTGGATGAAAAACAAAGCTACAACAAACACAAATCTAAAGCTGTGTTAGATGTTCAAAATTAGGCTGAATGTGACTTTGAGGTGGTTGCTACTCAATGGGTTTAACTATTATAAAGGCTATTGTTGATTTTGTTGGTATCGATTTTGCTAATTCTTTTTTATCATCATCTGACATTAAAATTTGTATGAATCAATTCCTCCAAAAGCTTAAGCTAGTAGTTTAAAGCACATCAATAGTTTTGAATCAAGCATATCTCTCACACAAAGTCACTTTTAGGCTTTAGGCGTACATAATGTTCAAGTATATCCTAATTTTTTTATGAAATTTGACTTTTAATTTGAAGAATGGTGATAAACTCACGATCACTTAGTCATTAAGGCTCTGATACGAATGGTTTTTTAAATCTAACAAAAACAAAATTGAATAAATGCATATGTAATAGATTCATGTAGGTGCTAGTTAGTTAGTTATAAACTGATAACGTTAATTACATGCACGCATGGTTTCCCAATTCTGTGGTTCTGCATGCATAAATTGACCCATGGTTTCCTAATTTTGTGGTTCTGCATGCATAAATTGACCCTTGTCTTTTCTGCAGGATTCCAAGTTTAACTTTCCTTTGGAGTTGGAACAGATTTTTGAGAAGTTGTTCTGCTCATCTAGAAGATCAAAGAGTATCAAATGATCTGAGACATTCTCCATCTTTCCATCTCCTTTGGTGGATATTAATAATATTATTTCTGAAACAGTGGGTTGCTTTTCTTGTCTCTTGATATTCTCTGGCTAGCTGATTTTAGACTTTTGAAAGGTATCTGCAAACCTATTTCTCTGGCTCCATTATTTGAAGGTGGGTGCTTTTCCTCTGAAATCTGAATATGCACAGCAATATTTTGCAATTTCTATTCGAGAGATTCTCAAGCAGGGTACACCTTTATAGTGGTTAAAGAACTGCGCCCTGGCATAAATCAACCTTAACTTTGCACCAACTGGTCATTCCATTACTAGTTTTTTCAGTGTTATTATTCTTGTTATGTCCTGGATGCTTAAGCCTCTAATGCTTAATCAACCAGTTTGGTCTATGAACTATAATTGGAACAGTTCTTTGTATAAAGAGGGCTTGATTGATAAAGTGATGGCCTTACTATCAAATAAGAAAGGTGATGATTGCTTGCCAAATGACAACGGTTGTAATTTGCAAAATCTCATTCACACTCTTCAAGACAAAAATTGAGATTGAGAAGGTCAAGATGCCCTTTTGTGAAATGATCGTAGATGCCAAGAAAAGGGTGACAACAAGGTGAAGTATATCGACTTCAATTTAGGCAGCACCTCTATTGTGAACATGGAATTTGTAAGGACGGATTTAATAAACTTATTTGTTGTGAGTTAAAGGTGATATGCTATTTTATTTATTTGCCGTTGCTTACAATGTTATTATGTTATTTGGATATTGAATATATTTTGATCTTTCGACATTGCAGTGTTTAGTTAACATGCCAATACTATGAATCGGTTGTATTGACTCGAGCAACGTTCTTGGTCATCGATTAGGTGAGTCTTCCCATTTCTGTTCGGTTGTCGGGGCGGCACCCAAAATAGTAAGTTCTGGGTTGTTTCCCTCTTGATCTATAAACCATATTGGTGTCAATTTCATCTATGGCAAGCCAAGCCAAAAATGACTTGATCGGGCAGTATTTTCTTATCTCCTGAATTTGACTCAATTAAACTTATATCCTGGACAGTAAAAACAAACACTTAACATTTTCTGTTCCCTATGTAACTCTGCATTCTTTTTGTCGCTAGGGAAGTGTTAGCACCTATTTTGGTTGATCTTTTAAAGCCTCCGTAGATGTTTGATAGTACGATTATCTGTCAAAGTAGCTCCTTAATGTCCCTAAGAATGGCATCAAGACAAGGGGATCGCTGACAAGCCGATGGAGGAACAAAGTCTAGAGCAAGGACCCATTTGACTCTCCAATGACATCCCTGCAACCAATCCTCCAGGCCAGTCTACGACCATATCGAAGAGCTATAAGCTCAAGCAAGGTGATATCAGTTTCCATAACTTGGCTAGTAAAACTAGCAACCCAACTGCCCCTTCTGTCACGAGCAATGTCATCACAACTACCTATTTGCAAATGATGAAAGAAACTAGCGCCAACTTCAATCTTGAGTTTGATTATAATATATTCAATTCAAATTACCCAACAAGATTTCTGTTCTAAAAACCATTTTTTATTTTATATTTTAAGAAAAAATGTTATTCTTACTACCTGAACATGTTCTCACATTGTTAATGTATTAAAATTAATATTTTTCAATTCATTCATTCACTTCAAAGAAAAACCTCAAAATTTATGAGCCTAATAAAACATATTATTTTTGTCCTAAAATCTAATATACTATATATAAAAAATGTAAAATTTAAGAATTTATTTGGAGTTTAGTTCACGGGATTTTTTAAAAGTCCAAGTAAATAAATAAGTAAAATAATATTTGAAAGTATTTATTTTTAAAAAGGAAAAGTTTCAAAAACCCCATTCAACTTTGATTTATGTGCATTTTGGTCTTGTTATTACAAAAACGTGTAAAATAGTCCTTAAATTTTTGGGAACGGGCACATTATTATAAATGATATGGGGTCAATTTTTTGGATATGAGACTTGTACCTAGAATTTGTCAGAATATTAGTTTCTGTGATTATTTACAAGAATATGAGATCTTTTAAGAGCAAATCTCACCAACGGTAAAATTTAAATGATAAAATATAATTTTTTAAATCAAATTTTACCAATGACAATATTTGCATACCATATTCATGTATATTTCTCTATAACCTTGTATATGAGAAACTATTAAATTAAAATATCATATTAAAAATAAAACCCACTATATGGTAATAGTGGTTTATTTTTTGAGGCGAAAGTCTAAAAAAATTCTTTAAATTATTTTTAATCTATATTCACTTTTATCCTATTAATTTTTAATATATGAGGTTTTATAATGAGATTTTAGAGCCTATACATGCAATTTTCCATAAAAGTATATATATTTTTTCATCAAATTATAATAATGTGTATATATCAAAATATTTAAGAACCATTTTAGATGTTCTTAAAATAACAAAACATAAGGATCAATGCTTTAATCAATGGATACTTTCTAATCAATAAAGTGAATGAGGCAACAATGTTATTTGATAATATGATCAAAACAGGTTTGACACCTGATGTTCAGAGTTACAGCATTATGATTGATGGACATTGCAAGAACAAAAGGGTGGCTCAAGCCATGAATCTCTTTAGAGATATGCGTAAAAAAAATTTAATTCCTAATACTATAACATACAATTCTCTAATTCATGGCTTGTGCAATTTGGGGAGAATATCTTATGTGCAGGATCTTCTTGATGAGATGAATGACAGAGGTCAACCCCTTGATTTAATTACTTACAGTATCTTGTTAGATGGTTTGTGCAAAATCCAACATCTTGATGAGGCAATTGCATTATTTCAGAAAATTGTTGAGAAAGGGATTAGTCCAGATGTGTACATGTGTAACACTATTCTAAATGGTCTGTGCAAATATGGGGGACTAAAGACTGCAGAAGAGTTTTTTCAGCATCTTTTGACCAACAACTATCACCTAAATGTTTGGACTTATAATATTATGATCAATGGGCTTTGTAAAGAGGGCTTGTTCAATCAAGCAATAGCCTTACTCTCAAAAATGCAAGGCAGTAGTTGCATGCCTGATCCTGTTAGTTATGAAACAATTATTCATGCTCTTCTATACAAAAATGAGAAAGAAAAGGCATTGAAGCTTCTTCATGAAATGATTAGTAGAGACCTGCTAAAGGGAGAGAACAAGGTGAGATAAATTATTCTCAATTTAATTTACACGTTTTTTTGTTTATGTTGAATTCGTATATATGATAGAACAAAGTGTTTCATGTGTTAGAAATGAAGAACTATATCCTTAGTGTTACATAGATTATAAAGATTCTGAATTTGCTTTGACCTGGAGTTGTTTAATTAACATGGAAATATGCTTACTACGTTTATTAACATTTACAATGTTTTTATTTTTAGTCATTGACTATGAGGCAGTGTTTCAAATCAGATATTATCCAAAATGTTGATTTCTCACTTTCCATGTTAATCTCTATAGTGGTAAGAATCTCGTCAAATTGACAAACAAAGCCAAAACTATCATGATAATTCAAGTTCATTCTTTCTAATCAGTGGCTTCGATTCTTCCTTGAAATATATAAAGTAGGCATTTCTTTCCATTTTCTTTTTGCTAACTCTCTCTCTTTCATTCATTCATTCTTTCTTTCTTTCTTCTTCTATTTTTTAGTATCTCATTTGTTTCTGTATTTTTTGACAAAAAAAGTGAGTTTGTTTTACCTTAAAATAATTTTTCATAAAAAGTACACATCTCGATTTCTATTCAAAAGATATAAAAATGACTTTTTGCTGCTTTTTATTAAAAGCTTATATATGTAGCTTTTTTGAAAAGTAATCTTTTTAGTTAAAAAAATTGCTTTTTTGGATTTTTTATTTTAAAAAAAAAAAACTAAAACAAACATAAAGCTGTGTTAGATGTTCAATATTGGGCTGAATGTGACTTGGAGGTGGTTGCTACTCAATGGGTTTAACTAATGGCTATTGTTGATTTTCTTGGCAATGATTGTGCTATCTTTTTTTCTATCAGCATATGATGTTAAGAAGACTGATATGAACCAATTTCTCCAAAAACTTGTATCTAGCATGAATAATTTTGTATCTAGCATGTTTCTCACGCAAAGACACTCTTGGTCTTGAAGCGTAGATAATGTTCAGGTTTATCCTACCCTTTGCTGAAGTTCAACTTTTGATTTGAAGAATGGTGATAAACTCGTGACTAAGCTCTAATACCATGTTGGGAACTAGCTCTTCCCAAAACTTAAGCTATTTGGTAAACATTTGAATGGTTTTTATATCTAACAAAAACAAAGTTGAATAAATGCCGATTTAATAGATTCATGTAGGTGCTACTTAATTAGTTATAAATTTATAATGTCAATTACATGCATGCATGATTTCCTAATTATTTGGTTCTGCATGTATGAATTTATGCTTTGCTTTTCTGCAGGATTCCAAACCTACCTTTCCCTGGGAGTTGGAACAGATTTTTGAAAAGGAGTTCTGCTCCTCTAGAAAATCAAAGAGTATCAAATGATGCAGACATTCTCTATCTTTCTATCTCCTTTGGTGGATAGTAATAATATTATTTCAGAAACTGTGGGTGTTTTTTCTTGTCTCTTGATATTCTCTTGCTAGCGGAGTTTGGACTTTCGAAAGCTATCTGCAAGCCTATTTCTCTAGCTCCATTATTTGAGGGTGGGTGCTTTCCCTCTGAAATCTGAATATGTGCAGCAATACTTTGCAGTTTCTGTTTCTGAGCTTCTCAAAAGTGGGTAGACCTTACATTGTTTGAAGTACTGGCCTTGGCAAAAAGCAGCAACCTTATCCTGCTCCAACTGGTCAGTTCACTACTAGCTTGTTCAGCGCTTAATGCTTAAGCGACCAGTTTGGAAGTGGCATCTATGAACTATATAGTTGGAACTTCTGCTGAGTAAAGATGTCTTGATTGCTAAAGTGATGGCCTTACTATTAAAAAAGAAAGGTGATGATTGCTTTCTAAATGTTGTAATTTGCAAAATATCATTCACACTCTTCAAGATAAACAGTGAGATTGAGAAGGTCGGGAAGCCCCTTAGTGAAATGATCAGTAGATGCCAACAAAAGGGTGAGAACAAGGTGAGGTATATCCGTTTCAGTTTAGGTCATTCTTTTGTGTTGAACATGGAATTTGTAGGAACGGTTTTAATGAACTTATTTGTTCTCAGTTACAGGTGATTTGCTATTCTATCTCGCTATTGTTGCTTACACTGTTCTTATTATATTGTTTGGATATTGAATATAGTTTGACCTTTTGGCACATCCACTGTTTAATTAACATGCCTATACTATGAAGGGTCGAGGGAAAGGGTAGAGGAAGTGAACGGGTCGAGTGTGGTGACAGTACACAAATGACAGGATGAGGCAGAGAAGAGAGAGATGATCGGTTTCATTTTAAAATGTTTTTGTCGATACCTGTAGTGAGAATCAAAGGCAAGGCCAAATCAAAAGAACAATGTAATTGATGCCACCGGTGTTTTTCTAAGTTTTACAGAACAGTAAAGCCAAAACAACTTTAATCTGTTTTCCATTTTCTGTTCTTAAAACTCATTTTGATTTTTGATTTTTAAAACCAATCTAAAGAACAACACACCAAACAAGTTTTTCTATTTCTTTATTGTTTAAAAATTGAAAACTGATTTCAAAAACAGTTTCCAAACAGGCGCTTACATTTTCTGTTCCCTATGTGATTCTGCATTCTTTCTATCTCAAGGGAAGTGTTGGCACCTATTTTGGTTGATCCTCTAAGGTGTTGGCACCTATTTTGTTTGACCCTCTAAAGCTTCCGTAGATGTTTAAAAGTAGGCTTAGCCATCAATTAAGGCAGTTTATGTCTAGTGACCTGAAGCTATTGAAGTTGCTGTTCAGTATTGGTGATTGTTGTTGCAATTGTTTGTGTTTTTTTTTTTTTCCTTAAAAACAATATTGTCTTACTCATTTATAAAAATATAAATTTAAACCGTGTTAATTGAGAAGTCTGACGGGTTAGTAGAATGTTTGAATTTTAATGTTATCGCAATGGTGTATACTTGACAGAAAACCTTCTTGGTTTATTCAATGGAGGCTATATAGCTGTTGTAGTATATGCTTGTTTTATTTTGTACAGGCTTGTTGATTTGTTCTTGTTACAGCTGGTAGTAGCTAACTTGTTAATTACATTCCTGGATGCTTACTTCACCTTAAATAAGTTTACAATTATTTTGTTGTTTGCATTACAGTTTTCTTTTTCTCCTTTTCTATTGAGGATTCCATATCTGCAATTCTTTGGGAGGTTAAACTGGTTTGTGATAAGGAATTTCGCTCATTTAGAAAATCGAAAAGCATCAAAGATGAGTGCACTCACTATTTCTATTTCTTTCCAACTGTGGCTGCTGTTTCTTGTATATTGATATTCTCCAGTGTTCTGATCCTAGATATTTGAGAGTTTGCTGTGAACTCAAATTTTTGTGGCTTCATTTTTACTTGATGATTTTTTCCCTTATGACTTCTTCATGATTGCTGCAGTATCAAGTTCTCCTAAGCCTAGTCCAAATAACAGCACGCCATCAAATATTCTCTTTTCCAGTTACAGAATCACATTCCCCACCCTTTGCCAACATGGCACACACTCCCTCACCAAGTTAGTCAGATTTGTGGCCCACTTAGTGCACTCACACTGTCAAACCTATCATTCCCCAATTTGTCCCTAAACTTTCTTTTATACACCTTAATACCCATCAGGGAATCAGTCTCTAAAATGATGAAGTGGGTTTGTCATAAATCAACATTTAATGCTTGACAGGAAATTGATGATGTTCCAAATTGTGATCTATAGTCTTTTGCGTTAGTCAATTTCATGTAATTCACAATTATATTAGCTTTGGGCTCTACATAATTTTAATGGACCTCCATTGTTATGTAATATATATTAATATGTTTATTTCTGAACACGATCATAATAGTTCTTTGAAAATTACAATTTTCTTTGTTTCCTATATTTGAGGAATCCATCAAGTATCTCGAAATCAAGGTAGTGTATGCGTTTGTTTAAACTTGGAGCAACAGCGCTTCTATGATGTAGAATTATTTTTTTTACCCAAAGTTACTTTTACCAGTTTATCAAAAATGCACTAAATTTTTTTTTTTTTGTGCGCGTGTTTTTTTTTTTTTTTATCTTTTTGTTTATAAGAAGTTTATTCAATTATTTTAAAATTTTTAATACAAATTAAATCTAATAGTTAATAGTATTTTTTTTCACTTATAAAAGCTTAAACAAACAGGCATATCTTTGTTATAGTGGTTAGGTTAAGTTGAGAACCTGCACTGTGTGAGGGAATTTATTGTGAACTAGGTTATCAAACTTGAGAATTTACTTAAACTCATGAAACTTAGATGAACTCTTCAACTTATAAACTCGTAAAAGTTTACTTATAGAGTGGTAAAGTCGATTTGATGATGTAACTCATAAATCTTACAAGTTTACTAGTCAAGTCAAGAGTTTGATAACCTTGGCTGTGAATTGATAGAATGGATGACACTAATATCTTGGGATAAGGAAACACTAACGTGAGGCCTTGGTTAACCATGTAGGAATGCTGCTTGTGAGTAAATATTTTGTGTTGATTAGCCATGAAGTTCAAGTAGTTGGAAGTTTTGGTGCCGAAATCTCTGCTTCCATTTTTGAAAGTTGCTTCTCAAAGTGGCTCAGAAACAAGAGAGAAAACTCTCACAAACACAAATTCTCAATTTATGTTTAAACTCAAGGATGATATTACATAAGGTATTTGGCCCTATTTATAGTGATTTTAGGAACCAAGGATGATAAGGAAACAGGTAAGGATGCAATGAATCAACAACAAACATCTTGAAATAAAATTCAAATAACTTGCACAATAGTCAAAAAAAATGGGCTCTTCACATGGTTCACATGGATGGTGGTTGGTGGTGATGCATGCATGGTCTTAAGTGGGTTGGTAGTGGTGCATTTAAGTTCCTTTGTCATACTCCTCGGGTTGGAGAAAACTCGCCCTCGAGTTTAGCTCTATCTCATCATCCAAATATGGCGAAAGATCAGCGACATTAAAAGTTGCAGAGACACCATATGTTCCTGGTAGTTCGACTTTGTAAGCATTGTCGTTGATTTTCTGCACGACTTTGAATGGTCCATCAGCTCTAGGGGACAACTTAGCATTTGGTTGATTTGGAAAACGTTCCTTTCGTAGATGGATCCATACCAAATCTCCAACTTTAAAAATTTGTCGCCTTCGATGTTTATCACGCTGAGCTTTATACTTTGAATTTTGTTTGTTGATCCGCTCTCGAACCTGCTCATGCAACTTTTTGATTTCTTTTGCTCGGCTATCTGCATCTGAACTATATTGTTGCTTGTCAGATGAAGGGATCAAATCCAGTGGACTATGTGGACGAGTGCCATAGACTACTTCAAATGGACATTTTCCAGTGGCTTGATTAGTTGAATTGTTGAATTCAACTTGGGCCAAAATGATATCCCACTGTTTTAATTTTTGTCCAACAAAACTTCGAAGTAGATTTCCCAAAAGTCGGTTGACTGCTTCTGTTTGTCCATCTGTTTGTGGATGACTGGCACTACTGAACTGAAGCTTGGTACCCATCTTCTTCCATAAGGTTCTCCAAAAGTGGCTTAAGAATTTCACATCTCGATCGGAAGTAATGGTTTTAGGAATTCCATGAAGACGCACAATTTCTTTGAAATACAAGTCAGCAACTTGAACAGCATCATTGGTCTTCTGACATGGAATAAAGTGGGCCATCTTTGAAAATCTGTCCACAACTACCATTATGGAATCCTTTTGTCGCTGAGTTCGAGGTAGTCCAAGGACAAAGTCCATGCTAACATCTTCCCAAGGTGCTTACGGAATGGGAAGTGGGATATAAAACCCCGTGTTTTGGCTTTTGGTCTTTGCCAAATGGCAGATTCTACATCGTTGAATATGTCTGTTGACATCTCTTTCAAGCCTCGGCCAGTAGAAACTTTCTTTTATTAAAGCCACAGTTTTATCTCTTCCAAAATGTCCTGCTAATCCTCCATCGTGGGCTTCCCAGATAATGGATTCCCGTAGTGAGCACTGAGGAATGCACAAGGCCTTCCTTTTGAACAAAAATCCTTCATGCCTGTAGTAGTCTTGGAAGGATTGTGATTCTGTTAGGTTCCAAAACTTTTGGAAATCAGGATCATCCTGGTATAGCTCCTTGATTGTCTCAAAGCCAACTACCTTTATTTGGAGAGTAGATAGTAGTGTGTGACGTCTACTGAGAGCATCTGCAACAGCATTTTGAACTCCTGCCTTATGTTTAAGTAAGAATGGATAAGGTCAGAGGAATTCACCCAAGCAAAGCATGTCTGCGATTGATCTCTGTTGAGAATTCAAATGCTTAAGGGCTTCATGATCGAATAGAGAATAAATTCTTTGTACAGGAGATAATGAGCTCCAATGTTGCGGAGCACGGACAATGGCATAGAACTCTTTGTCATAAGTGGAGTACTTGAGTTTACCATTGTTGAGCTTTTCACTGAAAAAGGTTATAGGATGGCCTTCTTGGCTTAAGAGCGGCACCAATTCGGTGTTGGAGCGTCACGGTGACTTGAACACTTGATCAAAGTTCAGGAAGGGCTAACACAGGTGCTTCAGTCAAACATTTCTTCAACTCCTCAAAACTTTCTGCGCTTGCTCTGTCCATTGGAACTTGTCTCCTTTTATGCAATCATTAGTGGGGCAGCAACGGAACTAAAACCTTTTATAAACCTTCTATAAAATGAAGCTAATCCATGGAAACTCCTCACATCATGAATTGACTTCGGGATTGGCCAACTGTTGATGGCTTCAACCTTGCTTGGATCAACTCGAATGCCTTAATGATGATGATGTAACCCAGAAAAATCACTTCATTGGTTAAGAAAGAACATTTCTGTAGATTGGCATAGAGTTTTTGTTCACGTAGTGTTTGTAGCACTTGTCGAAGATGCTCTAAATGCTCCTTTTTGCCTTTGCTATAGATCAAAATGTCATCAAAGTAGACAACTACAAATTTTCCAATGAATGGTCGAAGTACTTGATTCATCAGGCGCATGAATGTACTCGGGGCATTGGATAAACCAAAGGGCATCACAGTCCATTCATGTAGACCATCTCTAGTTTTGAAAGCAGTCTTCCATTCATCTCCTGGCTTGATCCTGATCTGATGGTATCCGCTACGAAGGTCAATTTTGGAAAAGATATCGGCACCATGCAGCTGATCTAGCAGATCATCAAGTCTTGGTATCGGAAATCGATATTTGATGGTAATCTTGTTAACAGCTCGACTATCGACACACATTCTCCAACTACCGTCCTTCTTGGGTACTAAAATTGCAGGAACAGCACAAGGGCTAACGCTTTCTCGTATCAACCCTTTCTTGAAGTTCTTCGACTTGGCGTTGGATTTGACATGCTCCTGAGGACTCATGCATGGTGATGCATTGGGAATGACCTGCTCCAGGAATAAAGTCAATGGCATGTTGGATGTCTCGCATTGGTGGTAGTCCATGCGGAATTTCTTTGGGCACAACATCAGAATTTAGCTAGCATGTGTTCAATTTCTCTTTGGAAGTCCAGTTTCTGCATTTGATTCAAACAGTAGAACAAATCTCATGTTCTGGGCTTCCTCTGCTGTTATCTTGAATTGTTCTTTTGTTACCAAGGTCACCAGTGGTCTTGATTCCTTCTTGCTTTCATTATCTTCACTTGGTGGTAGAGGAGTTAACTTGACTTTGACTCCATCCTTGATGAAGGAGTAAGTGTTGGTATAACCGTCATACAAGGCACGACGATCATATTGCCAAGGTCTTCCAAGGAGAAGGTGGCATGCATCCATAGGAATAACATCACACCATGCTTGATCTTGGTACTTTTGACCGATGGAAAATGTTACAAGGCAACGTTTAGAAACCCTCACTTCACTACCTTTGTTGAGCCACTGTAAATTGTATGGATGTGGATGGTTTTGTGTTGGCATCTTCAATTTCTCCACCATGTAGTTGGACACTACATTTTCACAACTTCCACTATCAATGATAACATCACAGACCCTTCCTTGTGAAGTGCAACGAGTATGGAAGATATTATGCCTTAGCCATGGTTCTTCTTTTGCTGACATTGTGTGTAAGCTTCGTCGAATCACCAAAGATTCTCCATGATCAGCACCAGTGAGCTCTTCATCATACACGGGCTCTAACTCCTCTTCTTCTTCAGGTTCTTCTGGATCTTCTTCTTGTTCAGTTCCTTCATAAGCTTCTTCTTTGATGATGGTAATGGTTCTCCTGGTTGGACAATTGGAGGCTATATGACCAAAACCTTGGCATTTGAAGCATTTGACGGCCTTGGTTTTGTTTTCAATGGTGATAGGTTTGGATGGAGGTTTGCCTGAAGTACTGGGTTGATCTGTTGGTGTTTTGCGGGTATAGGAAGGATTTTCAATGGAGGAAAAAGTTCTGTAAGAAGATCTTTTGGGTACTTGTTTCTCCACTCTTATGGCTAGACGAATAACATCGTCTAAGGACCAATATTGTTGGAGCTGAACTGGATGGGCAATGTCACTGTGTAGTCCTCCCAGATAACGAGCTATTGTTTGCTCCTCCCTTTCTTGGATGTCACACTTCATCATCAACTTCTCAAATTCTCTGGTGTATTCTTCTACAGACAAGTTCTTCTGTCGAAGATTCTGTAGCTGAATGAAATTATCTTGATAGTAATGAGAAGGCAAGAACTTTCGAGTTAGTTCTCGACGCAATTTCTCCCATGTCTTGATCTTGCTTTTTCTTTCTCGTTCACGCTTCTTTTTAAGATTCTCCCACCAAATGGAAGCGTGCTTCTTTAACTTTACAGCAATGATCTTCACTTTCTTTTCTTCTGGTATCTCCTTGTATTCAAATACTCGCTCAACAGTTTGAAGCCAATCAACAAACTCATCGGGTTGAAGTTTCCCTTCGAAATCTGGAATCTCTACTTTGATGTCATCATGTCTAAAGTCTTTGCGGACGATGGCTTCTAAATGATGATGCATCACTACTAGATTCATCATTATCTGATTGCATGTGATGTGCTTCTAACGAGCTTGTTGTGCGTCTCTTTTCTGTATTGTTGGATTTGTCTCCTCATTTCTTCCATTTGAATTTCTCGGAGAGTTGCTTCATTTTGTCTTCTTGGAGGCATTTTGTGTGTAGGAAAACTTTGTGAAATACCAGGTTACCGGATCGAAGATTATAGTTTTGTAATTAGAACACCAGGGAAGTTCCCAGGAAAGAGAGGTGGCGCTAAGCGTCCTTAAAAACCAAGTCTTTCCTTAGCCAGATCTTTCCTGAAATGTGCCTTTTATAATCCCACAATTTCTTTTCCAATAACAAATTCTTTTCTGATGTGGAAGATCAGATAAAACTATGACTCTGAGCATACTTGGAATTTTATAGGAATTTGGTATTTTACAAATAGGTATGGAGCCAAAATTACAATTTATGAACTTTGGAGGGCAAAAATGTAATTTTGGAAGGCCAGGTAAAATTCTAGAAGTTAGGGGTAAAATAGTAATTTTATGAGAATTAAGGGTAAAAAGATAATTTTGAAAAGATGAGGGGCAAAATTGTAATTTTCAAAAGTTCAGGGACTAAATTGCAATTATCAGACGTTAAGGGTCTAATTGCAATTTTCTGAACCTTTTGGTGACTGGGTTGCTGACGTGGCTATTGGTGACACGTGGCAGAAGTTGAGTGGCTGATGTGTCGCTGACTGGACACAGCAGGTTGACGTGGCAGATGACGTGGTCGTCTTCTACCTTGATTTTCCGGCGACAATTCCGGCGGCGGCTCACGGTGGTCCGGCAGCGGCTCACGGTGGTTCTGCAACTCCGGCGACTTTTTCCGGCGAAGACCGTGGCGGCGCGTGGAGGCTCCGTTGGCCTTGAAACTTGCTACCCAAAGGTTTTTCGACCTTCCGGACGCAATGGCGGCGTTAGTTTTGCGAAAAAATGGCCGTAAAGTGGAGTTTTGGAGGGGGCAACCTTGGTGCACTTAAAACACCACCCAAAAACTCAAGCTTTCCGTTGATTTCTTCACTCAAAACTCAACTCCGGGATAGAAACCTTGCTCTGAATACCAAAATGGCTCAGAAACAAGAGAGAAAACTCTCACAAACACAAATTCTCAATTTATGTTTAAACTCAAGGATGATATTACATAAGGTATTTGGCCCTATTTATAGTGATTTTAGGAACCAAGGATGATAAGGAAACAGGTAAGGATGCAATGAATCAACAACAAACATCTTGAAATAAAATTCAAATAACTTGCACAATAGTCAAAAAAAATGGGCTCTTCACATGGTTCACATGGATGGTGGTTGGTGGTGATGCATGCATGGTCTTAAGTGGGTTGGTGGTGGTGCATTTAAGTTCCTTTGTCACAAAGGTATGCTCCAACCTGTAGTTCGGTTACATGGCATGGTTTCCCACTGGCTTGGACTTGGAGATGGATTTATTATTTCTATATCCCACACACCGTGGTCGCCTATGATGAAATAGACTTCAGGACTGCGAATACTTCAACCTTGGTATCATGCCTGGACTCGGAACTCTCAACCTTGACAGTGGAATTCTTTCTCTGTTGGCAATGCAGTTAGATGCCCCTACAGCAAGAGTTTGTGTTTTTGGGACACTATTTGTTCTCAGAAAGTTTCACTCTTCATTTTATTCTTTTTTCTTCTCTGCCATGGATCTTAACAGTTTTTTGGGCCCTTCTAGATGCCAAGAATAAGGTAACTTTCTTGATCACCTTACTTCTCTTTTAGGAAACATTATATATTACTAGACCGGTGCAAGTTTCTGTCAGTTATTTGATGCAGATGTGGGATGCAATTAAATCAACTATAGGCTACTGCGTACTGATTAGCTTCATCACAATTTTCTGGTCATCTGTGTGGCCTTGATGTTACCATCATATTGATCATATTCTGGGCTTGAGATTCTTTAGTGTGATGCAAACTGTGGAGTTGGGAGGAAACCCAACTTCATCATGTCTTTTTCTCCAAATGTGGAACACAAAAGGTCAACAAAACAACTAAATGTATCTTATATCATACCCCTCCTGCTGAGAATGGCCTCTATTTGTAATTCTCCCATAGTAAATGAAAGCTTTCTCTTCCTAAGCTGTCAAGTTGATGACCAATAATGATTGCGATAGATTTTTGGATGAAGTGTCAGTGTGGAATTTAACAATGATGGTGCCAGAGGACCTGAGAAAAGTCCCTTTGTTTTATTCATGCACATTTGATACATATATCAAAAAGATCATGCAGAGTCTTATGTTCGTTTAGGAGATTTTGTCCAGAGCGTCTCTTGATGTAGTAGGAGACAGAGATGAAAAACATGGTTTTTTAATTTTTCAAAGTTGTTAATATTATTTAGAAGTCTTTGTGAATTGAAAAATTTTAATGCAATATAACAAGAAAGTAAGGGCCTATTTGGTTTGAGTTTCCAGTTTTCATTTTCAGTTTTTCAAAATTTATAAAGGAAAAACTGAAAATTCTAAAAACTACAGGCCTGTTTGGTTTGAGTTTTTAGTTTTTTAGAATTTGTAAAGGAAAAATTAAAAATTTTGAAAAATAAAATTTGTAGTTTTCAGGATTTTCAGTTTTTCCTTCATAAATTCTAAAGAACTGGAAAACTAAAAATACAAATTGAAAACTGAAAATTCAAACCAAACACAAGCCCTAAAGGATGAGAAATTGTACCAACAATTTATACTGGTTTGATTTTCAATGTGGAATATACGTTCCTCACACCCAAGGTGAGATTATTCACTAATCAATCAAATTTCATAAACCAAACCAAAACCAAAAAAAAAAGACACTTTATCCTCTTGAGTTATATGACATGTGTACTTTAGTTCCTAAACTTTTAAAATGAGCAAATTAACCCCATAAACTTTCAAAATATGCATTTTAGCCAAAGTAACTGTCAAATGCATTGTGCACACTATACTTTGATTACGATACATGGACTGTGGCACTAATAGAGAGTTTTGAGACTAATTTTTCATTGCATAGTCAAACGTATTTACTTTATTTATTTTCAAACATAATATGTTTGACTCTCAAACTTATTGTACACAAAATGATGATAGAAATTGATGCTTTCATCATATATGCTATGATGTGGAAGTACATGCACTCTCTTCTTTACTCTGGAGCGATGTTCGTTTCATTTTTGGAATGTTGAAATCCAAAGTAAACTTTTTCTTGCACAAAATGATAGCATAAATAGATGCATTATTCCGCATGTCCTAAAAATGATGGCATGTGAAGTAGCTAATGAGAGGTGTTTGGTCCATGGGAGGTTTGTGCCTATGTCGCATAACATGCCAAACACATGATCACTTGCAAGTTGCAAGTGGGTTCTTTATTAATTTTACATATTATACCATCACATATGATCTCAATGGGTTTTAAAAATATTTGAGATTAACTTTTCTAAATTTCTTACTTATATTTTAATTCTATAATAGACAATATGTTTTGCAATTTGTATATTTGTTTCTTAAGTTTTAATTATAGAATGTGTACTTTCTTTTAAAATAAACTTTCAATCTAGTCCTTCGAAAAATAGAATAGGACAAATTGGCCCTTAAAAAAATCCATGATCATTCACAATTAAAAATATAGGGCAAGCTAACCACTTATTAATATTTTTGAAAGATTTAGAGTACAAATTAATTTTGAATAATTTATAAAATAGTTCAAATTAATTGCTAATAAAAACACAAATAGACCAAAAAGTTCATCAAAATTCTGAAATGAGATTAACTTATAGTGTATTTTTAATTATAAGGGAAACTATACAATTAATAGTATAATTGTGAGACTAACTACTAGTGTGAAATATTTTGTTTCCCTATTAATCTTTTATTATTAAGTGCCATATACATACACGTGCCATCATTTTTAGGAAACGCATAACAATGCATTCATCTATGCCATCATTTTGTGCAAGGAAAAATTTACTTTGCCTTTCAACTTTCCAAAAATGAAACAAGCACCATTCCAAACTAAAGAGAAAAGCGTGTGTACTCTCTCAATCAGAGCATACATAATGAGAGCATCAACTTCCATCCTCATTTTGTCTGCAATAAGTTTGAGAGACAAATGTATTATATTTAAAAATAAAGCAAATAAATACGTTTGACTATATAATGAAAAAATTTGTTTTAAAACTCACTTTGTCAGTGCATCAATCCTAGTATCAGAGCATTGCAGTGTATACAATAAGTTTGATTGTTAAATGTATTGCATGAGAACTGAATCTACTTTTTAAACAGTATTAAACATATTCCTTCGATTAAAGAAAAAGTGTGTATATTGGTAAAAAAAAACATTAAAACCTATGTACATCTATGATTAATCAATTTTTTATTTTTATTTTTTGATTAAAAAAGCCACCTACTAGGTTTAAAAAATTAATAATATGTTTTTTAAATTACAATTATTTTTTAACTTCAATCCTTCCATAATAATGCCTTTATTTAGAAAAGTCCTTTTTTCTTCACCAAAAACCAAGTGTATGTTCAAGTTAATCTCTTAGTTTGTACACCAGAATCATTTTGATCATTGAGATTCATAACTTAACTTTTTAGTCCATATCATTACAAAAGTAGAATCAAATTAGTCCTAACTCAATTTTTTATTATTTTACGTTCATGTTTTCACTAATGTGTCACGTCAAATGATACCAGGTGATAAATTGATATTTGACTTGGCCTCAAAAGTCATATAGTCAAAAGTGATACAGTTGAATAATAAGTTCAAATTATTAGCATATATCAAATATATTAACAATGTTATTTATATGCAAAATTCATATTACAATCTGGATTTACATTTACATTCATGCAATTTAGGGCTTGTTTGATTAAAATTCTTGAAGAAATAGTTTTCTAGAAGCAAAAGCGAAGCGAAGCGAAATTTTCATATAATTGGATGTAATTGTCTTCTTATTATAATAAGTTGTAACTGTCTAGACATAATTGAATAAAGGGTGAGAGTGATTTTGTGAAAGGTTATTTTTTTTATTTTTTCATAAAATTTATGATGATAGATTTGTAATTCAAATAATTTCAAAAAATAACTAATATCATTCACTCTCTTCTACTATTTTTACTTTTGATAGACAGGTCCCTACACCTTATATAAAAAGGAGATAAATAGATTATTTTTTGTTTCTACTTTTTCAAAAAAGCACAAACAAATATATAACTAAATCTAAGAAGTAATTTTATTTTTTTGAAATAGATTGAAAAATGTACTTTTATATTCTCCCCATAATTTTATCCAAACACTCTCTTAATTGACAAAGATAAAGTAAAATGTGATTTTATCACTAAGATTTCAATAAATGTAATACATCAACAAAAACATGATGACACAAAATCAGGGATAGAATAAAAAACTAACATGACAATATATTATAACTTTAGGGTCATGTTTCGTTGAATGGTCAAAATGAAGATAAATTTTCTATTATTGATCTCATGAGTAATTTTGCACATAAAACTCAATTATGAAAAATTTATATTTATTTTTATCTTCTAAGCAAACACAATGCAAGATTAAAAAGTTAATGTTTAAATATCAAGGATGAAAATGCCTTAGCCACACAACTTTAGGGAGTAATTTTAACATTCATCCTATGGGTTTGTTTGGTTAGATAGTAGGAAATGAAAATAAATATTTTATAATTGTAATATATATGTAAAATTGCATATAAAACTCAGTCAAAGAAAATTCATTCTATTTTTATCTCTAACCAAATATAGCCTATCAAATGAATCAGAAAGCTGAATAGAGATCAAATGTAAATGCTCACTTCGATTCATAAAATTATATATATGTTTCATTTTAATTCTTAAAATTGTCAAATTATAAAAAATAATTCAAATTAGTTCATTAAATTAACAAAAAAAAATAATTTAAATTATTTTTTATAATTTAACTAACTGAATTGTTTTTTTTTTTTAATTTTAGGGATTAAGTTGTATAATCTGACAAAACAAAAGGAACGAGATAACAGTACACAAGTCGATGACAGCAATTACCTCCTTGACGTTCCCAAAGACTTGAGCACTATACAATTGCCTCCTCCTGGTAAGAAGAAGGCGCACGTAGCATAAAATCGGCGAGCAGATCGAACCAAACCGAAGCGAGTAAAGGAAAGGGACTCAGAGCAAAGACACACAACGAAGATGTCCTTGTGTTCAAGGTATGCCCATCATGTTATTGCTAGGCTTTACGCTCATTCTCCTCCACTTCAAAATGCTAACGGCGTCGTTTCTGGGTTTCATAACAACATTAACGACGCTGTGTTCTCTTTCATTACCCTTCTCAATAACCGCCGTTCACCATCTGAATTTGAAATCAACAAGATTCTAGGGTCTATTGTGAAGATGAAACAATACCCCACTGCTATTTCACTTGTCCCTCTTTTGGAGTCTAAGGGAATCACTCCTTCCTTGGTTACTCTGAGCATCTTGATCAATTGTTTCTGCCATTTGGGTCATATGGATTCTGCTTTCTCTGTATTGGCCAAGATTATGAAGATGGGTTACGAATTAGATGTCATAACTTTGACTACTCTCATGAAAGGGTTCTGTATTAACGGCAAGGTTAGGGAAGCACTGGAGTTTCATGACAGGGTAAGGGCACTAGGATTTCAGCTTGATGAGGTCACTTATGTGGTTTTAATTGACGGGCTTTCTAAGATAGGGCAAACTAGAGCCGCCACTGAGTTGTTGCAAAAGCTGGAGAGACAACCAATTAAGCATAATCTAGTAATGTACAACACCATCATTGACAGGTTAGGTAAAGATGGACTCATAACTGAGGTGGAGAACTTGGTTTCTAAGATGATTGCTCGGCAGATTTCTCCAGATGTTGTCACTTACAATTCTCTAATTCATGATTTCTGCTATGTGAGTAAGCTACAAGAAGCTACTCGATTGCTGAATGAAATGGTGAAAAGCAACATTAAGCCAGACACATACCTTTAACATATTAATATTAAGCCAGACACATATACCTTTAATATATTAATAGATGCATCATGTAAAGAAGGAAGAATCACAAAAGCCCGAAGAATGTTTGATTTGATGTTGCAAAGAGGTCAAAAGGTTAACGTTGTCACTTATAATGCTTTAATTGATGGATACTTTCTAATCAACGAAGTGAATGAGGCGACAATGTTATTTGATAATATGATCAAAACGGGTTTGACACTTGATGTTCGGAGTTACAACATCATGATTGACAGATACTGCAAGAATAAAAGGGTGGATCAAGCCATGACTATGTTTAAAGAAATGCATGAAAAAGATTTAGTTACTAATACTGTAACACACAATTCTCTAATTGATGGCCTGTGCAAATCGGGGAGAATATCATATGTCCAGGATCTTCTTGATGAGATGAATGATAGTGGTCAGCACCCCGATTTAATCACTTATAATATCTTGTTAGATGCATTGTGCAAAATCCAACATCTTGATGAGGCAATTGCATTATTCCTGAAAATTGTTGAGAAAGGGATTAGTCCAAATGTGTGCATGTGTAATACTATTCTAGATGGTCTGTGCAAATGTGGGAGACTAAAGACTGCAGAATTGTTTTTTAGCATCTTTTGATCAACAATTATCGTCTAAATGTTCAGACTTATAATATTATGATCAATGGCCTATGTAAAGAGGGCTTGTTCAATCAAGCAATAGCCTTACTCTCAAAAATGCAAGGCAATGATTGCATGCCTGATCCTGTAAGTTATGAAACAAGTATTCATGCTCTTTTATATAAAAATGAGAATGAAATGGCATTGAAGCTTCTTCAGAAAATGATTAGTAGAGACCTGCTAAAGCAAGAGAACAAGGTG
Organism: Dalbergia cultrata; assembly: GCA_031216105.1. Classification (NCBI taxonomy): domain Eukaryota; kingdom Viridiplantae; phylum Streptophyta; class Magnoliopsida; order Fabales; family Fabaceae; genus Dalbergia; species Dalbergia cultrata. Next base: position 17,682,735 of record CM062351.1, on the reverse strand, counting down.
AGATAAACTATTTTCAATTTAAATTATACTTTCGTTTATGTTGACTTTATGTATATACTTAGAACAAAGTGTTTCATGTGTTAGAGATGATGAACTATACCTTATTACATTGTTTATAAAGATACTGATTGTGCTTTGACCTATTATTGTTTAATTAACATGGAAATACACTTAATACATTTATTAACATTTATAATGTTTTAATTTCTTACTTTCCATCTTAATCTCTATAGTGGTAAAATTCTCTTCAAATTGGCAAAACAAAGCCAAAACTAACATGATAATTCAGTGTTCATTCTGTCTAAGCTTTGGTTCCAATTGTTCCTTGAGTTATAGAAACTAGAGTGTGCATTTTTCTATTTTCTTTTTGCTAGACCTCTCTCTCTCTCTCTCTCTCACACACACACACACACACATTCTTTCTTTCTTTGTTTCTTCTTCTACTGGTTTTTAGTTTTTCATTTATTTTAGTATCATTTGACAAAAAATGTTATTTTGTTTTAATTGCAAATCATTTTCCATTGAAGTATTCATCTCAATTTCTATTCAAAAGATCAAGAAAAAACTGCTTTTAGCTTTTGTGTAAAAGCTTATATGAGTAGCTTTTATGAAAAGTGATTTTTTTTAACTAAAAAATATCATTTTTTGTATGAAAAAAGGAAGCTAAAACAAAAACAAATCTAAAGCTGTGTTAGATGTTCAAAATTAGGCTAAATGTGACTTTGAGGTGGTTGCTACTCAATGGGTTTAACTATTATAAAGGCTATTGTTGATTTTGTTGGTATCGATTTTGCTAATTCTTTTTATCATCATCTGACATTAAGGCTGTATGAAACAATTCCTTCGAAGGCTCCAGCTATTAGTTTTAAGCACATCAATAGTTTTGAATCAAGCATGTCTCTCACACAAAGTCACTTTCAGGCTTTAGGCATACATAATGTACAAGTCTATCCTAATTGTTGATGAAATTTGACTTGTAATTTGAAAAATGGTGATAAACTCATGACCACTTAGTCATTAAGGCTCTGATACGAATGGTTTTTTAAATCTGACAACAACAAAATTGAATAAATGCAGATGTAATAGATTCATGTAGGTGCTAGTTATTTAATGTTAATTACATGCATGCATGGTTTCCTAATTCTGTGGTTCTGCATGCATAAATTGACCCTCTTCTTTTCTGCAGGATTCCAAGCCTAACTTTCCTTTGGAGTTGGAACAGATTTTTGAGGAGGAGTTCTGCTCATCTAGAAGATCAAAGAGTATCAAATGATGCAGACATTCTCCATCTTTCCATCTCCTTTGGTGGATATTTATAATATTATTTCAGAAACTGTGGGTGGTTTTTCTTGTCTCTTGGTATTCTCTGGCTAGCTGATTTTAGACTTTTGAAAGCTATCTGCAAACCTATTTCCTTGGCTCCATTATTTGAAGGTGGGTGCTTTTCCTCTTAAATCTGAATATGCGCAGCAATATTTTGCAATTTCTGTTCCTGAGATTCTCAAAACGGGGTACCCCTTTATAGTGGTTAAAGAACTGGCTCTGGCATAAAGCAAGCTTATCCTGCACCAGCTGGTCATACCATTACTAGTTTTTTCAGCTGTTATTATTACTGTTGCATCGTGGATGCTTAAGGCTCTAATTCCTAATCAACCAGTTTGGAAGTGGCATCTATGAACTATAAATGGAAATTTTGCTGTGTTAAGAGGGCTTGATTGACAAAGTGATGGCCTTACTATCGAAAAAGAAAGGTTATGATTGCTTGCCAAATGACAACTGTTGTAATTTGCAAAATCTCATTCACACTCTTAAAGACAAAAATTGAGATTGAGACGGTGAGGAAGCCCTTTTGTGAAATGATCAGTAGATGCCAAGAACAGGGTGACAACAAGGTGAGGTATATCAGCTTCAATTTAGGTAAGAGTTCTGTTGTGAACATCGAATTTGTAGGGACGGATTTATTAAACTTATTTATTTGTTGTGATTTAAAGGTGATCTGCTATTCTATTTATTCCGTTGCTTACAATGTTATTATATTATTTGTATATTGAATATACTTTGATCTTTCGGCATTGCATTGTTTAGTTAACATGCCAATACTATGAATCAGTCTTATTGACCCAAGCAATGTTCTTGGTCATTGATTAAGTGGTGCTGTTTCTGTTCAGTTGTCAGGACAGCACCCAAGATATTACGTTCTGGGTTGTTTCCCTCTTGATCTATAAACCATATTGGTGTCAATTTCATCTATGGCAAGCCAAGCCAAAATTGACTTGATCGTGCAGTATTTCCTTATCTCCTGAATTTGACTCATTTAAACTTATATCCTAGACAGTAAAAACAAACACTTACATTATCTGTTCCCTATGTAACTCTGCATTCTTTCTTTCACTAGGGAATTGTTGGCACCTATTTTGGTTGATCCTTTAAAGCCTCCGTAGATGTTTGATAGTAGGCTTATCTGTCAATATTGAAGTGGCTGTTTAGTATTGGTGATTGTTATAGCATTTATTTGGGTTTTCTTTTATCTTGAAAAAAAAAATAGTCTTACTCATTTATAAAAATAGAAAAATTAACTATGCTAATTTAGAAGTCCAAGAGGTTAGTAGTATGTTTGAATATTAATTTTATAGCAATGGTGTATATTTGTCAAAAAACCTTCCTGGTTTTATTCAATGGAGGCTGTATAGCTGTTGTGGTATATGATTATTTTAGTACGGGTTTGTTAATTTGTACTAGTTATATGGGGTTCTGATTACATTTTATGTAGATTCCTGGATGCTTACTTCACCGTAAAAAAGTTTTCAATTATTTTGTTGTTTGCATTACAGTGTTTCTTTTTCTCTTTAGGATTCCATCTCTACAATTTCTATTTAGAGACATTACTTTTAAAAAAATTAATTTGTGTTTGATTTGAATATATTAAAAATAAGTTTAAAGAATGACTTTTGTTTGGAGAGAATAAAGTAAAATTATTTTCAGTTATTAATGTGAGAATAATAATATGATTTTATTTCAAAAGTATTTTTCCATCAATGAAAAGTATAATTTATCTACTTTCCCTGAAAAAACTTTCTCCCATCTTAAAATGGGATTTGATGAGAATATGTACAAATAAAACATATTTCAATTCTTCAATTTTCATTTTCATTTGAATAAAAGCCCTTTTGGAGTCTATCCAAACAAGTACCTACTGAACAAGCACTTAGTTGGCTCAATGAGTAAATCCATATTGGCTGTTTTGAAATATAAAATAAAAATTAACATCAGTTTTGATAATTGAAGGAGCTCCCCCGCTAATTTGAAATTTTAGTATTTTTGGTATCTTGGTGGACACTAAGCGTGCAATGAAGGCGTTGACAATGCTAAACAAAAATATTCAAGATGGAGAAAACTAGACCGGATTAGTCGGTCGAACCGAATTAATCAAAAACTAGTCACCTTGCCAATCCAATTGTGCCCCTAAAACTGACGGAGTTATTAACCGGTCAAAACTGGTAGACCGGTCCGGTTTCCAAGGTTGGTTGGTTCCCTCTGACTTGAAAAAAAAAAAAGAAAAAAGAAAAGGCCAGTTCATCAGATATGCTTTTCTCTTCAAATCTACTCCGCTGCTCATCAGATCTGCGTCGATGAAGCAGTTGCTTTGAACTCTTGCTTGCGGTGCTTTTCGCTTCTGCTTTTGCTTTGCACTTTTGCTTGCGCTATTTTACGCTTCAGGCTTTTGCTTTGCCATGCTTCCAACAGGAATGATAAATGTTGGGTAGAGAGAAAGGGCATGTGAATGATAAATTTTGGAAAAGAAAGGGTAGAGAGAAAGGGTGTGTGATTTGGTGAAGACTTAAGAGAAAAGGGGGAGACAGTGAGTGTGTGAGAGAGAAAGAGAAATAAAGGTTGAAACTTTTCACTAAAAAGCCTACGAGAGCCTACAAGTAGTATAGTAATGTTGGAAGCAGAAAATTCAAAAGCTTGGAACGGGTCTTAACACTTGAGTCAAGACTCAAGAGAACAACAAATGCTTCTACCTTTTATGCATTTTTATTTTACTTTATTTTATATTTTAGCCTTTTAAAACTTATGGTCTCTATGTTTTGAAATGAGTGCTAGTATTTATATTTAAAAAATAATATAATTATTTAATTAAATACTTAAATATAAATATTTTATTATATTTCAATTGAATCCTAATTGAACTGGTTGGATCTCTAAATCTTTGAATTAGTACCCTGACTAGTTTGATCTCAGGTCCAATTTTCTTTTCCCTGAAAATATTAGAAGCTTTCATGTCTCTCTCATGTAAAGTGGAATCCTCTGGTTGTACGACGGTGAAAGTTGAATATAGATAGCTATTATCTCAAGAACTCAACTTGGCAATTTGTATAATCTCTTTTTAATATAGATGATTATTTGATATTTAATGTATGTTTAGAATTTAGATACTTTGACTGAAAAGTTGTTTTGAGATAGTCCATTGTGTTTTGATTGTTAAAAAGCAATCACACTTATATGAAAACTTTTGTTATGGATATTGTACCAACTATAATTTTTAGAGTCAGACCGGTAATTGACTCGGTCGAGGCACCGAGTTATCGAGTTATTGGTTCAATTGGTAGGTTATTTGTCGAACTGATTAAACTGGATTTATACAAAAAAATATATTAAAATATATAAAAGGTTAAATAAAATACAATAAAATAACTAATTAGCAATTTGACACTCTTTAAGGGGTCTAAATACAAAAACATAAATAAGTAATATAAATTCCTAAATATTATTCACATTTCACAATCACAAATTATAATTGACGAATTAAAAAGATTATATAAGCAAACTCACAAAGTTTTACATAATAAATTCACAAGTCATGACAATACAAATGAAGTTACTGTATTTTTCTATAAGTAAGATTAGATTTTTTTTAAGATTTTAAAAAAAGACATCATTTAACAAAAAAAAAAAAGACTTGGTCCGATTTGGTTCAACAGGCCAAGTTGAACCAGATTTACCGGTTTCAATGCATGCGGGACTAATCCAAACAATGACTTAGACCAGTTTCATGACCAGTTCACCAATTTTCCGATCGAGGACGTCAAAATCCAAGGACGTCAAAGTAGCTCCTTATTGTCACTTAGAATGGCATCAAGAGAAAAGGATCGTTGATTTCTTTAATATGGGACTATAAGGAGTTTTTATGATTATTTACAAGAATATAAGATTTTTTAAGAGGAAATCTCACCAATGACAAAATTTAAATGATTAAATATAATTTTTCAAATAACATATTATCAATAACAATATTTTATGTATTGGACTAGAAAAATATGGGTCTATACCTCGACCAAACTATAAGACTTCGGATACAGATCCCAAACCTTGACCCAATCTGGAAGATTCTCCCTAAGGAAAAACAGAAAAGAAGCGAAGAGTTTTCCAGAAATGAAAATCTGAAAAACCTCTCTTCCATTTACTTAAAAACTGAGCTCATCCAATAATAAAAAATGTTTCCCTCCACGCAACAACACATCTGAAATGTTTATCATATCCAACAATAGGGGGCTTATCACTTTAATCTAACAATGATTAAGTAAACCCGCGATCCAACATTAATGAGAAATGATTGCTCACCAATAAGAAAATAACACATGTACCAACACATTCTCCCACAATAGCCACCACTACAACTGAAAAGACTTACTTATCTTTTTTCGAGCTCAGCATGAAATCCTCAGCCTAACAAAAATAATTCGGATTTCAACCAAGCTTGGGGACTATGTACTGGACTAGAAAATATGGGCCTTTACCTTGGCCCAAACTATAAGACCTCGGATACGGATCCCAGACCTTGGCCCAATCTAGAAGGTTCTCTTTAAGGTCCCCACAACTCGGCCAGATAGCGTAAATATCTCCCATGGGATTGTATCTCGGATTTAGTTGAGAGTATCTTCTAAATTTCACATATAATCTTTCTATATATCATATCTGATTATTATCTTTAATAATGACCAAATCACAGGAATATCTCCTACATTTGAGGAAGATCATAACAAATTCACTACAGGGTAACCTCATCTTATATAAGGAAGCGATAGCTCCCAAAGTATGACACAATTTCTATCACACAAACACCTTTCCACTCTTCACACATTCTCTAACTTGAGCGTCCGAATATCTTTGCAGGTACCTCATCTCTCGTTTTCACGGACGTTGGAACTACTTGCAGCCGCATTTCTAGGTAAGAACATTTTAGTAATAAAATATTTTTTTTAACTCATCTCGGATTTGGATAATAAGAATATTATTTTTTAAATCAAACCTTGCCAATTACAAAATGTGCATACTATATTCATGTAAATTTCTCTATAACCTCTTATATAATGAATTGTTAAATTAAAACACCATATTAAAAATAAAAACCCACCCTAGGCTAATAGTATTTATTTTTTGCGGTGAGAGTCTAAAAAAATACTTAAAATTTTTTTTTTAATCTATATCCATTTTTATCCTATTAATTTTTAACATGTGAGGTTTTCTAATGAGATTGTAGAGCCCATATACATGCAATTTTCCATAAAAAAATATACATTTGTCATCAAATTATAGTAATGTATACATATACAATTATTTAAGGACCATTTTACATGTTTTTAAAGGAACTTGACATAAGCACATGAGTCAAAATTAAAATGGGTTGTCTAATCCTTTCTTTTTTCAAAAATATGCACCTTCTCTCATAGTAACCACAGTATAAAAGCTCATTATGTAAAATAATTGAACAAAATAAAAAAATTCTTAGTATATCTAATATTTGGCTACTGTATCAATTTTTTTAATAATTATTAAAAATTATTTTCAAAATATAAATTAATAAACCAGTGCAACACACAAACATTATCTCTAGTGATACTAATTAAAAGATATATATATATATATATATATATATATATATATATATATATATCTGTGTGTGTGTGTGTGTGTTTTTGGTCCCAATCAAGTTTTGGCCTCAAATACATACAATTTAAATAATATATAATTGTGGTGTTATGACAATTGTTTAATATGATATTAACTTTACTTTTTTAAAACTTGATTGTTTGAATTTTTCTGAAGAAAAATGTTTTTTCTCATTAAAAAAATGTAAAAATTTCCGTAAAAAGGAGAAAATAATTGAACTAAAAACAGATTATAGTATTTTTTTAATCTATTATAGAAATTATTTTTTCTCCAAAAACAATATTTTATAAAAGCCATTTCAATTTTTGTTTGTTTGTTTAAACTTCAACAAGTCCAAATAAATATTAACTATCCGCCTTATTCATCATAGTATCCTGGCGGCCAAGGGTTTGCATCAAAGGTAAAGTGAAGCGTGTAAGGGGAACTACAAGTTGAGCTGCTGAGTGTGTGAGAGATTGGGAGCAAGGAAGATGTTGAAGGCATTCACCATTGCAGTTACAAGGTATGCCAACCTCAACTCCATCACCCTCCGTCATTTGTTTCCCTCTCTCCCTCTCAGGTTTTATGGTAACGACGTCGTTTCTGGGTCTCATAACAACATAAACGACGCTGTGTCCTCTTTCATTACCCTTCTCAATAACAACCGCCGTTCCCCATCTGAATTTGAAATCAACAAGATTCTAGGGTCTATTGTGAAGATGAAACAATACCCCACTGCTATTTCACTTGTCCCTCTTTTGGAGTCTAAGGGAATCACTCCCTCCTTGGTTACTCTGAACATCTTGATCAATTGTTTCTGCCATTTGGGTCATATGGATTGTGCTTTCTCTGTGTTGGCCAAGATTATCAAGATTGGTTATGAATGGGATGTCTTTACTTTGACCACCTTAATGAAAGGGTTCTGTATTAATGGCAAGGTTAGGGAAGCACTGGAGTTTCATGACTGGGTAAGGGCACTAGGATTTCTGCTTGATGAGGTCACTTATGTGGTTTTAATTGACGGGCTTTGTAAGATCGGGCAAACTAGAGCCGCCATTGAGTTGTTGCAAAAGCTGGAGAGACAACCGGTTAAGCCTAATGTTGTAATGTACAGTGCTGTCATCAATGGGTTATGTAAAGATGGGTTTGTTATCGAGGCAGGGAATTTGTTTTCTAAGATGATTGACCAGGGAATTTCTCCTAGTGTTATCACCTACAACTCCCTAATTCATGGTTTTTGCTGTGTGAGTGAATTACAAGAAGCTACTCGATTGTTGAATGAAATGGTAACGAGCAACATAAAGCCAGACACATGTACCTTTAACATATTAATAGATGCAACATGTAAAGAAGGAAGAATCACAGAAGCCCGAAAGATGTTTGATCTGATGTTGCAAAGAGGTCAAAAGCCTGATCATGTCACTTACAGTGCTTTAATCGATGGATACTTTCTAATCAATGAAGTGAATGAGGCAACAATATTATTTGATAATATGATCAAAACAGGTTTGACACCTGATGTTCAGAGTTACAACATTATGATTGATGGATATTGCAAGAACAAAAGGGTGGATCAAGCCATGAACCTCTTTAAAGAAATGCGTAAAAAAGATTTAATTCCCGATACTGTAACATACAATTCTCTAATTGATGGCTTGTGCAAATCAGGGAGAATATCATATGTGCAAGATCTTCTTGATGAGATGAATGATAGTGGTCAGCACCCCAATTTAATCACTTATAATATCTTGTTAGATGCTTTGTGCAAAATCCAACATCTTGACGAGGCGATTGCATTATTTCGGAAAATTGTTGAGAAAGGGACGAGTCCAAATGTGTACATGTGTAGTATTCTTCTGAAAGGTTTGTGTAAATGTGGAAGATTGGAGAAGGCAAAAGAGGTTTTTCATCATCTTTTGATCAACAATTATTGTCTAAATGTTTGGAATTATAATATTATGATCAATGGGCTCTGTAGAGAGGGCTCAATTGATGAAGCAATAGCCTTACTTTCTAAAATGAAAGGCAATGATTGCTTTCCAGATGCTGTAAGTTATGAAACAATTATTCGAGCTCTTCTTGCTAGAAATGAGAATGAAAAGGCAAGAAAGCTTCTTCGTGAAATGATAGGCAGAGGCCTACTAAAGGGAGAAAACAAGGTGAGATAAATTAGTTCCAATTTAAGTTGCACTTGCGTTAGCATTGAATATGTATGCTTGTTTAATATGGGTTAGAGATGATGCAGAATACATAACCCTTACTGTTTCTGACCATGTTTTGATTATCTTATTTGTGCAAATTGAATTTAGTTTGACCATGTGGTGCTGCAATTATTTCATATACATGATGACATTGTTAATCTGTTTCATTAACTCTTACATTGTTCTTATTCTTTGATTATGAGCAAGTGCTTCAGTCAGATGTTATCCCCAATATTGAGTTCTAACTTGTCTTTACCTTAATGGGATCAGTTTTTGTGATTTGTCAAAGTTAATACTGACACAATAGTTAAAGCTCCTTCATCTCTAAATCTGAACTCCTTTTAACAGAAAGTGAAAACAAAAATTTGCATTTTCTTTACCCTATGTACTTTTGAGTTCTTTGTAAAACTAGGAAAATCCTATGAAACACATTTAATTGCAGCATCAACACTGCATTAGATGTTTGAAACCAGTCTGAATTGTTGCCTGAGGTGGTTGCTGATCAATGGTTCGTTGCTTTTGCAAGGGCTACTGTTTGTTTTTCTGGTTATAGTTGTGTTACTACTTAGGAAAAACAAACAAACAAAGTGACCTACTGGAGATTTTGTATAACAGTTCTACAGAATGATAGAAATTTTATTTTATTGAAACAGTATTTGGTTGTTTTAGTAAAGGGCTTGAATTGGTACTAGTCAGTGCTGGTTCTAGTTATGGCATTTACCACATTCTATCATGGTTCCCTGTTGATTTAATTCTGCATACATAAGCTTTTTGATAAGAACCTTGAGAGAACCACACCACAAAAGCTAGCTATTGTAGGTGGAGAGCCCAAGGCCTTATAAACCCCACACTAGAATCCCATACTTTCAATGTGGGACTCCAAGTCCCATACCTTGCAATTGGATCCTAACATCCCACCACGCTCTGCTCGGCGCCACGCTGGCAGTGTGCACTAGTACTTTGACTAGTCCCGGGCGAACACTGCAATGCCGGCGTCACCACCCGCGCCGCTCGTTTGCAGTTGGGAAGTCATGGTGAAAGGCTCTGATACCAATTGATAGAAGCACTCACACACAGAACACACAAGACACAGGTAAAAGCTGTATATTGAACTGATTAAGAAGAAGATAGAATAGAGCAAACTAGAGAGAAAGGCCTTGAGCACTATAGCAGCTCACAGCTCCCAATCCAAAATCTATGAAATTGCCTCCCTCCTTTTCCCTAATCTTTTACCTTATATATTATTCACATCAGCATGTGCATATGCTGTTACAACCCTTACCCCACTAGTATTCATAGAATTGGGCCAAGCACAATGGGCTTGTAACAGAATACTAGTGGGGTAAGGGTTGTAACAGCATATGCACATGCTGATGTGAATAATATATAAGGTAAAAGATTAGGGAAAAGGAGGGAGGCAATTTCTGTTAGGATTTTGGATTGGGAGCTGTGAGCTGCTATAGTGCTCAAGGCCTCTCTCTTTAGTTTGCTCTATTCTATCTTCTTAATCAGTTCAATATACAGCTTTTACCTGTGTCTTGTGTGTTCTGTGTGTGAGTGCTTCTATTACTTTTCTCTTCTTTTGTTGTGTTTCTTTTACAGTATTTGTAATTTGTCAGTGCTGCTTCTAACCATATTTTTGTTTTCCTTTTTCATTTAGGATTCCAAGTCTTCTGTTCTCTGTGAGGTAGAACAGATCCTTCAAAGGGAATTCTGCACTTCCAGACAGTGTGAGAGTACCAACAAATGATGTGTTGGATTATACATTGGCAACTGTTGATGATTTGGTTGGTTTTCTTGTCACTTGATATTATCTGGTGTGAGCTTAGTGAGGACCTGCGAATCCTCACTTGGAGTTTTCAGAGTATTTCTCTAGCTTCATTATTTCAAGGAAGGTTCTTCCTTTTGGCATCTTGAGGATTGCAGCAGAATGATGAACTGACTTGAAGTTGTGTATGTCTTTGGGCTGGTTGAATATTAATAATATTATTCCAGAAACAGTGGCTGGTTTTTCTTGTCTTTTGATATTCTCTTGCTGAGCTGAGTTTAGACTTTTGAAAGTTATCTGCAAGCGTATTTCCCTAGCTCCATTATTTGAAGGTGGGTGTTTTCTGTCTGAAATCTGAATATGTGCAGCAATATTTTGCGGCTTCTGTTCCTAAGCTTCTCAAAAGTGGGTATACCTTTATATTGGTTGAAGAACTGGCCTTGGCATAAAGCAACCTTATCCTGCACCAACCGGTCAGTTCACTACTAGCCTGTTCACCGTTCAACTGTTATTTTTAGTGTTATGTCCTGGGTGCATAGGGCTCTAATGCTTAAGCTGCCAGTTTGGAGTGGCATCTATGAACTATAGTTGGCACTTTTGCTGAGCAAAGATGTCTTGATTGATAAAGTGATGGCCTGACTAGAGAAAAAGAAACGTGATTATTGCTTTCTAATTGTTGTAATTTGCAAAATATCATTCACACTCTTCAAGATAAAAGGTGAGATTGAAAAGGTCAGGAAGCCCCCTTTGTGAAATGATCAGTAGGTGCCAACAAAAGTGCGAGAACAACCTGAGGTATATTCGTTTCAATTTAGGTCATATTTTTGTGTTGAACATGGAATTTGTAAGAAAGGTTTTAATGAGCTTATTTGTTCTAAGTTATAGCCTCATTTTCATTTCTTTCCAACCGTGGCTGCAGTTTCTTGTCTATTGATATTCTCTGGTGTTCTGATCCTAGATATTCGAGAATTTTCTGTGAACTCAATTTTTTCTGGCTTCATTTGTTCTTGATGATTATTTCCCTTATGACTTCTTCAGGATTGCAGCAGAATCATGCAGTTCCTGTTCATGAACTGACTTGAAGGTTTGTAATTTGAATTGGATGATGATAGAAGCAAGAAAAAATTCAAAAATGGAAGATACTAGATGTATAAATGGAAGAAAAGCAACAAGTAAATGCAAAAAATGAGGGAGAGGTTTTGAGCACTATGGCAGGCAGCATCTCAAGTTCTCCTAAGCCTAGTCCAAATAACAGCCTGAATATTCTTTGCTCACACACCGACAAATATTCCCTTTTCCAGTAACAGAATCACATGCCCCACCCTTTGCCAACATGACACAAACTTCTCTCTAAGTTAGTTAGGTTTGTGTCCCTAAACTTCTTTCTTTCATGCACCTTAATCCCATCTCGAAATCAGTATCTAACAGATGAAGAATTGGGCTGTGCATAAATCAACATTTAATGCTTGACAGGAAAGCTTTCTTCAACACACAATTTGGAGATTGTGATTTTATCATGTGCATCCCAGCAGCTTTGACACTGGTGTTCCTTATAAGTGCTGGATATCTTCTTGAGGATGGAAATTGAAGATGCTCCCATGTGTGATCTATAGTCTTTTGCATTTGGCAATTTCATGTAATTCACAATTATATTAGCTTTGGGCTCTACACAATTTTAATGGACCTCCGCTTTTATGTAATATATATTAGTATGTTTGTTTCCGAACATGATCATGAATGTTTGAAAATTACAATTTTGTTTGTTTGTGATAATATATCACCTATGTTTGAGGAATCCACTAAATATCTTGAAATCAAGATGGGGTATGTGTTTATTTAAACTTGGAGCAACAGCGCTTCTATGATGTAGAATTAGTTTTTTACCCCAAAGTGGCTTCTACCAGTTTATCAAAAATACACTAAAACTGGTTTTGTTTTTGGGTGTTTTTATCCTTTTTTTTTATAAGACGTTTATTAATTATTTTTAAAATTTTAATACAAATTAAAGCTGATAGTTAAGAGTTTTTTTTTTTCCCTTATAAAAGCCCAAACAGATTGGTATATAGTTGTTGCAGCTGGTAGGCAATGTTGAGACCCTGTACTGCAGGAGGGAATTTATTGTGATTAGGTTATCAAACTTAGAAATTTACTTAAAGGAGCTTAGATAAACTCTTCAACTTGTAAAGTGGTAAACTCGATTTGGTGACGTAACTCCTAAATCTTACAAGTTTATGAGTTAATTTGAGAGTTTGATAACTTTGATTGTGAATTGATAGAATGGAAGACACTAATACCTTGGGATAGCATAGATGATTTTGTGCGATATACAATACACATGTCATTATTTTTAGGACATGCATAACAATGCATCCATCTATGCCATCATTTTGTGCAAGGAAAAATTCACTTTGCCTTTTAACTTTTCAGAAATGAAACAAGCATCGTTCCAAAGTAAAGAGAAAAGTATGTGTGCTTTCCTAACCAGAGCATACATGATGAAAGCATAAACTTCTATCATCATTTTGTGTGTAATAAGTTTGGGAGCCAAATGTATTATGTTTGAAAATAAAGCAAGTAAATGCGTTTGATTAAATACGTTTGATGTGCAACGAAAAATTAGTTTTGAAACTTATTTTGTCAGTGCATCAATCCTAATATTAGAGTGTTGCAGTTTATATAATAGTTTGACTGTTAAACGTATTGCATGATAATTGAATCCATTTTTTTTGCTTGACTGTTAAATGTATTGCTTTAATAAAAAAAAGTGTATATTGGTAAATAATATTAAAATCGATATACATCTGTAATTAATTGATTTTTTTATTTTTATTTTTTGATTAAAAAATCAGCTGCTAGGTTTAAAAATTAATAATATTTTTTCAATTACAATTATTTTTTTAATGTCAATTCTACCATAGGACACCTTTATTTAGAAAAGTCCTCTTTTCTTCATCAAAAATCAAGTAGATGTTTGAGCTAGTCTCTTAATTTGTACATAGGAGTCATTTTGGTCACTTATATGCATAAATTAACCTTTTAGTTCATGTCATTACAAAAGTCGAATCAAATTAGTCTCTAACTCAATTTTTTATTATTTTGTGTTCATGTTTTCACTAATGTATTATGTCAAATGACATTTGGCGAAAAATTGATATTTGACTTGGCCTCAAAAGTGATATACTTAGAAATGATATAGTTGAATAATAGGTTTAAATTATTAGCATATACAAAAATATATTAACAATATTATTTGTAAGCAAATTTCATATTACAGTTTGGATTTACACGTATATCCATGCAATTTAGGGCTGGTTTGATTAAAATTCTTGGAGAAATAGTTTTCTAGAAGCAAAAGCAGAAGCATAAATTTTTATATAATTGGATGCAATTGTCTTCTTATTATAACAAGAAGTTGTAAACTGTCTGGACAAAATAGGATAAAGGGCAAGAGTGATTTTATGAAAGGTTATTTTTTATCTTTTCATAAAATTTGTGATGATAGATTTGTAATTTAAATAATTTCAAAAAATAACTAATAACATTCACTCTCTTATACTATTTTTGCTTCTAGCAGACAGGTCCGTACATGCTTATATAAAAAGGAGATAAAGAGATTGTTTTTTCTATTTTTTTTTCATAAAGCACAAACAAATATACAACTAAATCTTAGAAGTAATTTTATTTTTTTAAAATAGATTGAAAAATGTACTTTTATATTCTCCCCATAATTTTATCCAAACAATCTCTTAATTAACAAAGATAAAGTAAAATGTGATTTTGTCAGTAACACTTCAATAAATGTAATATATCAACAAGAACATGATGACACAATATCTGAGATAAAATAAAAACCTAACATGACTGTGTATTATAACTTTAGGGTCATGTTTGATTGGCAGGTTAAAATAAAGGTAAATTTTCTCTGATTGAACTCATGGGTAATTTTACGCATAAAACTCAATTATAAAAATTTTATCTTTTTCTTTTATCCTCTAACCAAACATACTATAGGATTAAAAAGTTAATGTTTAAATTTCAAGGATGAAAATGCCTTGGCCAAACCACTTTAGTGAGTAATTTTAACATTCACACTATAGATTTGTTTGGTTTGGGAGTAAAAAATGAGGATAAATTTTCTATAATTGAGTTAAATACGTAAAATTACACATAAAACTAAATCAATGAAAATTTACTATATTTTTATTCCCAACCAAATATAGCCTGTAAAATGAATCTGAAAGCTAAATTGAGATAACAAGTAAATGTTCACTTTGATTTTCAAAATTTTCAATTTAGTTCCTCAAATTATAAAAAAAATTCAAATTAGACCACTGAATCAACCAAAAATAAAAAATTAATTTGAATTATTTTTTATAATTTGATATTTTCTTATACTTAGTTATATAATACGGGAAAACATTACGGCAGTTAACTCCTTGCCGTTCCCAAAGACTTGAGCACTATACAATACAATTGCCTCCTCCTCGGTGAGAAGAAGGCGCACGTAACGCAAAATCAGCTTGACAGAACAGATCAGAACCAAACCGAAGCAGTAAAAAGGAAAGGGACTCAGAGCAAAGACACACAACGAAGATGTCCTTGTGTTCAAGGTATGCCCGCTGCCTCAAACCTCACTTGGTCCTTTCTCTCTCACATAGTGCTCATCATGTTATTGTTAGGCTTTACGCTCATTCTCCTCCACTTCAAAATGCTAACGGCGTCGTTTCTGGGCTTCATAACAACATTAACGACGCTGTGTCCTCTTTCATTACCCTTCTTAATAACCGCCGTTCACCATCTGAATTTGAAATCAACAAGATTCTTGGGTCTATTGTGAAGATGAAACAATACCCCACTGCTATTTCACTTGTCCCTCTTTTGGAGTCTAAGGGAATCACTCCTTCCTTGGTTACTCTGAACATCTTGATCAATTGTTTCTGCCATTTGGGTCATATGGATTCTGCTTTCTCTGTATTGGCCAAGATTATCAAGATTGGTTATGAATCAGATGTCTTTACTTTGACTACTCTCATGAAAGGGTTCTGTATTAATGGTGAAATTGGGAAAGCATTGTAGTTTCATGACAGGGTAAGAGCACATGGATATCAGCTTAATGAGGTCAGTTATGGGATTTTAATTGACGGGCTTTGTAAGACAGGACAAACAAGAGCTGCCATTGAGTTCTTTGCAAAGCTGGAGAGACAAGCGGCTAAGCCCTAACGTTGTAATGTGCAGTCAGTCATTGATAGGTTATGTAAAGATGGGCTTGTAATTGAGGCAGGGAATTTGTTTTCTAAGATGATTGCTGGGCAGATTTCTCCAGATGTTGTCTCTTACAATTCCCTCATTCACGGTTTCTGTTGTGTGAGTAAGCTACAAGAAGCTACTCGATTGTTGAATGAAATGGTAAAGAGCAACATAAAGCCAGACACATATACCTTCACCATATTAATAGATGCATCATGTGAAGAAGGAAGAATCATAGAAGCCGAAAGATGTTTGATCGATGTTGCGAAGAGGTCAAGGCTTTGATCATGTCACTTACAATGCTTTAATCGATGGATACTTTCTAATCAATGCTGTGAATGAGGCAACAATATTATTTGATAATATGATCAAAACAGGTTTGACACCTGATGTTGAGGACTTACAACATTATGATTGATGGATATTGCAAGAACAAAAGGGTGGATCAAGCCATGAATCTCTTTAAAGAAATGTGTAAAAAAGATTTAATTCCTGATACTGTAACATACAATTCTCTAATTGATGGCTTGTGCAAATCGGGAGAATATTATATGTCTTAGGATCTTTTGATGAGACGAATGATAGTGGTCAGCACCCTAATTTAATCACTTATAATATCTTGTTAGATGCTTTGTGCAAAATCCAACATCTTGATGAGGCAATTGCATTATTTCGTAAAATTGTTGAGAAAGGGACTAGTCCAAATGTGTACATGTGTAGTATTCTTCTGAAAGGTTTGTCTAAATGTGGAAGACTGGAGAAGGCAAAAGAGGTTTTTCATCATCTTTTGATCAACAATTATCATCTAAATGTTTGGAGTTATAATATTATGATCAATGGGCTCTGTAGAGAGGGCTCAATTGATGAAGCAATAGCCTTGCTTTCAAAAATGAAAGGCAATGATTGCTTTCCAAATGCTGTAAGTTATGAAACAATTATTCGATCTCTTTTGCTAGAAATGAGAATGAAAAGGCAAAAAATCTTTTTCGTGAAATGATAGGTAGAGGCCTACTAAAGGGAGAAAACAAGGTGAGATAAATTAGTTCCAATTTAAGTTGCACTTGTGTTAGCATTGAATATGTATGCTTGTTTAATATAGGTTAGAGATGATGCAGTATACATAACCCTCACTGTTTCTGACCATGTTT
Source organism: Dalbergia cultrata (assembly GCA_031216105.1). NCBI lineage: Eukaryota > Viridiplantae > Streptophyta > Magnoliopsida > Fabales > Fabaceae > Dalbergia > Dalbergia cultrata. Next base: position 17,665,441 of record CM062351.1, on the reverse strand, counting down.
TGATTATCTTATTTGTGCAAATTGAATTTAGTTTGACCATGTGGTGCTGCAATTATTTCATATACATGATGACATTGTTAATCTGTTTCATTAACTCTTACATTGTTCTTATTCTTTGATTATGAGCAAGTGCTTCAGTCAGATGTTATCCACAATATTGAGTTCTAACTTGTCTTTACCTTAATGGGATCAGTTTTTATGATTTATCAAAGTTAATACTGACACAATAGTTAGAGCTCCTTCATCTCTAAATCTGAACTTCTTTTAACAGAAAGTGAAAACGAAAATTTTCATTTTCGTGACCCTATGTACTTTTGTGATCTTTGTAAAGCTAGGAAGATCTTATGAAACACATTTTTAGTTGTATCATCAACACTGCATCAGATGTTTGAAAGTTGAAACTAGTCTGAATTGTTGCCTGAGGTGGTTGCTGCTCAATGGTTTGTTGCTTTTGCAAGGGCTACTGTTTGTTTTTCTGGTTATATTTGTGTTACTACTTAGGAAAAACAAACGAACAAAGTGACCTACTGGAGGTTTTGTATAACAGTTCTACAGAATGATAGAAATTTTATTTTATTGAAACAGTATTTGGTTGTTTTAGTAAAGGGCTTGAATTGGTACTAGTTGGTGCTGGTTCTAGTTATGGCATTTAACACATTCTATCATGGTTCCCTGTTGATTTAATTCTGCATACATAAGCTTTTCTCTTCTTTTGTTGTGTTTCTTTTACAGTATTTGTAATTTGTCAGTGCTGCTTCTAACCATATTTTTGTTTTTCTTTTTCATTTAGGATTCCATGTCTTCTGTTCTCTGTGAGGTAGAACAGATCCTTCAAAGGGAATTCTGCACTTCCAGACAGTCCAAGAGTATCAACAAATGATGTGTTGGATTATACATTGGCAACTGTTGATGATTTGGTTGGTTTTCTTGTCACTTGATATTATCTGGTGTGAGCTTAGTGAGGACCTGCAAATCCTCGCTTGGAGTTTTCAGAGTATTTCTCTAGCTTCATTATTTCAAGGATGGTTCTTCCTTTTGGCATCTTGAGGATTGCAGCAGAATGATGAACTGACTTGAAGTTGTGTATGTCTTTGGGCTGGTTGAATATTTAATAATTAATAATATTATTTCAGAAACAGTGGGTGGTTTTTCTTGTCTTTTGATATTCTCTTGCTGAGCTGAGTTTAGACTTTTGAAAGCTATTTGCAAGTGTATTTCCCTAGCTCCATTGTTTGAAGGTGGGTACTTTCCGTCTGAAATCTGAATATGTGCAGCAATATTTTGCAGCTTCTGTTCCTGAGCTTCTCAAAAGTGGGTATACCTTTATATCGGTTGAAGAACTGGCCTTGGCATAAAGCAACCTTATCCTGCACCGACTGGTCAGTTCACTGTTCAACTGTTATTTTTAGTGTTATGTCCTGGCTGCATAGGGGTCTAATGCTTAAGCTGCCAGTTTGGAAGTGGCATCTTTGAACTATAGTTGGCACTTTTGCTGAGCGAAGATGTCTTGATTGATAAAGTGATGGCCTGACCAGAAAAAAGAAAAGTGATTATTGCTTTCTAATTGTTGTAATTTGCAAAATATCTTTCACACTCTTCAAGTTAAAAGGTGAGATTGAAATGGTCAGGAAGCCCCTTTGTGAAATGATCAGTAGGTGCCAACAGAAGTGCAAGAACAAGGTGAGGTATATTCGTTTCAATTTAGGTCATATTTTTCTGTTGAACATGGGATTTGTAAGAACAGTTTTAATGAGTTTATTTGTTCTCAAGTTATAGCCTTATTTTCATTTCTTTCCAACCGTGGCTGCAGTTTCTTGTCTATTGATATTCCCCGGTGTTCTGATCCTGGATATTCTAGAATTTTCTGTGAACTCAATTTTTTCTGGCTTCATTTTTTATTTCCCTTATGACTTCTTCAGGATTGCAGCAGAATCATGCAGCTCCTGTTCATGAACTGACTTGAAGGTTTGTAATTTGAATTGGATGATGATAGAAACAAGAAAAAATTAAAAAATGGAAGATAATAGACGTATAAATGGAAGAAAAGCAACAAGTAAATGCAAAAATTGAGGGAGAGGTTTTGAGCACTATGGCAGGCAGCATCTCAAGTTCTCCTAAGCCTGGTCCAAATAACAGCCTGAATATTCTTTCCTCACACACCGACAAATATCCCCTTTTCCAGGAGCAAAATCACATGCCCCACCCTTTGCCAACATGACACAAACTTCTCACGAAGTTAGTTAGGTTTGTGTCCCTAAACTTCTTTCTTTCATACACCTTAATCCCATCTGGGAATCAGTATCTAACAGATGAAGAGGTGGGCTGAGCATAAATCAACATTTAATGCTTGACAGGAATGCTTTCTTCTACACATAATTTGGAGATTGTGATTTTATCATGTGCATCCCAGCAGCTTTGACACTGGTGTTCCTTATAAGTGCTGGATATGTTCTTGAGGATGGAAATTGATGATGTTCCCAAAGAGTGATCTATAGTCTTTTGCATTTGGCAATTTCATGTAATTCACAATTATATTAGCTTTGGGCTCTACATAATTTTAATGGACCTCCACTTTTATGTAATATATATTAATATGTTTGTTTCCGAACATGATCGTAATAGTTCTTTACGAGAACGTTTGAAAATTACAATTTTCTTTGTTTGTCATAATATATCACCTATATTTGAGGAATCCACTAAGTATCTTGAAATCAAGATGGGGTATGTGTTTATTTAAACTTGGAGCAACAGCGCTTCTATGATGTAGAATTAGTTTTTTACCCCAGAGTTGCTTCTACTAGTTTATCAAAAATACACTAAAACTGGTTTTGTTTTTGGGTGTTTTTATCCTTTTTTTTTATAAGACGTTTATTAATTATTTTTAAAATTTTAATACAAATTAAAGCTGATAGTTAAGAGCTTTTTTTTTCCCTTATAAAAGCCCAAACAGACAGGCATATAGTTGTTGCAGCTGGTAGGCTATGTTGAGACCCTGTGCTGCAGGAGGGAATTTATTGTGATTAGGTTATCAAACTTAAGAATTTACTTAAACTTATGGAGCTTAGATAAACTCTTCAACTCGTAAAGTGGTAAACTCAATTTGGTGACGTAACTCCTAAATCTTACAAGTTTATGAGTTAACTTGAGAGTTTGATAACTTTGGTTGTGAATTGATAGAATGGAAGACACTAATACCATAGGATAGTATAGATGATTTTGTGCGATATACAATACACATGTCATTATTTTTAGGACATGCATAACAATGCATCCATCTATGCCATCATTTTGTGCAAGGAAAAATTCACTTTGCCTTTTAACTTTTCAAAAATGAAACAAGCATCGTTCCAAAGTAAAGAGAAAAGTATGTATGCTTTCTTAACTAGAAGCATACATGATGAAAGCATAAACTTCTATCATCATTTTGTGTGTAATAAGTTTGAGAGCCAAATGTATTATGTTTGAAAATAAAGCAAGTAAATACGTTTGATTAAATACGTTTGATTGTGCAACGAAAAATTAGTTTTGAAACTTACTTTGTGTATCAATCCTAATAGTAGAGTGCTGCAGTTTATACAATAGTCTGACTGTTAAACGTATTGCATGATAATTGAATCCTTTTTTTTTTGCTTGACTGTTAAATGTATTTTTTTAGTAAAAAAAAAGCGTATATTGGTAAATAATATTAAAACCGATGTACATCTATAATTAATTAATTTTTTTATTTTTATTTTTTGATTAAAAACTCAGCTGCTAGGTTTAAAAATTAATAATAATTTTTTTCAATTACAATTACTTTTTTAATGTCAATTCTACCATAGGAACACCTTTATTTAGAAAAGTCCCTTTTTCTTCATCAAAAATCAAGTGGATGTTCGAGCTAGTCTCTTAATTTGTACATATGAGTCATTTTGGTCACTTATATGCATAAATTAACCTTTTAGTTCATGTCATTACAAAAGTCGAATTAAATTAGTCTCTAACTCAATTTTTTATTATTTTGTGTTCATGTTTTCACCAATGTATCATGTCAAATGACATTTGGTGAAAAATTGATATTTGGCTTGGCCTTAAAAGCGATATACTTCGAAATGATATAGTTGAATAATATGTTTAAATTATTAGCATATACAAAAATATATTAACAATATTATTTGTAAGCAAATTTCATATTACAGTCTAGATTTACACGTATATCCATGCAATTTAGGGCTAGTTTGATTAAAATTCTTGGAGAAATAGTTTTCTAGAAGCAAAAGCAAAAGCATAAATTTTTATATAATTGGATGTAATTGTCTTCTTATTATAATAAGAAATTGTAAACTGTCTGGACAAAATAGGATAAAGGGCAAGAGTGATTTTCTAAAAGGTTATTTTTTATCTTTTCATAAAATTTGTGATGATAAATTTGTAATTTAAATAATTTCAAAAAATAACTAATAATATTCACTCTCTTCTACTATTTTTTATTCTAGCAGACAGGTGCGTACATGCTTATATAAAAAGGAGATAAAGAGATTATTTTTTCATAAAGCACAAACAAATATACAACTAAATCTTAGAAGTAATTTTATTTTTTCTTAAATAGATTGAAAAATATACTTTTATATTCTCCCTATAATTTTATCTAAACAATCTCTGAATTAACAAAAATAAAGTCAAATGTGATTTTGTGTAACATTTCAATAAATGTGATACATAACCAAGAACATGATGACACAATATCGGAGATAGAATAAAAATCTAACATGACTATATATTATAACTTTAGGGTCTTGTTTGATTGGCTGGTTAAAATAAAGGTAAATTTTCTCTGATTGCACTCATGGGTAATTACGCATAAAACTCAATTATAAAAATTTTATCTTTTTCTTTTATCCTCTAACCAAACATACTATAGAATTAAAAAGTTAATGTTTAAATTTCAAGGATGAAAATGTCTTGGCCAAACAACTTTAGTGAGTAATTTTAACATTTACATTATAGATTTGTTTGGTTTGAGAGTAAAAAATAAGGATAAACTTTCTATAATTGAGTTAAATACGTAAAATTACATATAAAACTAAATCAACGAAAATTTACTACATTTTTATTCCTAATCAAATATAACCCGTAAAATAAATCTGAAAGCTAAATTGAGATAATGAGTAAATGTTCACTTTGATTCTCAAAATTTTCAATTTATTTCCTCAAATTATAAAAAAAATTCAAATTAGACCATTGAATCAACCAAAAATAAAAAATTAATTTGAATTATTTTTTATAATTTGATATTTTCTTATACTTAGTTATATAATACGAGAAAACAAAACGAACGAGATAACAGTACGGCAGTTGAATTCCTTGCCGTTCCCAAAGACTTGAGCACTGTACAATTGCCTCCTCCTCGGTAAGAAGAAGGCGCACGTAGCGCAATATCAGCTTGACAGAACAGATCAGAACCGAACCAAAGCAGTAGAAAGGAAAGGGACTCAGAGCAAAGACACACAGCGAAGATGTTATTTTTAGGCCTCAAACCTCACTTGGTCCTTTCTCTCTCACATAGTGCTCATCATGTTATTTTTAGGCTTCACGCTCATTCTTCTCCAATTCAAAATGCTAACGGCGTCGTTTCTGGGTTTCATAACTACATAAACGACGCTGTGTCCTCTTTCATTGCCATTCTCAATAACAACCGCTGTTCACCATCTGAATTTGAAATCAACAAGATTCTTGGGTCTATTGTGAAGATGAAACAATACCCCACTGCTATTTCACTTGTCCCTCTTTTGGAGTCTAAGGGAATCACTCCTTCCTTGGTTACTCTGAACATCTTGATCAATTGTTTATGCCATTTGGGTCATATGGATTCTGCTTTCTCTGTATTGGCCAAGATTATCAAGATTGGTTATGAAGCAGATGTCTTTACTTTGACTACTCTCATGAAAGGGTTCTGTATTAATGGCAAGGTTAGGGAAGCACTGGAGTTTCATGACAGGGTAAGGGCACTAGGATTTCAGCTTGATGAGGTCACTTATGTGGTTTTAATTGACGGGCTTTCTAAGATAGGGCAAACTAGAGCCGCCATTGAGTTGTTGCAAAAATTTGGAGAGACAACCGGGTAAGCCTAATGTTGTAATGTACAGTGCCATCATTGACGGGTTATGTAAAGATGGGCTTGTAATTGAAGCAGAGAAGTTGTTTTCTAAGATGATTGCACTGGGCATTTATCCTAATGTTGTCACCTATAGTTCTCTAATTCATGGTTTTTGTTGTCTGAGTAAATTACAAGAAGCTACTCGATTGCTGAATGAAATGGTGAAAAACAACATTAAGCCAAACACATATACCTTTAACATATTAATAGATGCATCATGTAAAAAAGGAAGAATCATTGAAGCCCAGAAGATATTTGATTTGATGTTGCAAAGAGGTCAAAAGCCTGAAGTTGTCACTTACAATGCTTTAATTGATGGATACTTTCTAATCAATGAAGTGAATGAGGTAGCAATGTTATTTGATAATATGATCAAAACAGGTTTGACACCTAATGTTCAGAGTTATACCATCATGATTGTGGATCTTGCAAGAATAAAAGGGTGGATCAAGCCATTACTATGTTTAAAGAAATACGTGAAAAAGATTTAGTTCCTAATCTTTGTAACTTCTGACTCTCTAATTGATGGCTTGTGCAAATCGAGGAGAATATCATATGTGCAGGATCTTCTTTATGAGATGAATGATAGTGGTCAAGACACCACGATTTAATCACTTATAATATCTTGTTAGATGCTTTGTGCAAAATCCAACATCTTGATGAGGCAATTGCATTATTAGGAAGATTGTTGAGAAAGGGATTAGCCCAGATGTGTCCATGTGTAATACTATTCTAAATGGTCTGTGCAAATGTGGGAGACTAAAGACTGCAGAATTGTTTTTTCAGCATCTTTTGATCAACAATTATCATCTAAATGTTCAGACTTACAATATTATGATCAATGGCCTGTGTAAAGAGGGCTTCTTCAATCAAGCAATAGCCTTACTCTCAAAAATGCAAGGTAGTAGTTGTATACCTGATCCTGTAAGTTATACAACAATTATCCATGCTCTTCTATATAAAAATGAGAAAGAAAAGGCATTGAAGCTTCTTCACGAAATGATTAGTAGAGACCTGCTAAAGGAAGAGAACAAGGTGAGATAAACTATTCTCATTTTAAATTACACTTTTATTTATGTTGAATTTGTGTACATGCTCAGAACAAAGTGTTTCATGTGTTAGAGATGATGAACTATACCCTTATTACATAGATTATAAAGATACTGAATTTTCTTTGACATGCTATTATTTAATTAACATGGAAATACACTTAATACATTTATTAGCATTTGCAATGTTTTTTTTTTTTACTTTCCGTCTTAATCTCTATAGTGGTAAAATTCTCTTCAAATTGGCAAACAAAGCCAAAACTAACTTGATAATTCAGTGTTCATTCTGTCTAGGACTCTAGGCTTTGGCCCCAATTCTTCCTTGAGTTATAGAAACTAGAGCGTGCGTTTTTCTATTTTCTTTTTGCTAGATCTCTCTCTCTCATTCATTCTTTCTTTCTTTCCTTCTTCTTCTGTTGTTTTTTAGTATCATTTGACAAAAAATGTTATTTTGTTTTATCTGCAAATCATTTTTCATTGAAGGTACTCATCTCAATTTCTATTCAAAAGATTAAGAAAAAAACTCCTTTTAGCTTTGAGTGAAAGCTAATATGAATAGCTTTTATGAAAAGTGATTTTTTTAACTAAAAAAAAAAAAAATCATTTTTCGATAAAAAACGAAGTTACAACAAACCCAAATCTAAAGCTGTGTTAGATGTTCAAAATTAGGCTGAATGTGACTTTGAGGTGGTTGCTACTCAATGGGTTTAACTATTATAAAGGCTATTGTTGATTTTGTTGGTATCGATTTTGCTAATTCTTTTTATCATATCTGACATTAAGACTGTGCGAACCAATTCCTCCAGAAGCATGAGCTATTAGTGTAAAGTTCATCAATAGTTTTGAATCAAGCACATCTCTCACGCAAAGTCATGTTTAGGCTTTAGGCATACATAATGTTCAAGTCTATCCTAATTTTTGATGAAATTCGACTTTTAATTTGAAGAATGATGATAAACTCACGACCACTTAGTCATTAAGGCTTTGATACGAATGGTTTTTTAAATCTAAAAAAAACAAAATTGAATAAATGCATATGTAATAGATTCATGTAGGTGCTAGTTAATTAGTTATAAACTTATAATGTTAATTACATGCACGCATGGTTTCCTAATTCTGTGGTTCTGCATGCATAAATTGACCCTTGTCTTTTCTGCAGGATTCCAAGTCTAACTTTCCTTTGGAGTTGGAACAGATTTTTGAGAAGGAGTTGTGCTCATCTAGAAGATCAAAGAGTACCTAATGATTCAGACATTCTCCATCTTTCCATCTCCTTCGGTGGATATTAATAACATTATTTCAGAAACTTTGGGTGGTTTTCTTTTCTCTTGATATTCTCTGGCTAGCTGATTTTAGACTTTGAAAGCTATCTGCAAACCTATTTCCCTAGCTCCATTATTTGAAGGTGGGTGCTTTTCCTCTGAAATCTGAATATGCGTAGCAATAATTTGCAATTTCTGTTCCTGAGATTCTCAAAGCAGGGTACACCTTTATAGTGGGTAAAGAACTGGCGCTGGCATAAAGCAACCTTATCCTGCACCAACTGGTCATTCCACTACTAGTTTTTTCAGCTGTTATTATTACTGTTATGTCCTGGATGCTTAAGGCTCTAATGCTTAATCAACCAGTTTGGAAGTGACATCTATGAACTATAATTGGAATTTTTGCTGTGTAAAGAGGGCTTGATTGATAAAGTGATGGCCTTACTATCAAAAAAGAAAGGTGATGATTGCTTGCCAAATGACAACTGTTGTAATTTGCAACATCTCATTCACACTCTTCAAGACAAAAATTGAGATTGAGAAGGTCAGAAGCCCTTTTGTGAAATGATCAGTAGATGCCAAGAAAAGGGTGAGAACAAGGCGAGGTATATTAGCTTCAATTTAGGTAACACTTCTGTTGCGAACATGGAATTTGTAAGGACGAATTTAATAAACTTATTTGTTGTGAGATAAAGGTGATCTGCTATTCTATTTATTTGCCGTTGCTTACAATGTTATTATATTATTTGTATATTGAATATATTTTGATCTTTCGGCATTGCACTGTTTAGTTAACATGCCAATACTATGAATCAGTTTTATTGACTCAAGCAATGTTCTTGGTCATTGATTAAGTTGTACTGTTTCTGTTCAGTTGTGAGGACATTAAGTTCTGGCTTGTTTCCCTCTTGATCTATAAACCATATTGGTGTGGATTTCATCTATGGCAAGCCAAATCTAAACTGACTTGATTGTGTCGTATTTCCTTATCTCCTGAATTTGACTCATTTAAACTTATATCCTGGACAGCAAAAACAAACACCTATATCTTCTGTTCCGTAAGATTCTTTCTGTCGCTAGGGAAGTGTTGGCACCTATTTTGGTTGATCCTTTAAAGCCTCGGTAGATGTTTAATAGAAGGCTTATCTGTCAATATAGGCAGTTGATGTCTAGTGACTTGAAACTGTTGAAATGGCTGTTCAGTAGTGGTGATTGTTGTAGCATTGATTTGTGTTTTTTTTAATCTTGAAGAAGAAATATTGTCTTACTCATTTATAAAAATAGAAAAATAAATTATGCTAATTTAGGTGCCCAAGAGGTTAGTAGAATGTTTGCATTTTAATTTTATAGCAATGGAGTATACTTGTTAAAAAACCTTCTTGGTTTTATTCAATGGAGGCTATATAGCTGTTGTAGTATATGCATATTTTAGTACAGGTTTGTCAATTTGTACTAGTTACAGCTGGTCCTAATTACATTTTAATTCGATTCCTGGATGCTTACTTCACCGTAAATAGGTTTACAATTATTTTGTTGTTTGCATCACAGTGTTTCTTTTTCTCTTCTTTCTATTTAGGATTCATCTCTACAATTCTTTCGGAGGTTGAACAGATTCATGATAAGGAATTTTGCTCATTTGGACGATCAAAGAGCATTAAATGATGAATATATTCGTTATTTTCATCTCTTTCCTACTGTGGCTGCAGTTTCTTGTCCATTGATATTGTCTAGTGTTTTAATCCCAGATATTTGAGAGTTTGCTGCGAATTCAATTTCTCAATCTTCATTATTTCTAGATGATTATTTCCCTTATGACTTCTTTAGGATTGCAGCAGTATCATTGCTGTTCCTGTTCATGAACTGACCTAAAGGTTTGTAATTTGAATTGTTACTGGTAATTGTGGCATTGTTAGTGTTATGTTCCGAGCAGTTAGGCATGTTTAGTTTCGTGGGAAAGTCCTAATTCCTAATCCAATAGCAAAGAGGAATCATCAATCAACTGTTTACGGAACATCTTCTCAAAATCTTAGTTTGGCCAATGATATGAATCTTGTTGAAGTTAATTATAAAATCAAAATCATCGAACTTTGGACACACTGATCCATGAAAAAGGAACCTTTTTTTTTTGTTTTTCTCTTTTTACCTTTAATGCTTGAAGCTTTCATGCACTCTAACTCAAATAACAAGGTGGTGTTTTGAAGCCGTGGATCTGGTCTTGAGAAGGGAAATTGACGGTTTGCCCAGGTTTGATTTGTACACTCTTTTGTCTTTTCGATTGCATGTAATTCACAATTCTTATTAATAAGAATGGCCTAATAGAAACCCTGGTACTTGCATACTACTTTTCAGTTTCAGTTGTTTCTCATGTACTGTATTTAGTAATCAATAGCAAGATCTTAGATGACAGGTGTGACGTAATGTTGACCTTCACAATTTCTTCTTGACTCCTAGTGTTAGTTTGCAAATGATCCTACCTTCCTGTCTATTAGCACTGGGCTTACATAATTTGAATGGACCTCCACTTATATGCAATGTACTTTAATATGCTTTAGGGAATCTTAGCTTTCCTTGAAACTAATATTTCTCTAGCTAGAGCAATCCAATTGATTGCATATGTATTGAGATTATCGTAAACTCCATTCTGTCTACGTTGTTTTGAATCTATTGTAGCTATACTATGGAAGTTCATCAAACAGTGAACTTTGCATTATTTATCTTATATTTTTCTGTTTAATGAAACAGGGAACCATGTTTAATTGCTTTCTTGTGGTGCAATATGGACAAGCAAACGAAGTTATGTCCTTGAAATAGATACATGTACAACTTTGAACAAAATGTTGTACTTTATTGCGGGGAAAATGACTTAAAATTTCTTTTGGTATTGTGGCAATAATAAGGGTGTCAAAAGGGGAGGGCCAATCTAACTTGGTTTGAGTCCTTTAGGTCTGTGAATCAAACAAGCTTAAGTAGGTTGGACTTTAACGAGTCAGATCACTATATTATCACTTCAGCCTCATTTAAAACTAGTTAGTGGGCCTAAATGACTTGGCCCATTTAATCTTTTTAACAAAAAAATTAAAAAATTATAAATTGAAAAAAAATATATAGAGCTTAATTATAGTAATTTATGAAATTGTAAGACTATTTTCGAAACAAATAAACAAAAATAGTAAATAGATTAGTTTGGTGAGTCAGATAAGCTAGGCTATTTAACTCTAGAGTTAGATGGGTTCAGTTGAAAACAAGTTTGTCCAAACTGATCGGGATTTTTAAAGTCTGATCTATCTAAATTTTACAAATGAACAAGTTAACCCAATGAATCTGGTCATTTTAACACCTAGGCAATATATACCACTAAAGGTGATAGTTTTGCAATTTACATTCTATTTATGATCTGTTTGAATTATCTTATAGTAGAATTACTTTTGATATAATTAAATTGAAAATAATTACTTTTAGAGAAATTATTTTTAAAAGAATTAATTTATGTTTGATTTGAGTATATCAAAAATTAGTTTAAAGAATGACTTTTGTTTGGAGATGATAAATTAAAATTACTTTTAGTTATCAATGTAAGAGAAATAATATGATTTATTTTAAAAGTACTTTTCTTTGATTGAAATGTATCATTTATCTACCTTCACTAAAAATACTTTCTCCTACCTTAAAATGAGATTTGATGAGAATATATACAAATGTAACATCTTTCAATTCTTTACTTTCCATTTTCATTTGAATAAAAGTCCTTTTGGAGTGTATCCAAACAAGCTCTTATTGAACAAGCACTTAGTTGGTTCAATGAGTAATCCATATTGATTGTTTTGAAATGGGGTAGAAGTGGAAGAGGAAGAAGAAAAAGAAGGGGGAATTGAACACTTTGGGCTTTGTTGTAATTTTATAATATTTTAATGCGTAATTTTTGTATAGACTATATTTAAGAGAGTGTATTGATATGTATGTTATTTTTAGCCATAGATTTATATTCTACATATAGTGAAATGATTTATATTAATGAGCTTTATGGTACACTTGATTTCAATAGATGAACCATAGCATTGCTAGAAATGTTTTTGTAACGATGGTTAACGGTAGGGACCCAATTAATTTTTTTTTAAAAAAATAGGGACCTAATTGAAAATTTTTAAATTATAGGGACCTGATTGAAAATTGAGTAAAATTATAGAGATCTACAATATAATTAAACCATTTTTAATTCATTCATCCACTTCAAAGAAAAACCTCAAAATTTATGAGCCTAATAAAACATATTATTTTTGTCCTAAATGTCCTAAAATCTAATCTACTTTATATAAAAAAAATTTAAAACTTAAGAATTTATTTGGAGTTTAGTTCACAGAGATTTTTAAAAGCCCAAATAAATAAATAATTAAAATAATATTTAAAAGTATTTATTTTTAAAAGGGAAAAATTTAGAAAACCCTATTCAACTTTGATCATATGCATTTTGGTCTTGTTATTTTAAAAACATGTAGAATGGTCCTTAAATTTTTTGAAACATGCACATTACTATAAAAGATATGGGGTGGCTAATAGTTGTTTATTTTTTGAGGTGTAAGTCTAAAAAAATCCTTTAATTTTTTTTTTTAATCTATAACCACTTTTATTGTATTAGTTCATATTATGTGAGGTTTTCTAATAAGTTTGTCGAGCCCTTACATGGAAGTTTCTATCAAAAAATATATATTCGTCATCAAATTGTAGTAATATATATATATATATATATATAATTAAAGACTATTTTGCACATTTTTAAATTAACAGGACATAAGTACATGAGTCAAAATTAAAATTGGCCTTTTAGTCCTTTCTCTTTTTGAAAAATGAGCACTTTTCTTTAATAGTAACCACAATAAAAACGGCTCATTATTTAAAATAATTGAACAAAAAAAAAATCTTAGTATATCTAGTATCTAGCTACTATCACAATTTTTCAAAAAAAAATATTCTTAATTATTAAAAATTAGTTTCACAAAATATATTACTAAACTAGTGAAACACACACAACATAATCCCCAGTGACACTAATTAAGATATATATATATATATATATTGTTTTTGGTCCCAATCAAACTTTGCCCTTAAATACATACAATTTAAATAACGTATAATTGTGGTGCTACAACTGTTGTTTAATAAGAGTATACGACATTAACTTTGCTTTTTTTCAAATTCGATTGTCTGAATTTTTTAAAGAAAAATGCTTTTCCTCATTAACAAATATGTAAAAATTTCTTTAAAAAGGAGAAAATAATTCGAACTAAAAATAATTGGAACTTTTGCTGTGTAAAGAGGGCCTGATTGATAAAGTGATGGCCTTACTATCAAAAAAGAAAGGTGATAATTGCTTGCCAAATGACAAATGTTGTCATTTGCAAAATCTCATTCACACTCTTCAAGATAAAAATTGAAATTGAGAAGGTTGGGAAACCCTTTTGTGAAATGATGAGGAGATGCCAAGAAAAGGGTGAGAACAAGGTGAGGTATATTAGCTTCAATTTAGGCAACGCTTCTATTCTGAAAATGGAATTTGTAAGGACCGATTTAATAAACTTATTTGTTGTGAGATAGAGGTGATCTACTATTCTATTTATTTGCTGTTGTTTACAATGTTCTTATTATATTATTTGTATATTGAATAGAGTTTGACCTTTCAGCATTGCACTGTTTAGTTGAAATGCCAATACTTTGAATCGGGTTTATTGTCTCAACTCTGAAGCAATGTTCTTGGTCATTGATTAAGTGGTACTGTTTCTGTTCAGTTGTCAGGATAGCACCCAAAATATTGAGTTCTGGCTTGTTTTCCTCTTGATCTATAAACCATACTGGTGTCAATTTCATCTATGGCAAGCCTAGCTAAAACTGACTTGATCGTGCAGTATTTCCTTATCTCCTGAATTTGACTAATTTAAACTTATATCCTGGACAGTAAAAACAAAACTTACATTTTCTGTTTTCTGTGTTGCTCTGCATTCTTTCTATTGCTAGGGAAGTGTTGGCATCTATTTTGGTTTATCCTTTAAAGCATCCGTGGATGTTTAATAGTAGGCTTATCTGTCAATTGACGTAGTTGATGTCTAGTGACTTGAAACTACTGAAATGGCTGTTCACTATTGGTGATCATTGTAGCATTGATTTTTTTTTTCCTCTTATAAAAAAAATATTGTCTTACTCGTTTATAAAAATAGAAAAATAAACTATGCTAATTTAGAAGACCAAGAGGTTAGTAGAATGTTTGAATTTTAATTTTATAGCAATGGTGTGTACTTGTCCAAAAACCTTCCTGGTTTTATTCAATGGAGGCTATATAGCTCTTGTAGTATATGCTTATTTTAGTACTGGTTCGTTAATTTGTACTAGTTATAGCTGGTTGTAATTACATTTTAATTAGATTCCTGGATGCTTACTTCACCATAAATAAGTTTGCAATTAGTTTGTTATTTGCATTACAACGTTTCTTTTTCTCTTTTTTCTATTTAGGATTCCATCTCTACAATTCTGTCGGAGGTTGAACAGATTCATGATAAGGAATTTTGCTCATTTGGAAGATCAAACTGTGGCTTTAGTTTCTTGTCTGGTGATATTCTCGGCGTTCTAATCCCAGGTATTCGGGAGTTTGCTGCGAACTCAATTTCTCAAGCTTCATTATTTCTAGATGATTATTTCCCTTATGAATTCTTTAGGATTGCAGCAGTGTCATGGCAGTTCCTGCTCGTGAACTGACCTAAAGGTTTGTAATTTGAATTGTTACTGGTAATTGTGGCATTGTTAGTGTCATGTACCAAGCATTTAGGCATGTTTAGTTTCGTGGGAAAGTCCTAATTCCTATTCCAATAGCGAAGAGAAATCATCTATCAACTGTTTAGGGAAAATCTTCTCAAAATCCTAGTTTGGCCAGGGATATGAATCTTGTTGAAGTTCATTGTAAAATCAAAATCATTGAACTTTGGACGCATTGATCCATGAAAAAGGAAGTTTTTTGTCCCCCTTCCCTCCCTTTAATACTTGAAGGCGAAGCTTTTATGCACTCTGACTCAAATAACAAGGTGATGTTTTTAAGCCTTGGATCTGTTCTTGAGAAGGGAAATTGACGGTTTGTCCCAAGTTTGATTTCTATACTCTTTTGGCTTTTCAATTGCATGTAATTCACAATTCTTATTAATAAGAATGGCCTAATAGAAACCCTGGTACTTGCATGCTACTTTTCAGTTTTAATTGTTTCTCATGTATTGTATTTACTAATCAATGGCGAGGATCTTGGATTACAGGTGTGGCATAATATTGACCTTCATAATTTCTTCTTGACTCCTAGTAATAATTTGGAAATGACCTGCTTCAATATAGTAGATTTGGCTCAAATAATTTGAATGGACCTCCACTTATATGCAATATACTTTAATATGTTTGATTTAGGGAATCTTAGCTCTCCCTGAAATTAATATTTCTCTGGCTAGAGCAGTCCAATTGATTGCATATGTATTGAGATTAGGCTAGATTCCGTTCTGTCTATGTTGTTTTGAAACTGTTGCAGCTATACTACGGAAGTTCCACAAACAGTGAACTTTGCATTATTTATCTTATATTTTTCCTTTTAATGAAACAGGGAACCATGCTCTTGCTTTGTTTGGGGGCAACATGGAACAAACGAACAAGTTTATGTCCTTGAAATAGATACATGTACAACTCTGAACAAAATGATTTACCTTGCAGCGGGGAAAATAAAATTTCTTTTGGTATTGTGGCAATAATAGGGTTGTCAAAAGGGAAGGCCAATCCAACTTAGTCTGGGTCATTTAGGCTTGTGAATTAAACGAGCTTAAATAAGTTGGGCTTAAACGAATCAAATCACTTCGTTACTAGTGCAGCCTCGTTTAAAACTAATTAGTGGTTTTAAATGAGTTGGCCCATTTAAGTCTTTTTTAAAGAAATTACAAAAATTCATAAATGAAAAAAAAAATATTGAGCTTAAATATAGTAATTTATGAAGTTGTAAGAGTTAAGTTTTCAGAATAAATAAACGAACCAGCAAATGGATTAGTCCGACAAGTCACATGACCAAGATTATTTAGCTCTAGGGTTAGATAGGTTCAGTTGAAAATAACTTTGTCTAAATTGATCGGGCTTTTTAAAGCATGATATATCCAAATTTGACAAATAAACAAGTTGACCCAATGAATTTGGTCATTTCAACACCGAGGCAATATGGATCAATAAAGATGTTAGTGTTTGTAGTTTACATTCCATTTAAGGTTAGTTTGTTTATCTTTCAGTAGAATCATTTGATATAATTAAGTTGAAAAGAGTTATTTGCAGAGAAATTACTTTTAAAAGAATTAATTTATATTTGGTTTGAGTATATTAAAAGTAAGTTTAGAAGAATGACTTCTATTTGGAGAGGATAAAGTAAAATTACTTTTAGTTAATAATGTGAGAGAAATAGTAGGATTTTATTTTAAAAGTGTGTTTCTTGGAATACAAAATATCATTTATCTACTCTCACTAAAAATATTTTTTTACACCTTAAAATGAGATTTGGTGAGCATATATACAAACCATACATCTTTCAATTCCTCACTTTCATTTTCATTTGAATAAAAGTCCTTTTAGAGTATATCCAAACAAGCACTTAGTTGGTTCAATGAGTAATCCATATTGATAGATTTGAAATATAAAACAAAATAATAATAATAATAATAATATAAAATTTAACATCGGATTAATAGTAATTCATTTGATAGTTTTGATAATTGAAGGAGCTTCCCTACCAACCTGGTTTTTTAGTATTTTTCGTATCTTGATGAACACTAAGCATGCAATGAAGGCATTGGCAATGCTAAACAAAAACATTAGAAGCTTTCATGTCTCTCTTATATCAAGTGGAATCCTCTAGTTGCGGGACGGTGGAAGTTGAATACAGATGGTTGTTATCTAAAGAACTCGACTTGGCAATTTGTATAATCTCTTTTTAATATAGATGATTGTTTGATATTTAATTTATGTTTAGAATTTAGATACTTTGACTGAAAAGTTGTTTGAGAGCATCCATTGTGTTTTGATTGTTAAAAAGCAATAACTTTTATATGAAGATTATTGTTCTGGATATTGTCACATCTAAAGATTTCCAAAATAGAGAAATATGTCGGAACTTTTTTTATGTAAATGGCACTTTCACTTGTATTTATAAGAACATTTTGCGTTATTTACATTACTATGTATTTTTATTGTTTTCACATAAAACTAGCCGGTGGTGAGTTTTCTAAATTCATATGTCCAGTTACTTTTTTCTCTTTTTTAGGTGAACCTAAGGTATTTAATGTCCAAAATGATAATTAATCTCTTCAACGTGTAGAGTTCGCGTAATCTTTTCTAGAAACACATATTCATGTCCATATTGCTTTCTAAAGCCTTGTAATAATACCAAGAAAAAATGACCGAACATAAAAGTCAATCTAATTTAGGAATAAAAAAATTTCAGTCTAATTTAATTATTGTCTTTTTCAAAATCGCAACGTTTGTTTTCCAAAAACAGGTAATTTCATTCCACACAAGTGGTGGAGAACTTGAACCCTTCTTTGGATGTATCAGTCTTAATTACCTAAAAAAAACAAATAGGTGGTGGCCAAGAAGGACAACAGCATACATCAATTGAGGGAACAAAACAGTGTAATAAATTAAAATAATAAAAATAAAGTCTTAACAGAAAAAATAATATTTCCTCCATTTTATAATATTTATGACTTCGAAAAATCGATAAAAACTGATAATATATCTGGCTATAATGTATTTGGTCACAGTTATAGTTAGATTTTTTTTTTCTTTCGATAATTATGAAATGAGAGGCTTAAACTTAACCCCGAATAGGGAAGCAAAGAAAAATCCATAAACAGGAAATAAAGCCAAAGCAACCACTCCATCCACACCTATTATAGACTAAAAGCCACCACCTAGACAAAACAATTCTGTCTCCTAATACAACTATAATGAGATATCTTGATATCTTAACGTACTAATTTCTCTCAATTTTTCAACGTGACAAATACGGTGGAATAGGGCAGTATTATTTGTAAATTTATCATCTAGAGTTTCACTATATATTATCTAAGATTATTTAGGGTCAGTGTCTTTTCCCTCCAAAATCTTATCATTAATAAAAATTGGAATGGAGAGGAGAAAGACGGCTTATATACTTGAGGTTTTGAAAAATCACAATTGGTGAGTTCTATATTTTAAATTATATTAATAAAAATTGCTATTGACGAGTTTATATTTTTCAACTATATTAAGAAAAGTCGTCACAGGAGAATTTCGTTTTTTCAGATTATTTTAATGAAAATTGTCACTGATGAGTTTGTGTATATTTTTAAATTATTTTAATTAAAAATGACACTGGCGATTTTTTTTTATTTCCAAATATTTCTTATTGTTTTTCACATAAAACTCGCCGGTGGTGAGTTTTCTAAGTCCACATGTCCAATTATTTTTTTTTTTTACTTTTTTAGGTGAAACTAAGATATTTAGTGTCGAAAGATTAATTCTTCAAAGTGTAGAGTTTATATATTCTTTTCTAGAAACACATATTCACGTACATATTGCTTTCAAAAGCCTTATAATAATACCAAGAAAAAAAATGACCCAACAAAAAAGTCAATCCAATTTAGGAATAAAAAAAATGTCAGTCTAATTTAATTCTTGTCTTTTTCAGATTCGCAACGTTTGTTTTCTAAAAACAGGTAATTTCATTCCACACAAGTGGTGGAGAATTTGAACCCTTGTTTGGAATTATCAGTCTTAATTACCTGAAAACAAAAACAAGGTGGTGGCCAAGAAGGACAACAGCATACATCGATTGAGGGCCCAAAACAGTGTAATAATAAAAATAAGGTCTTAACAGAAAAAATAATATTTCCTCCGTTTTATAATATTTATGACTTCAAAAAATCGAGAAAAACTGATAATATATCTTGCTATAATGTATTTGGTCACAGTTACAGTTAGATTTTTTTTTTCTTTTGATAATTATGAAATGAGAGGCTTAAACTTAACCCCAAATAGGGAAGCAAAGAAAAATCCATAAACAGGAAATAAAGCCAAAGCAACCACTCCGTCCACACCCATTCCAGACTAAAAGCCACCACCTAGACAAGACAATTCCATCTCCTAATGGATAGTAAGATATATTGATATCTTAATGTACTAATTTCTCTCTCAACCTGACAAATATTGTGAAATAGGGGAGTATTATTTGTAAATTTATCATCAAGAGTTTCACTATATATTATTTAAGATTATTTAGTGTCAATATCTTTCCCCTCCAAAACCTTATCATTTCATAACCATGGCTTGAATAGGAACATAACAAACACGAGAAAATTAAAGAAAGAATAAAATTGAGACAAATGCAACCAATGTATTGATGTAACTCAATAGCTTCTTAAATATTTTCACTATATATTATCTAAGATTATTTAGGGTCAGTATTTTGCCCCTCCAAAACCTTATCATTTCAAAACCGTGGCTTGAATAGGAACAAACACAAGAAAATAAAGAATAAAATTGAGACAAATGCAACCAAATAATGTATTGATGTAACTCGGTGGCTTCTTAAAAACTTTCACTATTTATTATCTAGGATTATTTAGGGTCAGTATCTTTCCTCTCCAAGACCTTATCATTTCAGAACCGCGGCTTGAATAGGAACAAACATGAGAAAAGAAAGAATACAATGGAGACAAATGCAACCAATGTATTGATGTAACTCGGTGGCTTCTTGAAAACTTTCACTATATATTATCTAAGATTATTTAGGGTCATCATCTTTTCTCTCCAAAACCTTATCATTTCATAACTGCGGCTTAAATAGGAACAAACACGAGACAATTGAAAGAATAAAATTGAGACAAATGCAACCAATGTATTGATGTAACTCGGTGGCTTCTTAAAAAGTAATTTCATTATATATTATTTAAGATTATTTAGGATCAATATCTTTTCCCTCCAAAATCTTATCATTTCAGAACCGCGGCTTGAATTGGAACAAACACGAGAAAAGAAGCAATAAAAGTGAGACAAAATGCAACCAATGTACCGATGTAACTCGGTGGCTTTTTAAATGGTCGGCTAAGTAAAGTGAGCAAAATGGTCTCTGGATCGGGGGCAGATACGAGAAGATATTTTAGTTGAACCCGTGATTGGATTGCTTTGTTTTGAGTCGTGCCATGAGGATACGTTGAAAGGTAAAAGCAACTTGATATACCACTTGAGTTCAATTGAGGAAAAAAAAAATTGAGTAAGTTAGACTAACCTTCCTAAAAATTTAGTGTAATTATACAGTATATATTTCTATTTTATAAAATTATCACAAACATCACATGAGACTTATTAGAATTGCACTAATATGTTTTTATTGATAATAGTTTATCAATTTAAGTGATAAAAAATAACATTTAACATATTATACATATATATATATATATATATATATATATATAATTACTAATGATAAAAGTATAATATTTTAACAATTTAACATTATAAATTAAATTTTTTTTATCACATGAGGATAAAACTTTATAATTATAACTCAGGTTTAAATATATTTTTGGTCTTCTAATTAGTAGTCATTTTGGTTTTAGTCTCTCTAAAATTTTTGTTTTGGTTTCGTCCCTCTTTTTTGCACCATCATGTTTTTTTAATCATTTTGTGTAAATTTGATTTTAAATAGTGATATTATAGACATCAAAGTTTAGAACAATAAGGACAAAAAAATAAAGAAAATGAAAAATGAAAGACTAAAACCAAAGCAAAAATTTGAGAGAAATCAAAATTAAAATAACATATATTTATAGGGACTAAAAAATATTTCAATCTTATAACTTATGGTAAAATGAGGATATTTTAGTTAATATATGTAAAATATTATCAAAATATTATAATTTTATTACTAATAATCATGTAAATATCACATGTTATTTTTTTACTTAAATTACTGAATTAGCATATATAAAAAAATATTGTAATTTTGAAAAATGGATAAGTGATTAGTATAACGATACTAAACTCCATTAAACGCAGGTGTAAATTTTCAAAAAAATAAAGATGTTTTAACACATCACACAACAATAAAAAGAAGAGTTTGAAGACCATTTCCAGAAGTGTGACGTGATGGACGAACTCATCAAGCGAGGATTCTCTCATGTCAAATTTTGACATGATGTGGTCATGTTTTGGCCCTCACTCTTGATACTCTTGATTAAGATAAAATGAAAATTAATTATATAAAAAGGGGGTCTAATCAATGATGAGGATTTAGCATGACAATATCATGTTGAAGATGCACTTGAGAGGATCTAAACCCCGAACTCATCACATGAGTGACATGACTCCTTTTTCCCTTCCTTCCTTCCCACGGCAACCACTCATCCCCCTTACCCCTTACTCACCAACCCCCATAGCAAATATCATGTTGATGGCATCGGGTTCAAACATAATAAAACGGAAAAGGTTGACATCATGTTGAAACTTAAAACTCAAAATGTTTTGGTTTCGATTCTGTTAGAGATAAAATAAGGGTTTTGCTAACAAGTGCCTTTAGATTAATAGTTTTGCAATGATTAAGGTTTCTAAAATGGTAAGTTTATCATGAAAAAAATTGTTATCCTTTCAAAATGTGGAGTTTATCAAAAACTTTTAAATTTATTTACTTTGAAAACCTTAACCACTACTCTTAGCATATTTTGGACTGATTTAGATATATCTTAAATTTTATGCATAGTTATCAAAATGGATTTTGTACTCAACTTGAACAAGACATCGGGTCACTAGATCACAAGATCATTGGATCACTAGGTCATTGATTCAATCAATGAGTCACCAGTTGAACTAGTTAAACTAGATATAATTAAATTAATATATAAAAATAAATTTTAATTCAGTTTAATATATAATATATAGAAAATGGCACGTACTTAGCATAAGAGGTTGTTGGCCTAGACGTAAGCATAGGTGCAACTTTATTGATGACATAGGATCCAACCACATCTTGGTAATTTTTGAGTAATTTCATAATTCAACGTGGCTTAATATGTATAATATATGTTCAAATCTACCAAAAAATTATAAACAAAAAGGTAAATGATACTAAATATTCTTGAGGTTTGGAGTTATTACACTCCACCTAATCTTTTTATTACACCCCACCCTATTTCTGTTATTAAAACTCTTTTTTTTTTTAATTCATTAAACTCATCTTTTCTATAATATATATAATAAAAATTATAAAATAAATCTAAAAGTTTATTATTTGATGAAATACTATAATTTTAAATTATAAAAAAATAATGATTGAAAAGTTTTAAAAATAAAAGTATGTAAGACTACTTTAACAATAATATTGAGTAAGATTTAAAATTAAACGAATAATATTTCATGTAACAAGTTAACATTTAATAATTTTATATACTTGGAAAGAAAAGGTTAATTTTATATCAAGGCTATTTAGTGATTACCTCAAAGTTCAAAAAATAAAATCATTTTTTTTAACTTTTTCTATCAAAGTATATATATATAATTACTTTAATAATATTGAGTATATATGATTTATAATTTGATGAATATTATTTTATACCGTAAGTTAATATTTTAATATTAAATAGAATGTTATTTTTAGAAAATTTTATTTACAATATTAAAGGTTCCAATATTCACAACATAAAAGTGCATTAGCAATTTCTCAACATGATATAAGAAATGAAGAACTTATAGAATCAGTAGTTTTTTCAAAAACAGATCACACATAATTGCATTAGCATTGTTTATCTTATATTTTTCTGTTTAATGAAACAGGGAACCATGTTTAATTGCTTTCTTGTGGTGCAATATGGACAAACGAACGAAGTTATGTCCTTGAAATAGATACATGTACAACTTTGAACAAAATGTTGTACTTTATTGCGGGGAAAATGACTTAAAATTCCTTTTGGTATTGTGGCAATAATAAGGGTGTCAAAAGGGGAGGGCCAATCCAACTTGGTTTGAGTCCTTTAGGTCTGTGAATCAAACAAGCTTAAGTAGGTTGGATTTTAACGAGTCAGATCACTATATTATCAGTTTAGCCTCATTTAAAACTAGTTAGTGGGCCTAAGTGACTTGGCCCATTTAATCTTTTTAACAAAAAAATAAAAAAAATTATAAATGAAAAAAAATAGATATTGAGCTTAATTATAGTAATTTATGAAGTTGTAAGACTATTTTCGAAATAAATAAACAAAATGGTAAATAGATTAGTTTGGTGAGTCAGATAAGCTAGGCTATTTAACTCTAGGGTTAGATGGGTTTGGTTGAAAACAAGTTTGTCCAAATTGATTGGGATTTTTAAAGTTTTTTAAGTATGATCTATCTAAATTTTACAAATGTACAAGTTAACCCAATGAATCTGGTCATTTTAACACCTAGGCAATATATACCAATAAAGATGATAGTTTTGCAATTTACATTCTATTTATGATCTGTTTGAATTATCTTATAGTAGAATTACTTTTGATATAATTAAATTGAAAATAATTACTTTTAGAGAAATTGCTTTTAAAAGAATTAATTTATGTTTGATTTGAGTATATCAAAAATTAGTTTAAAGAATGACTTTTGTTTGGAGATGATAAAGTAAAATTACTTTTAGTTATCAATGTAAGAGTAATAATATGATTTATTTTAAAAGTACTTTTCTTTGATTGAAATGTATCATTTATCTACCTTCACTAAAAATACTTTCTCCTACCTTAACGTGAGATTTGATGAGAATATATACAAACGTAACATCTTTCAATTCTTTACTTTCCATTTTCATTTGAATAAAAGTCCTTTTGGAGTGTATCCAAACAACCTCTTATTGAACAAGTGCTTAGTTGGTTCAATGAGTAATCCATATTGATTGTTTTGAAATGGGGCAGAAGTGGAAGAGGAAGAAGAAGAAAAAGAAGGGGGAATTGAATGCTTTGGGCTTTGTTGTAATTTTATAATATTTTAATGTGTAATTTTTGTATAGACTATATTAAAAGAGTGTATTGATAGATATGTTATTTTTAGCCATAGATTTATATCTACATATAGTGAAATGATTTTTATTAATGAGCTTTATGGTACACTTGATTTCATTAGATGAACCATAGTATTGTTGGAAATATTTTTGTAACAGTGGTTAACGATAGGGACCCAATTAAAATTTTTTTATAAAAAAAGGGACCTAATTAAAAACTTTTAAATTATAGGGACCTGATTGGAAATTGAGTGAAATTATAGGAACCTGCGATATAATTAAACCATTTTTAATTCATTCATCCACTTCAAAGAAAAACCTCAAAATTTATGAGCCTAATAAAACATATTATTTTTGTCCTAAAATCTAATCTACTTTATATAAAAAAAATTAAAACTTAAGAATTTATTTGGAGTTTAGTTCACGGAGATTTTTAAAAGTCCAAATAAATAAATAAGTAAAATAATATTTAAAAGTATTTATTTTTAAAAGGGAAAAGTTTAGAAAACCCTATTCAACTTTGATCATGTGCATTTTGGTCTTGTTATTTTAAAAACATGTAGAATGGTCCTTAAATTTTTTGAAACATGCACATTACTATAAAAGATATGGGCTGGCTAATAGTTAAGGCATTCAGTTCTGGAAAATATAAATGAGCAAGCACAGAGAGAACTGGAGGGGGGATGGAGAGAGAAAATAATCCAGATACACACAGATAGAGGGCTAATTTCAGCAAAAGACACAGAGATCGGAGAGGAGAACTCAGTGAAAGAAAAGTTAGTAACCCATACCATGGCCATCCCTACCAAAGCTCCAGCCTTCACCACTCCTTTCACCGCAACCTCACAACCCCCTCTCTGAAAGAAAAATTACAACTCACAGCTCACCCTCACACTATCATCACCATTAACCACAGCCACTATCATGCACTTCCAACCACCACCATCCTCCATCAACAATCATCATTTTCTCAAATAGCAAGTTCCAACAAATCATAAATCAAGCAAGTTCCAACAAACCATAAACCAGTCAAGTTTCATTGTATCTCAAACATAAACAGAAATCATGGTCACAAACCAAACCTTCACAAGAAATACGCGGTTGTCACCTCCGAAGGTCTGTCATCGTTAAACAACACCTCCGCCCCACACCGCAAATTGCCATGCGTCCAGACGGCCTCCTTCCCCTTTGACTTCCACTAACTGCCAACTATGCATTCCCTTCCCTTCATTGTCGCTAGCACTCTCTGATCTCATCCCTCTCTTTCTCTGTGTTTTCAGAAAATCCATTCCCCGTTGTCCCCTTAGCTTTGATATATGCTTTCTTTCTTTTTAATTGATGTCTTGTCACTTACCAACTTTTAGAACAAAAAGGAGAAAAGTTTAGTTTAATGAAGATGGGGACCGTAGAGTTAGTGGGCTATGTTGGTTCCTTTGATAATTGTAGGGCCCCACCTCAAATTGTTTGAAACTCAAAATGCCCCAAACGTTCCAGACAATGCTCATGTGTCTTTTTAGTTTTATGTCATTCTTTATTGTATTGTAATTCGATTTCTATTCACCATGGGCCACGTGGGGTAGGGTGTCATTTTATTCATTTGGATTATATGTATTGTTTTATGTGTTTAGAAGCTCTTTACGGATTGTTTGTATTTTATTTTATTTTATTTTTTTTACTAATATAGGTTCTATGTAGTTTATTTTCTTTAAGTCAGAGTCTTAGCTTGGTCTATGCATTTTGGTCTCCTTTTTAGTCCATTTTTTTTTTTGGGTGTTGATTCCTTGGATCATACATTTTTTAGGATATGCGACTTTTATTTTAGTTTTGTCAAAACCTTATTTCGGACCTATTTTTTTTGTTAAGTGTCATGGTATTTAGTTTAGTTTCTTGGGTCATTGTATTCATCAGTTAGGATTTTGATAATTTTTTTTTCTAAAAAATATTTAAAAATAAAAAATGAAAATAACAAAAATCTAAAAATATTTTTTAATCCATACAATAGCTTGTGATATTGATGTATGAATTATCATCCTCGAGTTTCACAAGAATATAAGTGTTTATTGTATGGTTCACATTATTCTAAACCATGTGCAGGAGTGGATTTAAATTTGTTTTATAAAAAAATTATTTTCAAAATCAAAATCAATCAATATATTTTATTTTATTTTTATTTCATTTTATTTCTAATTAAAAATCCATCAAACAAACAAGTATTTTCTACAGAATGACGTAACTTTGAGTTCCTCATTGCACCAGAGGATACGTCAGCGTAGTTAACAACTATCAAGTCAAAATTAATTTTTCATTAAATTGTGTTCCCTTTAAATTTAATATTCTTTTAGTTTATTAGTTTATTTTATTTTATTTTATTTACATAATTATTAACTTCTGGGGAAAAATAAATATTTTAAAGTCATAATTAATTTGCATAATAAGCTCTAGGGTAATCGTATTTTATACGGATGTATTAGGGGTGTAGTGGGATTAAGTTTCCACCCTTCCCTAATCATAATCAGACTCCCGAACCTAAAATATCTTTCAAAAGACCAGTTTTGCAAATCAAACGATTTTCCAATTTTAAACAGAATTAAAATTGGTGGCGACTCCTGTTCATTTTCAAATACGTTGTCATTCGTGTTATGATGCCCTTGAGGTACGTTGTGACAATTAGCTTCAATTTAGGCAACGCTTCTGTTGTGAAAATGGAATTTGTAGGACCGATTTAATAAACTTATTTGTTGTGAGGTAGAGGTGATCTACTACTCTATTTATTTGCTGTTGTTTACAATGTTCTTATTATAATATTTGTATATTGAATATAGTTTGACCTTTCAGCATTGCACTGTTTAGTTGAAATGCCAATACTCTGAATCGGGTTTATTGTCTCAACTCACATGCATCTAAGATCAACTCCCGTGAAATCAGCAAAATCATATCATTTAGATAAAAAATGGCTGCTGTAAGGTTGACAAATTGATTCATGAAAGATGTATAAATGGGAATGAAATTTACAGACTAAGGAGGAGATTTGGAACTTCTATTTTACCAAAAGAGAGGAGAGTTTTGGTGATTCTGATATTTTGCAAAAAATTGAAAAATCACAAGCAAATTGAGAAACAAGAGAGAGTGATTCACCTTACAAGCTTAAAAGCTCTAGCTTTCTGACATCAATCACTAGCATCGATACTTACTTTTGGTTGCTATTTCCATCTAAAAAAAAGAGTGATCTAATTTTAGAGACTCTTAGAGGAAATTGAAAAATTGCAGAAGCTGAATAGATCAAACAAAGAGGATAACACTGCGGTATTTCATTCTTTTCTTACTCTTGTGACCTGTTTAATTTCATTACATTTTCACACTAAGTCTCAGCATACACCTACGCTAACAGCAATGTAGTACACATATACACACATAATTTCCACAACCAAAACAACCCAACCACAACAACTCCCTCTTTGTCACACTATTACCACCTCCTTCCCCATCATCGCTGATTCATCATGAACAACACCCAGCCATCATTTTCGTCATCTTCTCCAACATCTTAGCCAAATCATCATCATCATTATCCTCCACCATATAACCTGAACCAAACCCAACATAAAACCATAATCAAAGACTAATTTTCATCATTGTTCAACATAGACCCATAAATTTTAAAATAAAAGGGAAGTCAAAACAAAGGGGAACAACCACTTTGACGGCTAGTTTCTTTTCCTTGCTGTCGAGGCGTCACCACCGCGCATTACCTCCATAGTCGCAGCGGTCTTCAAGCCCAGTCACCTTGCACGGGCCGTGACCAGGCGGCGCTCTTCCTCCCTTGTGAACACTGCGAGCCAGCTGACTCCATGGTCGCGCATCTCTGCGACGTGGATGAAGTCCCAAACAGTGCTGTGAACTGCCCCCCACCGGCGTGCTCGCCGGTCCTCCGTGGTCACACGGTCGTCGTCGCTCCTTGGTCAGATCTGGCCCTTTGCACGTCTCCCTCCCTTCTCCACCTTCACCGTGGACTCCTCCTCCTGTTATACTTCAACCTCGCAGCCTTCCCTTTCCTCTGCGGTCCATGGCCGCACCGTTGCTGCTCCTCCCTTTTCTTCCTCTCTCACGCAGCTCGCAGCCTCCCGCTTTCACTTGGTAGTGCGATCTCCTCCTCCATCCTCAAGCCGCGAAAAAAGACCAGCTTGGCCGCGCCACTGCCACGCACTCCCCTTCCCTTCCTCTGCATCGCGACTTTAGCCGTGATCGGCTCATCAACTTGCCTTCAACAGCCACGGTCTCTCTTACTCTCACATGAATAATCTCTCTCTCATCCGTTCTTTCCCTTGTGGCTTCCAGAACTTCACCCTTTCTCATCCCTCTTTTCTTTAATTTATGTTTACTTTCCTTTATGGTGCTATCTGAGTGTTTGTCCACTTTACAAACTTTTAAGAATAAAAAAAAGGGAGAGTTTTGATTAGTGGGGATGGGAACAGTGGGCATAAAAAAAAAAAGATTATTTGGTTTGAGTTGGTCTCTTTGACAATGGTAGAGCCCAATATTGAATAAGAATTTGAAAACATGGGCTACAGGTTTTAATATCAATTTTAGAGGTGTTATGTTTCATTTCCTCATTTGAAATCAGATTGGGTTTTTAAGTTTCTACAATTTTATCAAAAAAAAAAAAGAAATGTTAGGCCAGTATAAAAAAAATGAATGATTGTTTTGGAGTCATTAATTTGCATTTTAAATTTTTAGTCATTTTCTTGCTTGAGTTCTGCTCAAATTATATGCTTGGCAAAAAAAAAAAAAATTTTTTTTTATTTCCAACAGACACTAAAATTTTAATTAAAAAACTTTATTTCATACAATGATCAATAATGGCGATTGAGTAACAAATGTTATCTTCACTATTGTTGAATCATAAGGGTTCATTGAGTAGCTTAATACTAACTTGAATCCTGAGATAAATTTTCACAAAAAAGTTTTTTTAATTAATTAAAATCAACCAACACACAAATGTTTTCTACAGAACTACGTGACTTTGAGTTCCTCATTGCACCAAAGGATACGTAGGAGCAGGCTATCCCTGTCAAGCCAAAATTAATTTTTCTTAATTTATTTGTTAATTTATAAATATTTTGTGTAAATCATTTTTTTTATTTTGTGTTAAAATTGTAAATATATTTTTCAAAAACTAATTTCTCTTAATACATTTGTTCAAATTAATTCTTCTTAAATTATTTGTTTAAATTGTAATATATTTGTTTTAATTAATTTTCTTAATTTATATGTTGTAAATATGTTCGTCTAAATTAATTTTCTTAATTTATATGTTGTAAATGTGTTCGTCTAAATTAATTTTTCTTAATTTATGTGTTAAAATTGTAAATATATTTGTCAAAATCAATTCTTCTTAATTTATTTATTAAATCGTAAATATATTTGTGTAAATTAAATTTCTTGAATTTATATGTTTAAAATGTAAATATGTTTTTATAAATTAATTTTCATTAGTTTATTATTAAGGTGGTTTATTTATCTATGTTTATTACATTTTGAGGGGTTATTAATTAATTTGCACAACTTACTAAGGTACCGTTTAACTACGAGTGTACTAGGGGTGCTGTAGGATTAATTACTTACCCTTCCCTATGCATAACCGACTCCCGAACTCATATATGGTTTTCAAAGACTATTTTTAAGAAGATAAAATGGGTTTTTCCAAGTTTTTCCAATTAAAATAAACTTGGTGGCGACTCCAATTTTCAAAAACTCATTTTTCACCGTCCCGTCGCGATTCCGGTTGCGACAGTTTGTGTCATGTACCAAGCATTTAGGCATGTTTAGTTTCGTGGGAAAGTCCTAATTCCTATTCCAATAGCGAAGAGAAATCATCTATCAACTGTTTAGGGAACATCTTCTCAAAATCTTAGTTTGGCCAGGGATATGAATCTTGTTGAAGTTCATTGTAAAATCAAAATCATTGAACTTTGGACGCACTGATCCATGAAAAAGGAAGTTTTTTTTCCCCCTTCCCTCCCTTTAATACTTGAAGGCCAAGCTTTTATGCACTCTGACTCAAATAACAAGGTGATGTTTTTAAGCCTTGGATCTGTTCTTGAGAAGGGAAATTGACGGTTTGTCCCAAGTTTGATTTCTATACTCTTTTGCCTTTTCAATTGCATGTAATTCACAATTCTTATTAATAAGAATGGCCTAATAGAAACCCTGGTACTTGCATGCTACTTTTCAGTTTTAATTGTTTCTCATGTATTGTATTTACTAATCAATGGCAAGGATCTTGGATTCTGAGTGTGGCATAACATTGACCTTCACAATTTCTTCTTGACTCCTAGTAATAATTTGGAAATGACCTGCTTCAATATAGTAGATTTGGCTCAAATAATTTGAATGGACCTCCACTTATATGCAATATACTTTAATATGTTTGATTTAGGGAATCTTAGCTCTCCCTGAAATTAACATTTCTCTGGCTAGAGCAGTCCAATTGATTGCATATGTATTGAGATTAGGCTAGATTCCGTTCTGTCTATGTTGTTTTGAATCTGTTGCAGCTATACTACAGAAGTTCCACAAACAGTGAACTTTGCATTATTTATCTTATATTTTTCCTTTTAATGAAACAGGGAACCATGCTCTTGCTTTGTTTGGGGGCAACATGGAACAAACGAACAAGTTTATGTCCTTGAAATAGATACATGTACAACTCTGAACAAAATGATTTACCTTGCAGCGGGGAAAATAAAAGTTCTTTTGGTATTGTGGCAATAATAGGGTTGTCAAAAGGGAAGGCCAATCCAACTTAGTCTGGGTCATTTAGGCTTGTGAATTAAACGAGCTTAAATAAGTTGGGCTTAAACGAATCAAATCACTTCATTACTAGTGCAGCCTCGTTTAAAACTAATTAGTGGTTTTAAATGAGTTGGCCCATTTAAGTCTTTTTTAAAGAAATTACAAAATTCATAAATGAAAAAAAAATTATTGAGCTTAAATATAGTAATTTATGAAGTTGTAAGAGTTAAGTTTTCAGAATAAATAAACTAACCAGCAAATGGAATAGTCCGACAAGTCACATGAGCAAGGTTATTTAGCTCTAGGGTTAGATAGGTTCAGTTGAAAATAAGTTTGTCTAAATTGATCGGGCTTTTTAAAGCATGATATATCCAAATTTGACAAATAAACAAGTTGACTCAATGAATTTGGTCATTTTAATGCCGAGGCAATATGGATCAATAAAGATGTTACTGTTTGTAGTTTACATTCCATTTAAGGTTAGTTTGTTTATCTTTGAACAGAATTATTTGATATAATTAAGTTGAAAAGAGTTATTTGTAGAGAAATTACTTTTAAAAGAATTAATTTATATTTGGTTTGAGTATATTAAAAGTAAGTTTAGAAGAATGACTTCTATTTGGAGAATATTAAGTAAAATCAATTTTAGTTAATAATGTGAGAGAAATAGTAGGATTTTATTTTAAAAGTGTTTCTTGGAATAAAAAATATCATTTATCTACTTTCACTAAAAATATTTTTTTACACCTTAAAATGAGATTTGGTGAGCATATATACAAACCATACATCTTTCAATTCCTCACTTTCATTTTCATTTGAATAAAAGTCCTTTTAGAGTATATCCAAACAAGCACTTAGTTGGTTCAATGAGTAATCCATATTGATAGATTTGAAATATAAAACAAAATAATAATAATAATAATAATATAAAATTTAACATCGGATTAATAGTAATTCATTTGATAGTTTTGATAATTGAAGGAGCTTCCCTACTAACCTGGTTTTTTAGTATTTTTCGTATCTTGATGAACACTAAGCATGCAATGAAGGCATTGACAATGCTAAACAAAAACATTAGAAGCTTTCATGTCTCTCTTATATCAAGTGGAATCCTCTAGTTACGGGACGGTGGAAGTTGAATACAGATGGTTGTTATCTTAAGAACTCGACTTGGCAATTTGTATAATCTCTTTTTAATATAGATGATTGTTTGATATTTAATTTATGTTTAGAATTTAGATACTTTGACTGAAAAGTTGTTTGAGAGCATCCATTGTGTTTTGATTGTTAAAAAGCAATAACTTTCACATGAAGATTATTGTTCTGGATATTGTCACATCTAAAAATTTCCAAAATAGAGAAATATGTCGGAACTTTTTTAATGTAAATGACACTTTCACTTGTATTTATAAGAACATTTTGCGTTATTTACATTACTATGTATTTTTACCACGTTTTTTCCTATTCTCTTTGTTTTGAGACGCACAATTTTTTTTTTTTGTGGGGGACTACCAGCATAAGCCTCCTCTCTCAATAGTTGGAATGAGGAGGTGGAATGAGGAGGAGAAAGAGGGCTTATATACTTGAGGTTTTAAAAAATCACAATTGGTGAGTTCTATATCTTCAATTATATTAATAAAAATTGCTATTGACGAGTTTATATTTTTCAACAATACTAAGAAAAGTCGTCATTGTAGAATTTCGTTTTTTCAGATTCTTTTAATCAAAATTGTCACCGATGAGTTTGTGTATATTTTTAAATTATCTTAATTAAAAATGACACTGGTGATTTTTTTATTTCCAAATATTTTTTATTGTTTTCACATAAAACTCGCCGGTGGTGAGTTTTCTAAATTCATATGTCCAGTTACTTTTTTCTCTTTTTTAGGTGAACCTAAGGTATTTAATGTCCGAAATGTTAATTAATCTCTTCAACGTGTAGAGTTCACGTAATCTTTTCTAGAAACACATATTCATGTCCATATTGCTTTCAAAAGCCTTGTAATAATACCAAGAAAAAAATGACCGAACATAAAAGTCAATCTAATTTAGGAATAAAAAAATTTCAGTCTAATTTAATTATTGTCTTTTTCAGAATCGCAACGTTTGTTTTCCAAAAACAGGTAATTTCATTCCACACAAGTGCTGGAGAACTTGAACCCTTCTTTGGACGTATCAGTCTTAATTACCTAAAAAAAAACAAACAGGTGGTGGCCAAGAAGGACAACAGCATACATCAATTGACGGAACAAAACAGTGTAATAAATTAAAATAATAAGAATAAAGTCTTAACAGAAAAAATAATATTTCCTCCATTTTATAATATTTATGACTTCGAAAAATCGATAAAAACTGATAATATATCTGGCTATAATGTATTTGGTCACAGTTATAGTTAGATTTTTTTTTTCTTTCGATAATTATGAAATGAGAGGCTTAAACTTAACCCCAAATAGGGAAGCAAAGAAAGATCCATAATCAGAAAATAAAGCCAAAGCAACCACTCCATCCACACCTATTGTAGACTAAAAGCCACCACCTAGACAAAACAATTCTATCTCCTAATACAACTATAGTGAGATATCTTGATATCTTAACGTACTAATTTCTCTCAATTTTTCAACGTGACAAATACGGTGGAATAGGGCAGTATTATTTATAAATTTATCATCTAGAGTTTCACTATATATTATCTAAGATTATTTAGGGTCAGTATCTTTTCCCTCCAAAATCTTATCATTAATAAAAATTGGAATGGAGAGGAGAAAGACAGCTTATATACTTGAGGTTTTGAAAAATCACAATTGGTGAGTTCTATATTTTAAATTATATTAATAAAAATTGCTATTGACGAGTTTATATTTTTCAACTATATTAAGAAAAGTCGCCACTGGAGAATTTCGTTTTTTCAGACTATTTTAATGAAAATTGTCACTGATGAGTTTGTGTATATTTTTAAATTATTTTAATTAAAAATGACACTGGCGATTTTTTTTATTTCCAAATATTTCTCATTGTTTTGACATAAAACTCGCCGGTGGTGAGTTTTCTAAATCCGCATGTCCAATTATTTTATTTTTTTACTTTTTTAAGGTGAAACTAAGATATTTAGTGTCAAAAGATTAAACCTTCAAAGTGTAGAGTTTATATATTCTTTTCTAGAAACACATACTCACGTACATATTGCTTTCAAGAGCCTTATAATAATACCAAGAAAAAAATGACCCAACAAAAAAATCAATCCAATTTAGGAATAAAAAAAATGTCAGTCTAATTTAATTCTTGTCTTTTTCAGATTCGCAGCGTTTGTTTTCTAAAAACAGGTAATTTCATTCCACACAAGTGGTGGAGAACTTGAAACCTTGTTTGGAAGTACCAGTCTTAATTACCTGAAAACAAAAAAAAGGTGGTGGCCAAGAAGGACAACAGCATACATCAATTGAGGGCCCAAAACAGTGTAATAATAAAAATAAGGTCTTAACAGAAAAAATAATATTTCCTCCGTTTTATAATATTTATGACTTCAAAAAATCGAGAAAAACTGATAATATATCTTGCTATAATGTATTTGGTCACAGTTACAGTTAGATTTTTTTTTTCTTTTGATAATTATGAAATGAGGGGCTTAAACTTAACCCCAAATAGGGAAGCAAAGAAAAATCCATAAACAGGAAATAAAGCCAAAGCAACCACTCCGTCCACACCCATTCCAGACTAAAAGCCACCACCTAGACAAGACAATTCCATCTCCTAATGGATAGTAAGATATATTGATATCTTAATGTACTAATTTCTCTCTCAACCTGACAAATATTGTGAAATAGGGGAGTATTATTTGTAAATTTATCATCAAGAGTTTCACTATATATTATTTAAGATTATTTAGTGTCAATATCTTTCTCCTCCAAAACCTTATCATTTCATAACCATGGCTTGAATAGGAACATAACAAACACGAGAAAATTAAAGAAAGAATAAAATTGAGACAAATGCAACCAATGTATTGATGTAACTCAATAGCTTCTTAAATATTTTCACTATATATTATCTAAGATTATTTAGGGTCAGTATTTTGCCCCTCCAAAACCTTATCATTTCAAAACCGTGGCTTGAATAGGAACAAACACAAGAAAATAAAGAATAAAATTGAGACAAATGCAACCAAATAATGTATTGATGTAACTCGGTGGCTTCTTAAAAAGTTTCACTATATATTATCTAGGATTATTTAGGGTCAGTATCTTTCCTCTCCAAGACCTTATCATTTCAGAACCGCGGCTTGAATAGGAACAAACATGAGAAAAGAAAGAATAAAATGGAGACAAATGCAACCAATGTATTGATGTAACTCGGTGGCTTCTTGAAAACTTTCACTATATATTATCTAAGATTATTTAGGGTCATTATCTTTTCTCTCCAAAACCTTATCATTTCATAACTGCGGCTTAAATAGGAACAAACACGAGACAATTGAAAGAATAAAATTGAGACAAATGCAACCAATGTATTGATGTAACTCGGTGGCTTCTTAAAAAGTAGTTTCATTATATATTATTTAAGATTATTTAGGATCAGTATCTTTTCCCTCCAAAATCTTATCATTTCAGAACCGCGGCTTGAATTGGAACAAACACGAGAAAAGAAGCAATAAAAGTGAGACAAAATGCAACCAATGTACCGATGTAACTCGGTGGCTTTTTAAATGGTCGGCTAAGTAAAGTGAGCAAAATGGTCTCTGAATT
This sequence comes from Dalbergia cultrata, assembly GCA_031216105.1. NCBI lineage: Eukaryota > Viridiplantae > Streptophyta > Magnoliopsida > Fabales > Fabaceae > Dalbergia > Dalbergia cultrata. The sequence goes on along the minus strand of CM062351.1, from coordinate 17,629,412 downwards.
GGGGGCAGATACGAGAAGATATTTTAGTTGAACCCGTGATTGGATTGCTTTGTTTCGAGTGGCGCCATGAGGATACGTTGAAAGGTAAAAGCAACTTGATATACCACTTGAGTTCAATTGAAAAAAAAAATTGAGTAAGTTAGGCTAACCTTCCTAAAAATTTAGTGTAATTATACAGTATATATTTCTATTTTATAAAATTATCACAAACATCACATGAGACTTATTAGAATTGCACTAATATGTTTTCATTGATAATAGTTTATCAATTTAAGTGATAAAAAATAACATTTAACATATTATATATATATATATATAATTACTAATGATAAAAGTATAATATTTTAACAATTTAACATGATAAATTAAATTTTTTTTATCACATGAGGATAAAACTTTATAATTATAACTCAGGTTTAAATATATTTTTGGTCTTCTAATTAGTAGTCATTTTGGTTTTAGTCTCTCTAAAATTTTTGTTTTGGTTTCGTCCCTCTTTTTTGCACCATCATGTTTTTTTAATCATTTTGTGTAATTTTGATTTTAAATAGTGATATTATAGACATCAAAGTTTAGAACAATAAGGACAAAAAAATAAAGAAAATGAAAAATGAAAGACTAAAACCAAAGCAAAAATTTGAGAGAAATCAAAATTAAAATAACGTATATTTATAGGGACTAAAAAATATTTCAATCTTATAACTTATGGTAAAATGAGGATATTTTAGTTAATATATGTAAAATATTATCAAAATATTATAATTTTATTACTAATAATCATGTAAATATCACATGTTATTTTTTTACTTAAATTACTGAATTAGGATATATAAAAAAATATTGTAATTTTGAAAAATGGATAAGTGATTAGTATAACGATACTAGACTCCATTAAACGCAGGGGTAAATTTTCAAAAAAATAAAGATGTTTTAACACATCACACAACAATAAAAAGAAGAGTTTGAAGACCATTTCCAGAAGTGTGACGTGATGGACGAACTCATCAAGCGAGGATTCTCTCATGTCAAATTTTGACATGATGTGGTCATGTTTTGGCCCTCACTCTTGATACTCTTGATTAAGATAAAATGAAAATTAATTATATAAAAAGGGGGTTGTGAACACCCGATTTTGTCCGGCCATTTGAACAAAAATTTTAAAGGATAACAAAAAATATATCTTTTGTTTCAATCGAAAAAAAATATATACATAATTTTAGGTAGGCCCAATTTCATTCCAAACTTCTCTTTTGTGGGTCATGTATCTGTCCAAGTTTGTTTTAAATTTATTTGTTTTGAAGGAAAAAATAATGAAATAAAATAAAATACAAAAAGAGTCCTTTTGCTTTTCTTCTTAAATTTATAAAAAATAATAATAATAATAATAAATAAATAAAAACTCAAAAATATATGATGACTTACGGTCCACTTCATTTTCGGGCTCTCTCTCTCAATTACACAAGATGAATAAAAAAGGGTGGCAAACAGTGTACATTCCCCCATTCCTTGCATTGCCCATCTCCTGAGCTCCACTCTGCTAAAGCACTAAGACAAAACGTGATGGGCAAAATGCAGAAGCATGGGAAACAAAATTTATCAGTTTTCCTTCACCCAAAGCAGTACGGGAGGAAATTTTGTTTATACAAGCAACCTCAAGGAAAAGGGAAAGGAGGAGAACAATAAAAGGGGGAGGCAGCTTAGCTACCCAGGGGGACCAAAAAAAAAAGATTCCCTCAGGAATGATCTTGATCATCAGCCAATAAAAAAAAATTTTTCATCTTAAACCCATTCCCACGACATCAAGAAAGATCATCATCAATTCTTGGATCGGGGCTGCTACTTTGGGTCCTTGATAAAGCTCTGGCTCCTTCCTTTTTGCAACGATCAGAGAGAGGAATAGCAAGGGTGATCTAATTTTAGAGACTCTTGAGAGAAGGGGCAGGATCATCGTGAATGATCATTTAAATTGTTTTCCTTGAAACAAAAGAAGAGGAATAAGCAGAAAAGAGATTACAGGTAAACCATGGTGAAGAGTTAGTTCGTTTTGTTATTTTTTAATGTCATTATTTTTCAAGAATTCCTTCAATCTGCACACACGGAGTACAAAATAGCATCATGAACGTCTATCAATCCATCACAATCATCTCCAAACATATCATTCTCCTTCCGAAATCAGAAATCAAACCACAACCAAATATAAACTAGTAGAATAAACCCCACATAACCACAGCTGATCGATCAACACAAACCCAATATCAAAGTCCCAATATATCATTCACAGTCCAAACAGTCCAAGTTCATACCCCAAAAACAAAATTAAAAAAAATGTGTAAGGAAGAGGAAGAGGAGTTAGTGACCCCCTTTATGATAATTGCATAGCCACCGTGCTCCGCCACCATTACCCCATCAAAATTGAAACTCAGCCACGAGTCACACTCAACTATCACTGCTCTTCAAAAAAAAAATGTAACAAAGAAATCTATGGTCAGATCAAACCCAAGCCTTTCAAAATCAAAAGAAATAATAGAGGAACATCAAAGATGAAGATACTGAAGCAGACAGAAAGGAGACAAAGAACTAACCTTTGGCGAGCTATCATAGTCATCATCGCGGAGGCTCCATGGCCGCGCGGTCTTGACCACTTTCTCGGCCTCCATCGCCGCCCCAGCTTCTCCCTCTCCTCTAAGCCATCGCATGTTTGCCGAGCCTCCGCCGGCGGTGGTTCCTTCATTGCCATCGGCGGCTTCTGTCTCCCTTGTGAGATGGTGATCTACTACTGTCCCTAGCCAAGATAGGGTACACGGCGGCTGTGGTGACACCGCGAACCCAACCGCCACAAGCCTGACCATTGCCGCGAGCCCCCATCTCTTCCCCGTTGCTCGCATCTCGCCGCCGCTGTGTTGAGTCATGGTGGTGCCTCCTCCCTTTGCTCGGCCACACGGCATCCTTCTTCCTCTCTGTCCAGCCGCGTAGCCTCCCTGTCCCTCACTCATACCGCGCGAACCACTTCAGATCTGCCCACAAACCACCGCGGACCGCCATCGCTTTCTCAGCTCCATCACTGCAATCAGCCTCCTCTCTCTTTCTCCGCACTTGCCGCGAGCTTGGTTCTCAGCCACGGCGACGGTCAGCTTCTCTCCCCCTCCCAGATAGCGCTACCTCCTCCTCCCCCCTTCCCTTGCGCCGCCGTCGCGAGCTTGGCCCTCAGCTGTGGCGGCGGTCTCCTCCTCTTTCTCATTTTGGTCTCCTTCTCTCTTAATCCCTCTCTCTCTCTCTCTGAGTGTATGTGAATGACCACAAACAAAGAATGGAGTTGCATCTTCCAGACCATTCTTCAGCGTTTTTTTGCTTTCCTTTATTTACTTTTTTTGTTTTATTTTCTGTCCAGCTAGTAATGTTTGGACTGTTAGGATCATTTTGGACGGGATTACTTGTTGGGCCAAGAAGTTTTTGTGGGCAGCCATTAAAAAAGATAATAAGGTCTGAAGGGTTCGAATGTTTGGGTTATTTGTCTTCTTTTTTTTCCAGAAATAATAAAAATGAAATAATGGAAATGTGTAGGTTGATTCATTTTAACATGTGCTCTAGACAGTTAGGCTATTTTCCGTTCCTGTATATATCTTGTCAGGTTATTTGCTTATTTTCATTTCGTCTTGTGGTCATTTTTAGGGTATGATTCAAATATTTTATTTAGTGTTTAAATGAATTTTGCGCTAAAAAAGAGGGGTAATATCTAGAATTTGCATTTTTCAGTTGAATTGTCTTACTTGTCTCTGCACTGTGCTTAGAATAAATAATGATATGTTTTTTTTATTGTTTAAAAATTAGTCTCGTTAATTCATGTTGGAATTTGTGTTAAGAAAAAAACGAACATGCTTCATGTTACTTTTTATGAATAAATTTTTTTTTTCTTTTTTTTCTTTTTCTCAAAAAAAAAATCAATAAATAAATAAATAAAAATATACTATAATGATTTCTCATACAATGATCAATGATAGTGATTGAGCAGCAAACGCTGTCTTCATTGTTGTTGAATCATAAGAGTTCATTGAGTGGCCTAGTGCTAACTTGGATTCTGTGTGATGATGGATTTTGTATGCCTCGTTACAGATCTATCTTCATCAATTAAAATCAACCAGCACACAAATATTTTCTCTGAGTAACTACGTGACTTTGAGTTCCTCATTGTACCGGAGGATACGTAGGAGCAGGCTATCCCTGTCAAGCCAAAATTAAATCTTCTTAAATTTGTTTAAATTGTAAATATAATTATATAAATTAATTTCCTTAATTTATACATTTCAATTGTAAAATATGTTTGTCTAAATTAATTCTTCTTAATCTATGAGTTTAAATTATAAATGTTTTGCTAAAGTAATTTTTCTTAATTTATTTTCTAGTTTATGTGTTAAAGTTGTAAATATATTTTTTTCAAAACTAACTAATTTATGTTAATGTATTTGTTAAAATTATAAATATGTTTGTCAAAATTAATTCTTAGTTTATATGTTTAAATTATAAATATATTTGTGTAAATTAAATTTCTTGAATTTATATGTCTAAGTTGTAAATATTTTTGTGTAAATTATTTATTAATTGTTGAATTTGTAAATATATTTTCTAGGACTAAATTTTCTTAACGTATTTATTTAAATTTCAGATATACTTGCCAAAATTAATTTTTCTTTAATTTATTTAATCGTAAATACATTTATGTAAATTATTTACTTTTTCTTACATTGTAAATATATGCGTAAATTATTTTTCTTGATTATGTGTTGATTTTGTATAAACTAATTTCTTCTTCATTTATTTATTTAAATTGTAAATATATTCACGTCAATAAATTTTTGAATTTATTTATTTTGTCTTCTTTCATTAATTTATATTTTGAGGGGTTATTATTTAATTTGCATAATTACTAAGGTACCGTCTAAGGACGGGTGTATTAGGGGTGCGTGGGATTAAATTCCTACCCTTCCTTATGCATAACCGACTCCCGAACTCATATCTGGTTTTTTTCAAATATTATTTTCATAAAAAGTGATAAAATTGGTTTTTCCAAGATTTTCCAAATTAAATAAACTTGGTGGCGACTCCCAATTTTCAAAAATTATTTTTCGCCCTGTCAGCGATCCCTAAGCAGACAGATGACTCCACTGGGGACTTCAGTAAGAGAGTCAGACCTATTATAGTTAGTTGTGCAAATTAAATATAAACCCCATTTATTCTTTTTTTTCCTTCACTTTATTTTGTACAGTATTTCTTTAATTCTCTTTTGTATAGCTTAATTTTCTTGATGTTTATATATAATATTTGTTAAAACTCTAGGATAGACGACTATTGTTATTCTCAGATATACTGTGGTTTGAATTGTGTAAAATTTTCTTTATTTATTAAAATCTTAGGATAGATGACTATTTTGTATATATGTGTTGTTTGTATCTTGTTTTGCAGGAGTGTCTGTAGTGATAGGATCGGAAGGTTTGTATGCTCCCAGCACACACTTCACGATCACTTAATTCACACACTGTGTTCTTGGACTCTATACAGAGCCTGCACGAGCTTAGGATTAGGGGTTTCTTGACATTGCCATGAGGGGCTTCATGCTCACTTGGTAGTTGTTGGGACACCACTCAGATTATTCTGACCTTGTGAGTCAATCATATTGAGAGGGTTTATCCCTACTTATGGTTGGTTCAAAGGTCGGATCCTTGTCCTGTGGATAAGGGCAACTGGGACCATGGTCATTAGAAGTCTAGACCCACCATGAATGTGTACACGTATAGTCAAACCTAGTAGCTACCACGTTAGGGATTTTGGCCTTAGAACATCTCACCCATTAGGTTTTACCCGACTAGGACAATGGGAGCATGCTTCTTCCATCCTTTTACACTGCACTCCTTTATGCTTTATTTTAGTTATTTTTACATCAAACATTGTTACATTGCATTTAGGTTAGCTAGTTGCTCATCTCATAGCTTAATGTTGACATTCATCCTCAAGATGTTTAGGCATTTGGTTCATTATCACATGCATTCATTCCATTCGTTTCTCATAACATAACTTGTTTTTACATGAAATGTTTCTTGATTTTGTTCACTTACATAGGTTTGCGCATCATCAAATTCTCAAGGAAGCATCAAAATTTTTTTTTTTATAAAAACATGCATTCTTATCTCTTCCATCTTTTTAATTCTACTCAATTATTTCATTCTTGTACACAGTGTGTGGTTTTTGATTTATCATCAGTTCAAAGCAAATGGATGCAATACCGATGAACACTAGCAATGTACATGACTGGAAAAGAAATATCAAGGTTACTGTGACGAGCAATGAGCTAGAGAAAGTAAAAGAAATAGTTCAGCTGATGCCTCGTGAAGTCCGATCCTCTTTCAAGGATACTTACGGGTGCATATTGGATTTGTTGTCCATTCCGGTGGAAGCGCCGGCATTGAGTGCTCTCTCACCATTCGAACCCTTCTCTTTGTTGCTTTGAGTTGCCCGATCTTGATCTTTGCGCCAACCATAGAAGAATATGTGGTCATAATGAGACTACCGATCCAAGAAAAATCAGGTGTATATCTATACCAAGGGCATTATGTTAATAAGGAGAACATTGCCAAGATAATCGGAGTTGATTCAAACCAGATGATAATGGAAGTAAGGGGGTCTACTCAAGGAATCAGAAGAAGTTTGCTAGAGACTCATATGCAAACTTTGGCTCAACAAGGAGATTGGGATTTCTTCAAACGAACACTGGCACTGACTATCTATGGGTTGGTTTTGTTTCCATTCACGCCGATGTAAATCGACCGCTGCCATGGATGTGTTTTTCAAGTTCGAAACGTGTGGCATGAATCCTATCCCGGCCATGCTAGCAGATACATTCCTTTCTTTAGGGGTTTGTACTCAAAAGAGGGGGGAAGGTTGCGCTGTTGTTTGCCAATGCTATACGTGTGGTTCATGACTCATGTACATGCTAATAGCCGCATGGGCCTTCTTCCTAATCCGTTAAGGGACTTCCATCGACATCTGATAAAGTGTCAAGAAGCTCAGGCATGGAAAAAAGAATTCTCACAGATCCAATCAAACACTTTCAAATGGGTCTGTCCTTGGTATCGTGGAGACAGTGTTATCTACAGCTGTGGTGACTTCCATAATGTTCCGTTAATGGGTCCAAGGGGATGCATTTCTTATACACCTGCTTTAGTACTTAGACAACTCCACTGGACTCAGACAAAGCCACAAGAAGAACAACTTAAAGTATTCAGTTTCCTATACCAAAAAGATAAGAGTTCCCTGGAGCAAGAAAGGAAGATCAAAATGGCATGGGGTGATGTCAAAATCTTAGGGAAAATAGAACTCGGCCAACAGCGTTTAACCTCTTCTCAAGAATACAAAGACTGGAGGAAGGCAAGAGTCGGGAAAGATAATATCCCAAAGGATATTCCCAACAAGCTAGCCCCTCACAAGCAAACTCCAGAGTCGGCCCAACAGATGGAAATGATGAAGGCCCAAATGAGGTTTCTGGAGGAGAAAAAGGAAGCAGCAGACCTGAAGGTTGACATCCTTCAAGATCAATGCAAGAAAATGGCCAGAGAAATTGAGGCCCTAAAAGACGAATGTATTGAGGCAGCAGAAATCACCAAGTCCAGGAAGGGCAAAGAGAAAATCTCAAGCATGCATCTGGCCAAAATCCAAGAGCTAGAGAGAGGACTCCACAAGCTTGTGAAGGAAAAGAATCAGCTAGAGAGAGAGGTTGGTAAGAAAAATCGCATGGTGGAAAGAGTAGAATTGGAAGTCAGCCAACGAGATAAAGACATTTGGAGCTTGAGAATGGAGGTCAAGAAAGAGAAAGGTATGAGAGAAAAACTGGAGGGACAAGTGAAGCACCTATCAACCATGTTGACCTGCATCGAAAGGCTACTCAAGGATGGGCATCAGCAAACCAATATCATGATTTGTTTGTTGATGCAACAGAATTCGGGAAGTCATGGAGAGAAAAGGCATTAGAATGGGAAGAAAAATATGGAAAGCTCACCGGTGAATTGAGTCATTACATTCCAAATTTTATTTACTGCTTTGAGCAAGCCAAGAAGCAAATTAATAAGTTGCCACCATTTAGATTGCCTCAAGAGGTGACAGAATTCATGGATTCATGCGAAAGGATCACTAAAGGCCTCAAGAGGAAGAAAATGAAAGCTTTGACGTAATCATCTGTCATGAGTCAAGGATTGTTGAATTTCCTTGTTAAGAAAAGAGGATTGAAACTCATGAAATGTATCTTGAAACGATTTGTACTCAGAATTTCACCCAAGAATGAATGAAACTTTAATGTTTGTACTTTCACTTCGACTGTCAATTGTGACTTCTCAAGCTCGCCAGATGCTCTCTATAGAGGAATAGATGTTCCCTTAGAAAGTAATCAATCACATTTTTACCTTGAGATAGTTCGTCCTTGTGTAAAAGTGTGAGAATGCTCAGACATATGAAAAGGAACCACATTGCTAGTGTTCATTAGATAGTACCTATAGAGGAGTGAATCCTCCCTTAGATTTGCTATCAACTGCACCTCGACTTATAGGGTGATATATCCATAAGAATGGGTGCAGGGCATCCTTCCTTTTAAAAATAATAATAATAAAAAAAAAGAACTTTTTGACCTCTTTCGTTTGTTTCTTGTATATATATATATAAAAAAAAAAAACATAAAACAAGATTTTAACTTTTCTAAACAGTTTAGAAAGCGCAAGATTCGTAACCATTGGGCGCCCAAGGAAAGAGGATACCGATCTAACTCGTGTTCATAACACTAGAGCTCGAACCAAGATGGCCGGCGGAAACACAGAACCAGGAAGGACCATCCCGTCTGCAATTACTTCTGAAGCGGGAAGAACTATTCCAGCTGTAACCACCTCGGCTATAATTACTTCTGAACCCGGAAGAAACTTAAGCATGGAAGTTGATGCAGTGAGAGGAAGACTGAACGAGTTGTCAAATAACCAGGGAAGAATGGAGGAGATGATGCGGGCTATGATGGAGTCACTCGACTTATTGAGAGCCCACCAAAACTCAGGAGGGGTACAACCAAGTGCTACAACGATAACCATACCTGTGGTATCGGATGCAGCTCTGAATGTCACGCAAGGGGTGAATGATAATCCCCACGAACAACCACCACCGACAATGCCTATTACTATTCCCGTTGGAGAAGGATATCACGCGGTAGAGAATACACATCTTTGAAGGGCATGGGCACGCTACCCACATTTGGGAGCAGCCTCGAATGTCATCCCAAGGCAACTATCTTCCTCGGGAATAATCGTGCAGAAACAGAGAAGGACAAGTCGAGAGAAGAATGGATGGAAAAAATTCAGGAACAAATTAAGGCAATCCAAAGGCCAAACAATTATGGCTACATGGAGATTGAGCAACTTTGCCCTCCCATCAGCACGGTTGTCCCTAAAGATTTTAAAATTCCTGATTTTTCGAAATATGATGGAACTGGCAACCCACTCTTCCATTTAAAGAGTTACTGTACCAAGATGTCAATCTGGTCCAAAGATGAAAAATTTCTCATTAGCTTTTTCCACGAGAGTTTGACCGGACCGGCTCTAGAATGGTACATCCAGTTAGATCATGCAAAGATTTCCTGTTGGGGAGAGCTGGCTGACCAATTCATGAACCAGTATAAGTTTAACTTGGAAATAGCACCCAGCCGTGAACAACTGAGTACAATGCAAAAGAAGAAAGATGAATCCTTTAAACAATATGCTCAGAGATGGAGAGCTTTGGCTGCTCAAGTGCAACCACCACTCATCCCATCTGAGATGTGTTCATACATCCTAGCAACTCTAGGGTCTCCTTACATCGGGGCAATGGCGGGAGCAGCATACCGAGATTTTTCTGAGTTAATAACTGCTGGAGAAAGAATTGAGAGCTTGACTAAAGCTGGAAAGCTCCCGATGAGCAATGAAGACACCAAGAGGGGATTCCCACCCAGAAAGAAAGAAACGGAAGTAAATTATGTGCAAGGTCAGCGGCTGTTCACCCCAAGACATGTATCCACATATTCAGGACCCCAAATGTCATCCATCCCTCCTTACCCACACTACCAAACCACAAATCCCACCCCATACCACCAGCCTCAAGTCAACAACATCCACATACGGCCATACCAACCCGCCCGTCCAACATATCCAACCATACATCCTCAGAACCTCCTAAACACAGCACCTCGATTCAATTCTCAAAACCAAAACCGCAATCGGTTCCCAAACCTACCACCTTTTCCAAAGTTAGCCATTTCCAATGCAGACCTTTATCAACGGTTGTTTGATGCTCATTTGATTTCACCATACCCTGTGCACCCATTACAACCTCCGTTTCCGACTTGGTACAATCCAAACCTGACTTGCAAGTACCATATGGATGTCACGGGACATTCGATTGAAGATTGTGAAGGTTTTAAGACGGCAGTGAGAAAACTAATTGCTTGTGGAAGACTGGATCTCCAAGAAGATCCAAAGCCCGATATTGTTAATAACCCAATCCCAAATCATGAAAGAGGAAGTCGTGTGAATGCCTTGGAAGTGGAGAAACAATTGATCAAAAAGGTTTTGAGTCTCCGAACAACCATGGAGAAAGTGTTTATTGCTTTGAAGGAAGCTAATTATAACATCACAAAGACTGCCTCTATGATGAAAGAAGAAGAGAAATATGATATGGAATCAAGATGTGCATACCATTGTGGAAGTGCAGGACATGATATTGAGACTTGTTGGGATTTCAAAGTGCGTGTACAAGAACTACTCACCTTAGGTGTGATCTGAGCAAAAAGAAGCACTCATTGAAGAGGTGAATGTGATTGAACGTTTTGTACTCAAAGTGCCTCCACTTAATCAAACTCCAAAATCTGAAAAGGTAGTGATCACTGTGAAGAAGCCAACACCTTTCGATTATGAGGACACACGTCTTTGTTCCTTGTAATTATGAGACTCAGGTCAAGACAAGTGGAGACATAGGAGAAACCTCGAAGACCCGAGAAAACGAGGAAGTGACAGGTGTCATGGAAGTAAAGGGAATAACAAGGAGTGGAAGAGTTTATGGGCCCAAAGAGTTGGAGAAGGGGAAGTTTGTTGATGAAGGTAACATTGACAAAAGCTTAGGCTCAGAGAGAAAAGAAAGAGAAGAGGAGGAGGAGGAGTTTTTGAAGATTATGAAGCAAAGCGAGTATGATATTCTAGATCAACTAAAGAAGACTCCCGCTAGAATATCACTCTTGTCGCTAATCTTGTCATCTGAACTCCACCAAAAAGCAGTGTTGAAAGTGTTAAAGGAGGCCTATGTCAAGCCAGATGCATCATTGGAGAATGTAGTAAACATGGTGGACCCGGGGAAGCGTGTTAACATGATCACATTTTCAGATAAAGAGATTATATCTCAGAAAAACCCGAGAGCACTATACATAACTCTTAAATGCAAGGGTTACATTGTGCCCAGAGTCCTTATTGATGGAGGGTCAGGGCTAAATGTCTTGCCAGTATCAACCCTGCACTATTTATCAATGAATAAGGACGATATATTGCCACAGTTAATGGTAGTGAAAGCATTTGACGGAGCTAAGAAGAGCATCCTTGGAGAAGTAACACTGCTACTGGAGATGGGCCCAAGCAGATTTGAAGTATTATTCCAAGTGATGGAGATTGAGTCGGATTATAATATGCTACTGGGAAGACCATGGATCAACAACGCCGGAGCTGTCCCCTCAACCTTGCATCAAAAGGTGAAATATGTGGAGAATGGAATGGTCGTTACAATTCATGGAGAAAAAGAAATCTTAGTGTCCAAACCAGTGGCATTGCCATATGTGGAGAATGTAGAGCTGGTGGAGAGTAGTTTATGGCATAATTTAGAAGTAGTAGGATTGAAACAAGAGCAAGCTAAACTCCCAATACAAAGTCAGGTGGTGGCCCACATCATGGCTAAGAACGGATATTTGGAAGGCAAAGGACTGGGATCATGTTTGCAAGGCACCCAAACCCCTATATCGGTCCCTGAAAAGTTCAACCGGTTTGGTCTGGGGTACAAGGACTCGTTGAACGATGAGATGAGAACTTTGAGTCTGGATCGGAAAGAACAAAGTGGAAAAGTGAAGCAAATCCCTCACTTAAGAGAGACGTTTCATGGCCCGGTTGAAGTAATTACAGTTGGAATAGTTCACTCCCCTTGCCATTATACTACCATCAACATGGTGGATGCTGAGGCAATGGAAGAACTCAACAATGCTCATCTTGTCGACAATGATGAGATGTCGATGAACTGGATCTTGAACGGTGATTGATGTTATTGCTTTGCAAAGTAATTTGTTGGGTTTGTATTAATTAAGATTTATGCTTTTGTTTATGCTACTGTGAGACATCGTTTAAATAAGCTTACATGATTTTTCAATAGCCTTCCTTTATGTTTTCCGTTTTGCTTTATTCATTTTTCCTTTCTTTTGTTTTCTCCTTTCCCTTATTTCTTTACTTTTTCATTCCCAGCTCGTTAATTCGTGTTTGTCCTATGTTGTTTGTGATCCATTTTAGCATTCCAACCTACCATAATTGCTTGGAACATGAATGACATAGAAATTTTGCCACAAGAAAAGGAATTTGGAAACTTATCGATTGATTCTCTTGCTGCATTTGATTGCGATAACCATGAATCTGAAGAGGATGAGGGAGATATTGAGCAGTTTTCAAGCTTATTAGAACACACAGAAAGAGGATTTGATCTGGACAAAGAGGTGATCGAGGTGATTAACATGGGCACTGAAGAAGAGAAAAAGGAGTTGAAAATAGTGGCAAATCCACGAGCGTATAGAGATGATTGCGTTGTTTAAGGAATTCCTGGATGTATTTGCATGGTCCTATCGTGATATGCCAGGATTAGACCAGAGATTGCTTCACACAAGATCCCTTTGTATCCTGGTGAACCGAAGAAGCAAAAGTTGAGGAGGATCTGACTGATATGTCATTGAAGATAAAGGAAGAAGTGACTAAACAGCTTGAGGTTTGGGTTCCTGGAGGTTTCAAGACATACTGATTGGGCGGCTAATGTTGTGCCCGTGCCTAAAAAGGACGGAAAAGTCAGGATGTGTGTAGATTATCGGGATTTGAATAAAGCTAGTCCAAAAGACGATTTTCCTCTCCCTCACATTGATGTCCTTGTTGATAATACAGCTAGAAGTCACCGATTTTCCTTTATGGATGGATATTCTGGGTATAATCAGATCCCTATGGATGTTCATGACAAAGGAAAAACTACTTTCATAACGCCGTGGGGAACATTTTGCTATACAGTCATGCCGTTTGGATTGAAGAATCTTTGGTGCCACCTACCAACGTGCTATGGTCACATTGTTCCATGACATGATGCACAAAGAGATTGAAGTGTATGTAGATGATATGGTCGCCAAGTCTAAGAAGGGAGAAAGCCACGTGGCAGTTCTGCGAAAACTGTTCAAGAGGCTTAGAAAGTATAAGTTACGATTGAACCCTAATAAATGCATTTTTGGGGCTTCTACAGGGAAGTTACTCGGGTTCATTGTCAGTAGAGAAGGGATAAAAGTGGATCCTGACAAAGTAAAGGCGATACAAGAAATGTCAGCTCCCTAATCGAGCGAGAAGTGAGAAGTTTTCTTGGAAGGCTCAACTACATTGCTAGATTCATTGCCAATTTGACTAGTACATGTGAGCCTATATTCAAGCTGCTGCGAAAACATCAACCTGGGGAGTGGAATGATGAATGCCAAGAAGCCTTTGATAAGATAAAGGCTTATCTAATGAAGCCTCCAATTCTAGCTCCACCTGTACCAGACCGTCCTTTAATATTATACCTCACGGTGTTGCCCACGTCACTTGGGGCAATGTTGGGTCAATATGATGAGTCTGGTAAGAAGGAACAGGCAATTTATTATCTGAGCAAGAAGTTTAATGACTGTGAATCCCGTTATCTGGCGATTGAAAAGACTTGTTGTGCATTAGTGTGGGCATCCAAGAGGTTGAGGCAGTACATGTTATACTATACTACCTGGTTAATCTCTCGAATGGATCCATTGAGATACATATTTGATAGTCCACATGTGTCGTTGAGAATGTCAAAATGGCAAGTGGTGCTATCCGAATTCGATATCAAATATGTGACTCAGAAGTCTATCAAGGGAAGTGCAATTGCAGATCATCTAGCTGAAAATCCTCTTGAGGATATACAGCCTATCGTGCCAGAATTCCCCGATGGTGAAGTGTTAACAGTGGAAAAAGACGAAATAGAAAAGGAGAATGTATGGAAAATGTACTTTGATGGGGCTGTCAATATGAATGGATGTGGAATAGGAGCTGTAGTGGTATCACCAGCCGGGAAGCAGTACCCAATTTCCATCAAGTTGGATTTTGAGTGCACCAACAACATCGCAGAATATGAGGCTTGTGCGAATGGTTTGCAAGTTGCAATTGACTTAGGGATCAAAGAATTAAAGGTGTTTGGAGACTCTGCGCTCATAATCTACCAAGTTATTGGAGAATGGCGCACAAAAGATCCAAAATTGATACCTTATCAGAAGTATTTATCTCGACTAATTGAGCACTTTGATGATATATCATTTTCTCACTTAACTCGAGACAAAAATCAATTTGCGGATGCTTTAGCCACTTTGGCTGTGATGACTAAGTTGGAGATCCATGCAAATGTACAACCTATTCGTGTAGAGGTGCAAGATGAACCGATATACTGTGACAGCGTAGAGATTGAACCAGACGGCCAACCATGGTATCATGACATCAAACGGTATGTTCAAAGAGGAGAATACCCGACTGGAGCAAATGAAGTGCAAAGAAAAACAATTCAAAGATTGGCCATGACCTTTTTCCTAAATGGTGAAGTCCTTTACAAGCGGAATCATGACACCACTCTCCTTAGATGTGTGGATGCTCATGAAGCTTCGAATGATCATGATCGAGATCCACGAAGGAATCTGGAACTCACGCTAATGGGCACATGATGGCACGCAAGATCCTAAGAAGTGGATATTATTGGTCTACCATGGAAAATGACTGCATCGGTTATGTTCGAAAGTGTCACAAATGTCAAACATATGCAGATCGAATCAATGCTCCTCCAGTTCCATTACACAACATGGTATCTCCTTGGCCTCTCTCAATGTGGGGCATGGATGTCATCGGCCGATTAATCCCAAAGCATCCAACGGCCATCGTTTCATTTTGGTCGCAATTGACTATTTCACAAAGTGGGTGGAGGCTGCTTCATATGCCAACATCACACAAAAGGTGTTTCTCAGGTTTATTAAAAGGGACATTATTTGCAGATATGGGATTCCAGAAAGAATTATCACAGATAATGCTCCTAACCTTAATGGTGCCAAAGTTCGAAAGTTCTTTGAAACTTTCAAGATCAAGCATCACAATTCAGCTCCTTATAGACCTCAAATGAATGGCGCAGTTGAGGCCGCAAATAAGAACATCAAGAAGATCGTTGCCAAGATGGTGATGAATTACAAGGACTGGCATGAAGTGCTACCATATGCTTTACACGCATATCGAACTAACATACGGTCAAGCACAGGGGCAACTCCCTTCTCATTAGTATATGGAAGAAGTCGTATCTCCCATAGAAGTGGAAATCCGTCCTTAAGGATTTTGATGGAATCTGACTTGGAGGAATCTGAATGGGTGAGGGCTCGATATGAACAGCTCAACATGATAGAAGAGAAAAGACTGGCGGCTATTTGTCATGGCCAGTTGTACCAAAACAGAATGGCTAAGGCTTTCAACAAGAAAGTTCGCCCTAGAGATTTTCATCCAGGGGATTTGGTTTTGAAGAAAATTCTCCCTAATCAAGAGGACGCACGGGGCAAGTGGGCTCCAAGTTATGAAGGCCCTTATATTGTCAAGCAAGCATTCTCAGGTGGGGCGTTGATTTTGCAAAACATGGATGGACAAGAATTGCCTAAACCAATCAATACCGATGCAGTCAAAAGGTTCTATGCTTGAAAAGATGTTTAAAAAAAAAAGGGGGCCTGTTAGGTTGAAAACTCGAAAGAGCGATCTAAGCAAAAGTTAGGGTAAAACGAAAAGAAAAAGAAAAAGAAAAACAAAAGAAAAAGCTCGTTAGGTTGAAAACTCGAAAGGGCAACCTAGGCAAAAATTAGAGCCAAAAAGATAAGCATCATCTCAAGCAACCTATACTGGGGCAATTTTTAGTGTTGAATTTGTCCAGTGAATCAAATAGCCCCAGGACTAAAACTGGGACAATTTTTCAGAAAAAAGGGTTTGAAGACATCTTTAGAGATCAGGGCTATGGCATTCAACTGCTGTAAGAAATCAGTTGAATGAGTCACAAAGAGCTGGAATTGGGGCAAAATTTTATGTCTTTCACGATCTTGTCTTTCAGCTTCGTGTTGTTACCTTGTTTTTCAAACTTTTGTCATCCAATACACCAACCAATAAAGATATCGATTCAGCCAATCTTTTTGTCTTCTCTTTAAACGCATGTTTATTTATGATGTCTCAAGTAAGCATAAATTTAAGTTTAAAGTTATACAGTCCTAATAATTCTCATAGCGATGCATCCGTGACTAGCATCACGCCAAGAAAATTTAGAAGTTTCAGTCAAACTTGGCAGAAAAGCGATCATCATCCTAAAAAAGGGAAAAAGGGAACGAAGTAAGCAAAGTTACAGAAGAAGAAAAGGAAACTTATGCCAGAAGGCCCAGCGTGAATCATGAGTTTGATCGGTTATAGTCTTCCTTGAGGCTTGCTTGATTTGGTTACGGTTAGTTTCCTAAAATAAACTGATGACTAGTGCATATAACCTAAAAAAATGTGAAGATCGTTGTTTTCCATCATTGCCAATTTACGTTTCCAGTCGGCCTCAGATTGCCAAATTTACTTTTCAATCGGCCTCAGATCGCCGAATTTATGTTTCAGTCGGCCTCAGGTTGCCAGTTTATTTTCATGTCGGCCTCAGATTGCCACTTTATTTTTCAGTCGGCCTCAGATTGCCAAATTTTATTTTCATGTTGGCCCCAGATTGCCAATTTACTATTACTGTCGGCCTCAGATTGCCAAATGTACTTTTCAGTCGGCCTCAGATTGCCACTTTATTTTTCAGTCGGCCTCAGATTGCCAAATTTTATTTTCATGTTGGCCCCAGATTGCCAATTTACTATTACTGTCGGCCTCAGATTGCCAAATGTACTTTTCAGTCGGCCTCAGATTGCCACTTTAATTTCAGTCGACCTCAGATTGCCACCTTTTGCTTTCAGTCGGCCTCAGATTGTTGTTTTCATTCCCATCGGCCTCAGATTGCCGTTTTATCCCTTCAGTCGGCCTCAGATTGCCATTTTACCTTCTAATCGGCCTCAGATTGCCATTTTCACTCCAGTCGGCCTCAGATTGCCATCTTACCTTTTAATCGGTCTCAGATTGCCCTTTTAAGTTTTCAATCGGCCTCAGATTGCCGTTTTAACTTTTCAGTCGACCTCAGATTGCCGTTTTTAAGTTTTCAGTCGTCCTCAGAATGCCGTTTTAAGTTTTCAGTTGGCCTCAGATTGCCATTGCTTCTAATTTTCCGTCACTTGTTGATCCGTAGCCAGTTGATCACAAGAATATTCAAATTCTATTAGTTCTGTCATATCTTGCTTGAATTTCATACTTCTTGTCACTCATACATTGATTTTTGAATTACATCATTGCATTGCATATACCTCTCATGAGCATTTAATTTCTTTTGCGATTTGAATTCAGTCGTTCTTGTTATTTTCAATTGCATGCATTTGCCGAACAAAATCAATGTTCAAATCTTTACTCATTCCTTATGAAAAGAATAGGCAAAAACTTATGTTTTTCGTATTCTCTTGTAAGAAATGAGTAAAGAGGGGCAACTGTGAACACCCGATTTTGTCCGGCCATTTGAACAAAAATTTTAAAGGATAACAAAAAATATATCTTTTGTTTCAATCGAAAAAAAATATATACATAATTTTAGGTAGGCCCAATTTCATTCCAAACTTCTCTTTTGTGGGTCATGTATCTGTCCAAGTTTGTTTTAAATTTATTTGTTTTGAAGGAAAAAATAATGAAATAAAATAAAATACAAAAAGAGTCCTTTTGCTTTTCTTCTTAAATTTATAAAAAATAATAATAATAATAATAAATAAATAAAAACTCAAAAATATATGATGACTTACGGTCCACTTCATTTTCGGGCTCTCTCTCTCAATTACACAAGATGAATAAAAAAGGGTGGCAAACAGTGTACATTCCCCCATTCCTTGCATTGCCCATCTCCTGAGCTCCACTCTGCTAAAGCACTAAGACAAAACGTGATGGGCAAAATGCAGAAGCATGGGAAACAAAATTTATCAGTTTTCCTTCACCCAAAGCAGTACGGGAGGAAATTTTGTTTATACAAGCAACCTCAAGGAAAAGGGAAAGGAGGAGAACAATAAAAGGGGGAGGCAGCTTAGCTACCCAGGGGGACCAAAAAAAAAAGATTCCCTCAGGAATGATCTTGATCATCAGCCAATAAAAAAAAATTTTTCATCTTAAACCCATTCCCACGACATCAAGAAAGATCATCATCAATTCTTGGATCGGGGCTGCTACTTTGGGTCCTTGATAAAGCTCTGGCTCCATCCTTTTTGCAACGATCAGAGAGAGGAATAGCAAGGGTGATCTAATTTTAGAGACTCTTGAGAGAAGGGGGCAGGGATCATCAGGAATGATCATTTAAATTGTTTTCCTTGAAACAAAAGAAGAGGAATAAGCAGAAAAAGAGATTACACAGGTAAGCCATGGTGAAGAGTTAGTTCGTTTTGTTATCTTTTAATGTCATTATTTTTCAAGAATTCCTTCAATCTGCACACACGGAGTACAAAATAGCATCATGAACGTCTATCAATCCATCACAATCATCTCCAAACATATCATTCTCCTTCCGAAATCAGAAATCAAACCACAACCAAATATAAACCAGTAGAATAAACCCCACACAACCACAGCTGATCGATCAACACAAACCCAATATCAAAGTCCCAATATATCATTCACAGTCCAAACAGTCCAAGTTCATACCCCAAAAACAAAAATAAAAAAATGTGTAAGGAAGAGGAAGAGGAGTTAGTGACCCCCTTTATGATAATTGCATAGCCACCGTGCTCCGCCACCATTACCCCATCAAAATTGGAACTCAGCCACGAGTCACACTCAACTATCACTGCTCTTCAAAAAAAAAATGTAACAAAGAAATCTATGGTCAGATCAAACCCAACCCTTTCAAAATCAAAAGAAATAATAGAGGAACAT
Source organism: Dalbergia cultrata (assembly GCA_031216105.1). Taxonomy (NCBI): domain Eukaryota; kingdom Viridiplantae; phylum Streptophyta; class Magnoliopsida; order Fabales; family Fabaceae; genus Dalbergia; species Dalbergia cultrata. The sequence goes on along the minus strand of CM062351.1, from coordinate 17,610,045 downwards.
CAAAGATGAAGATACTGAAGCAGATAGAAAGGAGACAAAGAACTAACCTTTGGCAAGCTATCATAGACATCATCGCGGAGGCTCCATGGCCGCGCGGTCTTGACCACTCTCTCGGCCTCCATCGCCGCCCCAGCTTCTCCCTCTCCTCTAAGCCATAGCGTGTCTGCCGAGCCTCCACCGGCGGTGGTTCCTTCATTGCCATCGGCGGCTTCTGTCTCCCTTGTGAGATGGTGATCTACTACTGTCCCTAGCCAAGATAGGGTACACGGCGGCTGTGGTGAGACCGCGAACCCAACCGCTACAAGCCTGACCATTGCCGCGAGCCCCCATCTCTTCCCCGTTGCTCGCATCGCGCCGCCGCTGTGTTGAGTCACGGTGGTGCCTCCTCCCTTTGCTCGGCCACACGGCATCCTTCTTCCTCTCTGTCCAGCCGCGTAGCCTCCCTGTCCCTCACTCATACCGCGCGAACCACTTCAGATCTGCCCACAAACCACCGCGGACCGCCATCGCTTTCTCAGCTCCATCACTGCAATCAGCCTCCTCTCTCTTTCCCTCGCACCGCCGTCGCGAGCTTGGTTCTCAGCCACGGCGGCGGTCAGCTTCTCTCCTCCTCCCAGATAGCGCGACCTCCTCCTCCCCCCTTCGCTTGCGCCGAAGTCGCGAGCTTGGCCCTCAGCCGCGGCGGCGATCTCCTCCTCTTTCTCATCTTGGTCTCCTTCTCTCTTAATCCCTCTCTCTCTCTCTGAGTGTATGTTAATGACCACAAACAAAGAATGGAGTTGCATCTTCCAGACCATTCTTCAGCGTTTTTTGCTTTCCTTTATTAACTCTTTTTTGTTTTATTTTCTGTCTAGCTAGTAATGTTTGGACTGTTAGGATCATTTTGGACGGGATAACTTGTTGGGCCAAGAAGTTTTTGTGGGCAGCCATTAGAAAAAAAATAATAAGGTCTGAAAGGTTCGAATGTTTGGGTTATTTGTCTTTTTTTTTTTTTCAGAAATAATAAAAATGAAATAATGGAAATGTGTAGGTTGATTCATTTTAACATGTGCTCTAGACAGTTAGGCTATTTTCCGTTCCTGTATATATCTTGTCAAGTTATTTGCTTATTTTCATTTCATCTAGTGGTCATTTTTAGGGTATGATTCAAATATTTTATTTAGTGTTTAAATGAATTTTGCGCTAAAAAAAAAAGGGGTAATATCTAGAATTTGCATTTTTCAGTTGAATTGTCTTACTTGTCTCTGCACTGTGCTTAGAATAAATAATGATATGTTTTTTTATTGTTTAAAAATTAGTTTCGTTAATTCATGTTGGAATTTGTGTTAAGAATAAAACGAACATGCTTCATGTTACTGTTTATGAATAAATTTTTTTTCTTTTTCTCAAAAAAGAAAAATCAATAAATAAATAAATAAAAATATACTATAATGATTTCTCATACAATGATCAATAATAGTGATTGAGCAGCAAACGCTGTCTTCATTGTTGTTGAATCATAAGAGTTCATTGAGTGGCCTAGTGCTAACTTTGATTCTGTGTGATGATGGATTTTGTATGCCTCGTTACAGATCTATCTTCATCAATTAAAATCAACCAGCACACAAATATTTTCTACAGAACTACGTGACTTTGAGTTCCTCATTGTACCGGAGGATACGTAGGAGCAGGCTATCCCTGTCAAGCCAAAATTAAATCTTCTTAAATTTGTTTAAATTGTAAATATAATTATATAAATTAATTTCCTTAATTTATACATTTCAATTGTAAAATATGTTTGTCTAAATTAATTCTTCTTAATCTATGAGTTTAAATTATAAATGTTTTGCTAAAGTAATTTTTCTTAATTTATTTTCTAGTTTATGTGTTAAAGTTGTAAATATATTTTTTTCAAAACTAACTAATTTATGTTAATGTATTTGTTAAAATTATAAATATGTTTGTCAAAATTAATTCTTAGTTTATATGTTTAAATTATAAATATATTTGTGTAAATTAAATTTCTTGAATTTATATGTCTAAGTTGTAAATATTTTTGTGTAAATTATTTATTAATTGTTGAATTTGTAAATATATTTTCTAGGACTAAATTTTCTTAACGTATTTATTTAAATTTCAGATATACTTGCCAAAATTAATTTTTCTTTAATTTATTTAATCGTAAATACATTTATGTAAATTATTTACTTTTTCTTACATTGTAAATATATGCGTAAATTATTTTTCTTGATTATGTGTTGATTTTGTATAAACTAATTTCTTCTTCATTTATTTATTTAAATTGTAAATATATTCACGTCAATAAATTTTTGAATTTATTTATTTTGTCTTCTTTCATTAATTTATATTTTGAGGGGTTATTATTTAATTTGCATAATTACTAAGGTACCGTCTAAGGACGGGTGTATTAGGGGTGCGTGGGATTAAATTCCTACCCTTCCTTATGCATAACCGACTCCCGAACTCATATCTGGTTTTTTTCAAATATTATTTTCATAAAAAGTGATAAAATTGGTTTTTCCAAGATTTTCCAAATTAAATAAACTTGGTGGCGACTCCCAATTTTCAAAAATTATTTTTCGCCGTCCCCGTCGCGATCCCGGTTGTGACAGGGGTCTAATCAATGATGAGGATTTAGCATGACAATATCATGTTGAAGATGCACTTGAGAGGATCTAAACCCCGAACTCATCACATGAGTGACATGACTCCTTTTTCCCTTCCTTCCTTCCCACGGCAACCACTCATCCCCCTTGACCCTTACTCAGCAACCCCCATAGCAAATATCATGTTGATGGCATCGGGTTCAAACATAATAAAACGGAAAAGGTTGACATCATGTTAAAACTCAAAATGTTTTGGTTTCGATTCTGTTAGAGATAAAATAAGGGTTTTGCTAGCAAGTGACTTTAGAGTAATAGTTATGCAACGATTAAGGTTACTAAAAAAGTAAGTTTATCATGAAAAAAATTGTTATCTTTTCAAAATGTGGAGTTTATTAGAAACTTTTAAATTTATTTACTTTGAAAACCCTAACCAGTAGTCTTAGTATATTTTGGACCGATTTAAATATATCTTAAATTGATTTAGATTGATTTTATCTTTATGCATAGTTATCAAAATGGATTTTGTGCTCAACTTGGACAAGGCATCAGGTCACTAGATCACGAGATCATTGGGTCACTAGATTATTATTCAATCAATGAGTCACTAGTTAAACTAGATATAATTAAATTAATATATAAAAATAAAATTTAATTCAGTTTAATATATAATATATAGAAAATGGCACGTAATTAGCATTAGAGGTTGTTGGCCTAGACGTAAGCATAGGTGCAACTTTATTGATGACATAGGATCTTGGTAATTTTTGAGTAATTTCATAATTCAACGTGGCTTAATATTTATAATATATGTTATTATTTGATGAAATACTACAATTTTAAATTTTAAAAAAATAATGATTGAAAAGTTAAAAAAATAAAAGTATGCAAGACTACTTTAACAATAATATTGAGTAAGATTTAAAATTAAACAAATAATATTTCACGTAACAAGTTAACATTTAATAATTTTATATACTTTGAAAGAAAAGGTTAATTTTATATCAAGGCTATTTAGTGATTACCTCAAAGTTCAAAAAATAAAATCATTATTTTAACTTTTTCTATCAAAGTATATATATATTGAGTATATATGATTTATAATTTAATGAATATTATGTTATACCATAAGTTAATATTTTAATATTAAATAGAATGTTATTTTTAAAAAAATTTATTTACAATATTAAAGGTTCCAATATTCACAACATAAAATTGCGTAAGCAATTTCTCAACTTGAAATAAGAAATGAAGAACTTATAGAATCAATAGTTTTTTCAAAAATAGATCACACATACAAATTTTAATTCTACCAAAAGAGCAAAATAATTTTAAGAGTCATTGTTAGATTAGTAAATTTATTATTTCACTGGAACATGTATGCTAATCGGAACATTGATAATCATGACCATTAAATATATGTAAACTAAAATTTTGATATTAAATATTAACTTATTATATGAAATATAACATTCACTTAATTATAAATTTTATTCAATATTATTATTAAAATAGTATTATATAATTTGAAAGAAAAAAAATTAAAAGTATAATTTTATTTGTTAAACTTTGAAATTATTATATTTTTGAAATTTGGAGTTGTATTATTTCATCAAATAGAAAACTTTGATGAAGCGAAAAAGTTGGCTAGCCTAGCGGGAATTAGAGGCGCAACTCCTCATGGCACACAGGTCCAACCACAGCAACAAATTTTTTTGACGAATTTCATAATTTCTATGTGGCTAGTTCATCCCACCAGTTCAATGGCCCAGTTCGATTGCAACCCAAAACAATTTGCTCGAGGCTTGACCGATTCACGTCCAGAACCGATCCGATGAATGAACCAGACCGGACGTGGGTTCGGTTTACTAGTTTTTCGAGTCTGCTTTAGTTTGATAACTATGTATTATGATTTTATATTTGGCCTATGAATATGTACATCTCTTTATAAATTATAGACAAATCCTTATTTTAGTCCCTCTAAGTAGAATAAATTGATTCATGTAAAAAATAAACTTCTAAACTAGTCCCTGTAAAATTAAATTCTCAGACAAATTGGTCCTTATAAAATTGAACAGCCAAATAAATTGGTCCCTGTAAAATCGAATAGTTGGACAAATTGGTCCCTCTATTAAGTTGGGCTATGGTGAATAAATTGTCCGGTAATTAATTTGAGAGTATTTTTTCGCAAGGACCAATTTGTCCAATTTGAAATCTTAGAGGAACTGAAATGGGATTTAGTCTAAATTATATACAACAGATTAATAATACGATGCATATAAATTATTTCATCCTTTTCTTCGGGTTCAATTTTTCAAACATCTTCTAACAAAAGGGATGTATGTAATATGCTGTTGGGAAAAATTTAGGAATGAACATGTTATTAACGGTAAAAATAACAAAATATTTTTCCACACTTGTGTAATTAAATAGGAGTACAAAAAATACTCCTGCTAGTATAATAATTTGGCAGAAAAGTAAACCAGATGACACCATAATTTTAATGTAGAAAAACTCTTAATTAGAGGGCCAAAAAATCCATAAAACCTAGTCCAATGAAAACTTTCACTATTAATCAATGGGAATATAATTTGTCTTCCTAGTAATTCTAACGAAACTCAACTATCAATAGAATATTCATCCAATGAACAAAATACAACCATATAACTTTACAATGTGAATATTACATACAACCACAAGATAAGGCAATAAAACAAGCGCACTGTATCAATATATCAGACTTAACATCAAGAACAAAATGCAGAAATTTTATGATAAACTGACGACGTTTACTTGTCTTATGATGAGCACTGGCCACTGCCTTTTCTTCCTTTTTCACTTCTTCTCTACGTGACGCAACCTGACTATCGTAAGTCACTGGTTTGCCTTCAAACCTTATTCAATTCTTACTCCTCTTTTTTTTTTTTTTTCTTTTGGCCGCGGCTACAAAGCCCTTTCATTTTATTTTTATTTTTTTCTTTTATTTTTACTTACAAGTTGTTGGCCAACTTGTGAGGGAAACCCACCAACATATACTTGATGGATGGACAGTGTCCCTTGCTTTTAGCAATAGAAATCTACGCTTCAGACAATTGTTTTAGAAGTACAATTGAGACGAAATTTTTCATAAGTAAATTTTATGCTTAATTTTTATGTATTGTAAAATAATTTTATCGTAATATTATTTAATTAGATGTTGCATATATTAATATATAAAAATTACACTTTTATAAATAATTATTTGTAGAATTTTTTTTCCTATTATTTTTATCCCTTCACCAAATATATTATAGAATGAGAGATGATGATGGTGCCCTTTGGCATGGCCATAATGCCCATCTCACGTGCAAATCAAAGGGAGTATTGAAATCCTATCATCAGTGGATTCTCTCCCTTCCCTCTATCGCAAAGAATAAAGGCCTTTGAAGTCAACTTAGTTTGGCCGCCACAGGATTGAGGAACTCGTGAATGTGGTGAAGATTGATGGGAAGGAGTCAACACTCAACGGAGAGAAGAGGTGATGGAGAAAAAAGAGAGAGAGGGAATCAATTGTTGAGGTTAGAATTAAGGGAGAGACTATTATCACTACGTATTATCTATTATTATTCCTACTCACCTATATTTTATTTTAGTTTTCTAATATGTCCTTTCTATTCTCTTTTATAATTAAGTCAATAAATTATCAATACTTTTAATTTTATTAAAACTCGATATTATCATTATTATTAACCATTTAGAAGAAAATTTAAAAGAAATTCATTATTTTTGCTTATGAAACATTTTATTTTTTGAAAAAATAATCAAAATTGATTATTCCACTTTACATGCACGGCTTTCTTTAAGTATAGTAGTATTTCTATTCACGTAACAATACATCATCAAATATTAGTATAAATTTTTGTATTTTAATAGTACTAGTAATTAATTAATGTAAATAGAAATAAAATTTATTTAAATTAATTAATTTTTTTATTAAAATCAATTATAAAGTGACAATTGTTTTTAAAAAAGACTAAATATTCAAATTGATCTCTCAGATTTATATCAGGGGACAAGTTAATTTCTTAAATTTTGAAAATCCCAAATTGATTCATCACATTTCAAAAAAGGAAACAAATTGATCCTTCGTACAATGTAAAAGGGTTAGATTTTAATTTAAATAGTTAATTGTGGATTTAAATCGTCAATTTTTCAATAGCATAGTTAATTTTTGAATTGAAATTATTATTTTTGGTATTAAAATTATGAGGAGTATTTTGGAAAAATTGTATAATACTCCTGGAAATATTAATGGCAACCAAACCTAAGAATATTAATTTTCAGATATATTTTATAACATTTGTGGAAATCTAATTTTTCTATCAAATACTCTAAAAATATTATACCTAGTAATAATATTCTCGAAAATAGTATTCCATGGAACGTAACCTGCAACCACACGTCCCGTAAATGACATAAGGAATGTCCGATGATGTAGCGCCAACCTTGGTGCTTCAGCGCTTGGAACTATCGGTTTTAAACTCTTATATTGATTTCCAAAAAAAAAAAAAATCTTGCACTGATTATTTCTTTTAAAAAATTAAGTTTAGTATAAATCTAATTAAAAAATAAAATAATTGTATTTAACTAAAATATAGAAATAATGTGTTTGATGATAAAATGAGAGTAATTATCTCTTAGTGTCAAAATATTAACTCAAAATATGTTAATTTATCTTGAAATTATATTATGACATTTTTGGTAATTATATATATATATATATATATATATATATATATATATATATATATAAGTGATTTCGTTTTATTCCTTCCAAATAAAAACGATTCTTTGAAATTTATTTTTGATATATCAAAACTAAATACAAATAAATTCTTTCGAATTAATTATTCCAAAGTTAATTGTACTAAAAGTTAAACCAAATGAAATTGGTTGGACTACTATAAGGGCAATCCGATCGGTTTAAGTTTTGTTTTAAATAAAAAATATTAAAAAAAGTAAAAATGAATAAAAAATTGATATTAAATTTATTTTAATAAAAAATTAAAATATAAATAAATAATTGGATATTGCACTTAAATATTATAATTTATAAAATAATAAAAGTTAACAAATTAATTCAAACTAGTAAAAAATATTTAAGCCTGGTCCAGGCTAATTTTAACGGTAAACGGATTGGCCTTAATTTGACTGCATAACGAGAAGCAATTTCTTATGAAGCACTCCTCTCTCTCTCTCTCTCTCTCTATATATATATATATATATATATATATATATATATATATACATATATATCCTCACTCCTTATGTGCTTAAACTTATCCAATCCAATCTACTGAAATGGCCAAACCATGCTCTTTCCTCTCTGTTTTCTGGCTCTCACTACATTGCTTCTTGTCATGCTTAGCTATGAGTAGAAAGAACATCACCACCGATGAATCCGCCCTTCTTGCACTCAAGTCTTCCATTTTAGACCCCTATCTCATGCTTAGCAATTGGTCAACCTCTTTATCTTCTTCGTGCAATTGGGTTGGTATCACTTGTGATTTGCGTCACAGCAGAGTAAAGGCCTTGAATCTTAGTTACATGGGCCTTGTAGGTAAGAAATTTTTGTATGCTCTTGCTACATATTTAATATATACTCCATAAGCATACTTATTTTCACTTGTAATATTCAAAGGTTTTTTCTAAACCATGCCCTTAAGAATACTTAAAAGAGTATGTTTCAAATATTGGAGTGGGTCTCATGCTTTATGAACTCTTCTTCCTAGTACGAAAGTTTCATTTTTCAACTATTTAATTAAGGGCGGTACCCATTAAATATGGTTGTGCTCCGTAACTATACAAAAATTTCTCTTTGTAGGAACCATTTCCCCACAAGTGGGGAACCTGTCTTTCCTTGTGGAGCTTGACCTCGGTAACAACAGTTTTTATGGTCAATTGCCGAAAGAGTTGTTTCAGTTGCATCGACTGAGGTTGCTCAGCTTGAGGTACAACAATTTTGGTGGTTTCATCCCGCAATCTATATCCAACCTGTCGAAGTTGGAGTATCTGGACTTTACGTCAAATTTCATCAAAGGAGCCATTCCATCAATGATTGGCCAACTTCGCCACTTGAAGTCGTTGAGTTTTGAACATAACCAGCTTTCAGGAAGCATTCCACCAACAATTTCCAACCTATCTTCACTTCAAGCGATCAACTTAGCTTATAACAACAACATATCAGGTAATACCTTACTCCTTCGATTCATTTATTAGAATTTTTTTTTTCTCAGTATTATTTGTTATATCGAGAGTTTTAAGAAAGGTAAAAAAAGGGACAACTCAGTGCCTGAAATTAAACTTTCACCTAGTGAGGTCTAGGAGGGTCGATGTACATAAGTCTTACCTTGCTTTACCAAGAGATTATTTCCAAGAATTGAACTTGTGACCTTCAGGTTACAAGACAGCAACTTTACCATTATGTCAATAGTTTACCCTCTAAGTTTAAGAAAGTATTAATTTTTTTGGTCATTGTCACACTTACACATACTCTCTCTCACACACACAAACTTCTCATCATTATTGCACAATTTTCTAAAGAAATAGTTTTGTTAACATTAACTATTTTTTGTGTGTTTGTAAAATGTTAATATGATTTCTTAATCCAAGTACGTGCCAAAACCTTAAAATTTGAGTATGTCACATTTTGAGTGGATCAGACTTAATTTAAGAATCTGTTTTTTGAAAACTAAAAGGTCATTGTTACAGTAGTCTTTTGGATGTTGAGTAAAATCTTAAATTCACCTATGACAAATATTACCAGGGATAAATTGATTCTTAGAATTTAAAAGATTTTTTATTGTCCATCACTTTTTATAAAATGAGACATGTTGTTTTCTATGTTAACACTCTTCATTCACTGTTTAGCAAAAAAAACATACATGAATGCTTTTATTTTAAATTCTGAAAAAAGTGATTATGAAAAATAAATTTTATATATAACTAAAAAAGATGAAAGTTGATTATTTTGAAATTTTGATTGTTTTTTAAAAATTATTCAAATATACCAAAGGTTATTTTTTTGATAAAAAAAGTGATTATGAGACAAAATAATTACAAACAAACGCACCTAAATTGATAATATGACTACGTTAAATTTCATGATAATACTAATGATCTCGGATTATTAACTTGAGATGTGTGGAAATAAAGAATTGATTAGAGAATGAAAGGAGGTGGGATTAGAGAGAACAAATATGGTTGATAAAGAAGAAGATCGAAATGTGGCATGTTTTGATGTGATAGAATAGTAATGAATAACTATAGAGCTTAATAGAGAATTAGATCAGCAATTTAACTGGCAAAGTGTGTTTTTCCATTAAGTGTTGAAATGACAGGATAATATAGGAGCTAAGGTTCCCTTTTTGTAAAAATATGGGGGATCACAAAGACATATTTGAATTCTGAGAAACTATCTAGTCCCTGTAATATTTGTGAGGATGAATTTGCGGTTTTTTTCTTTTAGATTTTTTTATGAATTCTCTTATACTTCATAAAAGCTGATTGCGATATTTTACTAATCCACTTGTGTATTTGAAATTCAAACTTTAAAATATATGAAACAAATATTAGTAGGAAGCCAAAAAGTTCTAAACTTTCAACTTATCTAGTGTTTCGTTCTTTTCTTTTGTATTTGAATTAGATGAGACTGTTTTCCTCTTCCTCAATACATCCTAAAAATCATTTGAGGATTTTATGCAAATTAGAAAGTATTATTGAATAAAAAAATCTACAATTTTTCTTTTACTATTATTTATGTAAAGCTAAAAACTACTATTATTTTTGCAATTATTATAACTCAAAATAAAATAACTAGTTAACTATTGTTATGGCACATTGATGAATTTATTGTAGCATGTGTGGATTGGACGTTTTATTGTTGTGTCATATTTTTTAATATTATTTTGGTTCTTAGTACATGATACCTAGGGGTGTTTGTCGTGTCAAGGAAACCCATCAACCCATGGGTTTTTATTCAACCCAACCCAAAAGATAGGATTGAATTGGGTTCATGGGCTGCGTGGAAAAAATTCCAACCCATAAGGATATGGGTTAGGTTTTGGGTTTTCAAATTTTCAATCTACACAATTGAACCCAACCCACCTAATCTTAAAGTTAAAAAAAACAAAAAACACATGTTTTTAATATTTTGTTGTAACTTGTGTTTTATAATTTTTTCAAGATAAGATGCAAATGGACCAATGAGAAATAAGTGATCAACGCCCATTTTTTTTTGTCAAAACAACACTATGTTTTATTCATCTAATATTCCAATGGGCTCATGTTACGTATGATTTTTAAATTTATATCTGTTGAGACTTATCATCTCATTATCGTATTTGTTAAAAAATAATTAAGTATTCGATTATATATATTGAAAGAAAACTTTGCTATAGTATATTGGACTTGCGAGTTTAACCTAACTCAACTCACTCATGAATGAGTTCAGTCGAGTCAGGTTTAAAGAAAAAATTTCTCAACCCAACCTAACCTAACCCACTAATTGAATGAGTAATTCAAGCCCAAAAACCTTCTTAAACCCACCCAACCCACAGACACCGCCCCTACATGACCCCTTTATAGGTGAATGCAAGAACACGAGAAGGGGTGTTGAATCTTGTAATCACAATTTTTTATTTCTATAAACTTAAACAAAAACTCTTAATTTCAAAGAACGTAGAGAATATGGAAGTGATGTTAGTTCTTCAGAAAGATAACCTTCATGAACAAAACAAAATATAAAACTCAAGCATAAGGATAATAAAATATTAAAGTAAGAGATAGAGAAGATCATGCAATATATTTATACTGGTTCAGCCAACCACTTCTACGCCTAGTCCTCAACACAATTGTCGAGAGTTCCACTAACAAGTATTCCTATACAAGTCTCTCCAAGTTTACAATAGATAGTCTTTCTCTAACCTTTCCAAGCTAACCAACCACAAGTAGTATTATCCTAGCCTCTTGAAGCTAACTCACAGTGACCACTATCGGGTCAAGAATACAAAATTAGGATATGGTTTGTGTATAAAACATTCACAGCATAGACACTCAAGCTCTTCAAATACAACAAATGAGTAGAGTCACTCGAATGACTTCTTACAAAGAATAACTCCTAAAGGAGTATATTAATTAAGCTAAAAATATGTAAGAAGATTTTCTGTTTTAATGGGATAGTAATAGAATGATACATGTGGAGCTTCAGAAGGATAAGTTTACTTAAGATATATATGTTCTTTGTATTATGTAGTTGTACCAGTAGCAAGCAATTCATAAGAGATGATCCTTTTATAGATCTTTTAGGATTTAACTGTTATACCACAATTGTGGGATTACCTATACATGTCCTTCTAAGATCCATTGCGTGGAGAATGACCTTTCAATCTTCCTTCTAGAGTAGCCTTCCTTTTGCATTTGTCACAATTCTAACAATGACCATAGCGTACTATTGTCCTTCTGTCTGCATGACATATCTTTGTCTTCAAGGATCTTTTCTAATGGAGTCTGAGGTTGAAAATAGTTACTTGGTAGCTAAGAACTTTCTCAAGATTCTCTTATCCTTTTGAGATCATATTCAGACACAAAACTCTACTTTCAGGAGAAATGAGAGCTTTCTGAATGCAAACTATCTTCTTTTTTTTGTTTTTATCACTACTGCAACTTTCTTAAGACTTCAAAAGACTTTTTGACACATGCTACATATTAAACTCATCCAAATCTCCTAGAACAGAGAAATTTTACAAATGAATATGGATTTGAGTTGTATTTCAAATTCTCATTTAGTTTTTGGAATAATTAAAGGTGAGAGTTGCAATATATAGAACTTGTACTTAGCACAACACTAGATACAAGGATTAATCATCTATCTCAAATGATTTTATCAAAAGATTGATTTGTTGTCTTTCAAAACCAAGCTATCTAAAGCTTCTCAAAGGTTCTAGAGCTCATATTCTCCCCATTTTTTATAATGACAAACTAATTTTTGTAAAAGTCCTTTAGAGAAAGGAAATAAGAGTAACAACAAAAATCATTTTGATGAATATTTTGATATTCAAAGGGATTCACATTACCAAACAATTTCTTCAAAAACATTTTAGAGCAATGATGATTTTCAAGAAATATAAGGTATGCTTGGAGAGTTTCTTAAGATATCTTAACTTTCCTTGAGAAACATGATATGTTTTCAAAAAATAAGTACATGATGTGTTCTCATGAATACTTAATATTTATCAGAGTAAAATCTATTATCTGACATACAGGAATAAACAAGTATAGCATACGCAAATAAAAAGAATGAAAGATATATGAATGGATCAACCGAGATATGATAGAATTTGTAGATAGGAAGTTCACATAGCAAAAAAGATAGAAACAACCTTTAATCAGAAAAAAAAAAAAGATTTAGGAAAAAAAAATAGAAGCAAACATAATAGTAAGCAACAAGCAAGCAACACCAACTTTTCTAATATGTCTCAAATTTTCTTAGTAGTGTGACAAGTAATGATTTTGTCATACTATGTTTTGCTCAAAGCACAAATTAGAAGATACTTAGCTTTAGCATTTAGCCACACTAGATTTTCTTGTTGATCTATCCATTGATGTCTAGGAATCACCTTCATCATTGGTGGACTAGTTCATTTTCAGCAAAGACATTGTGCTAAACAATTTCTGTAGGAATGTAATCACCATTTTGAATAATGTCTCACAAGTCCAAACTGGTAGATTCGATACAAAGCTTCATTCTGTTTTTTCAGTAATGGCAGTCATCCCACAAAAGAATGGTGGACAATTGATATAGTGACATTCAACAATGTGCATGGTGTGTTAGGTCATTTTGACCGAGAATCTTTGACTTTGTAATTATTAGGTTGCTCAACCTCTTAGAGATCAAGCTCCGGTGCCAAATGCATGTGAAAATAAGGACACGAGAAAGGAGGTTAAATTGTATGATCACAAATTTTATTTTCTGAAAACATAAACAAGAACTCTTAAGTTCAAAGAATTTAGAGAACGTGAAAGTGATGTTAATACTGCGGAAAGATAATATTTCTTATCAAAACAAAATATAAAACACAAGCACAATGATAACAAAATATTAAAGCAAGGGATAGAGAAGATCGCACAATAGATTTATACTAGTTTAGTCAATCACTTGCCTACGTCTAGTCTTCAACAACACTGTTGAGAGTTCCACTAACAAGTATTCTTGTACAAGTGCCTCTAATCTTCCAAGAAAAAGTCTTTCTCTAGCCTTTCCAAGCTACTCACAAGTAGTATTGTCCTAGCCACTAACTCACAGTGACATGTTTAAAACACTCAAAGTATAGATACTCAAGCTCTCAAGATATTACAAATGAGTAGAGAGTCATTTGAATGACTTCTTACAAAGAATAACTCCTAAAGGAAGATATTAATTCAACTAAAAATATGTAAGAAGATTTTACATTATAATGGAATAGAGCTTCAAAAGGATAGGTTTTCTTAAGATATTTTCTTTGTATTATGTAGTATCAGTAGCATGCAATTCATCTTCAAAAGCTGATCCTTTTATAGGTGTCTTTGGATTTAACCGTTGTTTTACAGTTGTGGCATCACCTTACACATATCCTTCTATGATCTGTTGCATGAGGAGCGGCCTTTCAATATTCCTTGTAAAGCAGCATTCCTGAGGCAACTGTCATAGCATCATTCCCATTACCACATAGACCATGTTTGCTTAGTCATCGGAGCAAGAAAAAATCATGACACCCACCTCCTAAAGTATAGTTATACCCTATGTTTCCTAGATACGGATACGGTACCCGTACTCGGTATGGATATGGGTATGGGGTACAAAAATATTGTAAAAAGTGGGGTATGGGTAGACCAATATAAATTAAAAAAATCATAAATTTCATATAATAAAAATAGCAATTTCAACATAAAATAATTTTAAATTGTTCAACAATTAATATTACATTCCAAAATAAAATACTACAATAATCAAAACAAAACTTTTAACTACTAATCGACATTTTCATTTTCATAAAACATAACTACAGTGAAAGGAGAATGGGAAAATCACATGGTACTCGAGGTTGTAGGGGCAATAAAGAAGGCATGCACAACAAAGCTTCCCAATCCTAATACCCTTGCAGCCTTGCCACACGCCAAACAAAAGAGCAACCAGTTTTCCAAAACTCCACCACATATCTCATTCTTAGTTGTGTCCTAAACAGTGGACCATGCAAGTGTTCAACCCTTTCCCCCTTCCCTTTATTCCCTATCCTACCCCCAAGTCCCTTCCCTCTCCATCCCTCTCCTTCTTTTGTATACTGAACCTTCCCTCACACCTTCATTCATAACAATCAAACTCAAGAGAGACAAAGACACTCCCCTACCTCACAATCATGATTCATGAGTCACTAGATCTGAAAGAACAAAGCAACAACTTAGAGAAAAGCAAGACACTTGCCATCAAGAGGGCTGCTAGAGAGAGATGTTGTCAGGATCAATAGCACAAGTGGATGCACGAGCTGGCTTCACAAAGGGTCTTAGGCACAATGGTGGAAGGCTAAGCAAGCAAAAGGAGTTGCGAGAGAAAAGCCTTTGCAATTTTCCAGTGGTGCAGTGGTTGGTAGTGGAGTTTGTGGCTGTTTGTATGGTGTCGCCAGCGATGGGTAATGAAGAAGTGGAGAAGAGGAGGTGAGGTTCTGCAGGGAAGAAATTAAGGGTTAAGGGGTTGGGGAAAAAAGAAACAGAGGCAAAATGTTTAAAAAGAAACCCAAAATGACAGTGTTTTGGTGAAAATGGCATACCAAACACTAGGTTCGCGTACGCCGTGTGTATCATGTCATACTCAGACGTACCCAATTTTTTTTTTCAAAAAAGAGGGGTGATGGATATGTACCTACGCATACCTAACTGTACCTGATGAAATTTTAATCTAATTCTCAATATGACAAACGATAAACAAATGCTATAATTGGGATTAGGTGTTAGAATTACCTGGAACGGTAAATATTAATGAATCCATGGCTATCTGATTCTTTGGCCTATGAGAGAAAATAAGCAGTAGAGAGAAACTCCTCATATCACCCGTTCAGTTCCAAAAATGTGTATTCTATCTCAATGGGGTAACAGCCACACTAAAGTGGTTAGGAGTAGGGGCCTCTCTGGTTAGTAATAGGATGAGCCAAACCTACCCATTATGGCTCAGCCCATTAATAATAACCCAAACATATCCATTAAAAAGTTAAGCCCAATAATAAAAAATTAATCACAAAATGGGTTAAACGACATGGTCCAATATTTTGGCATCTAATTAATCTGGAATCAAATTAAAACTATAACAAAATATGATTTATGCTAGTCCACACACATAGAATATCCAATATTCTCCCACTTAGATAGCATAAATCAAAACATCAAGTTATTCCAGATTAATCAACAATATGTGGCCACAACAAAATGCCAAAATAAGCCAACATTAACCACTAAAAGGTCCAAAATAGAACTATAAGCATCTTAACAATGCAGAAAATCATACTCGAAGGAGTAATGATATCATACATTGTAAGATACCTATATCCTGTGACCCAACAACAAAGTGGAATGTGAATAAATAGGAAAGCACAACAAAACGACATGCCAAAGTGTGAACAAAGTGCAATTTTCCAATAAAATGACCTAAGCACCCACCCAAGATGCCATATAAAATTCAATAAATCTTATCACAACAACAAAATTGAGATTGAGTCCAAAATGTCTCCACAATGTGCTATATTAACATAAGAGTGTGCACAACACCAATAAAATATGACAATATAAGCATATAGTCAAGGTGCTCTCTGAGATTCAATAAAATATCTCAGGATGACAACAAATTGAAAATGTGTCCAAAATATTTCAATAATTTGCCATTATACCAACTATAGCGATAATTTTGCTGCACAGGCTTAAATGGCAGTAACATATAAGATCACAATAAATATACATAACTAGCTCCCACTAACCCAAAACACCAAAGAGACCTTAATATACCCATACGGCTTTATGTAACTGACAATAAACTTTAATGGCTAGCCTTTGGTTAAGGGATCAACAACAATACATTCTGCAATAACTCAAGAATAATTTATCACAAGTTGCCAAATTAATCTCAAGACAACAACATAATGATAGTAATAGTGCACACTTCTCCCACTAATCCAATACATATCAAAACATCAAAAACATTCTCATTAGAGGCTACAAAATTTTAAAATACTCTAATGGTACAATAAATAGTAGTGGGATCAGTGATAACTCTATAGTAGAGTACTCAATGTAAGTTGAAATTTATCATTATTCTCTCTAACAACAAAAATACAAAATAGAGAAACACAAGAGTGCACAATCTCACAAAATTCAATGTAAGTTTGAACTTATTATTATTTTCTTTAGTAACAAAAATACAAAATAGAGAGACACAAGAGTGCACAATCTCACAAAATTGTTTAACATACTCTGCCAAAACAATATTTGAGGAGGCCATCAATGCGTAGTTAACATTGTACAACAAATATCTCCTCTTTGTTATCACAAACTAATAATTAAACACTCATTTGAGCACAAAAGTAAGTTGTCAGTGGAAGCATTTTAGACCTACAAACCAACAGTAAGGCCATAATAAAACATAAAGTCTCTAACTCCCACTATAATAAAATTTTAACACTAATTGGAGCAACATCATGAGATAATCCAAGAGACTCAACAATGTCCCTTATATAGGTTTTACACAATACAGCAATGACAGAATAACAAGGGAAAGAGAAAACCATACAATAGAATATTAATGGGCATAAAATTAATTTGGTTTTCTGACATTCAATTAATTAGTGGGCGATTAATTGAACTGAAGTCCTTGTATCATTGCAATTCCATCGAAGGGTCCCGAATCACAATATACAAGACTCTCCAACATGACAGGGAAAATAATAATAATAATAATATAAAATTCTTAAACAATTTAATTAAAACTATTTTCTCTATCATCCAATGATTATGTCAAATAATGTCACACCAAAGGGTATGTCTATTATCTACATAACCCAACAACATTTGCAATCCAACAAAAAAAAATTATATTACATAATGGCACACCGAAGGATATGTCCACTATCTACATAATCCAACAATATTTGCAAAAGATTTATAAAATATTAGATTGCTACAAAATTATCCAACGAACAGGTAATTACTTTGCTAATGCTCATACACAACAAAATCATGTTGTTAGAGCTAGTATCGGGAGGATACTGAAAACTCTAAAAGCATAATTATCAACACATTAAAAATTATATCAATGAAGACAAACCGAAGGATAAGTTTATTATCAATATAGTTCTTAATCCCACAACAGTTGCAATATTATTCAAAAATAATAATCCTATGCTCACAATATCCAAAAGAGTACACAATAAATAACAAGTATAAGATTGTTAGCTAAAATCCTCTCAAAATAAAATATTGGCTGTAAAACAAATCATAAAGAGATTTTCAAACTCATAATTATTTTTTTATTTCACAATGGTGCATAATGTCACCTAAAACAATTTTCTCTTTATGTCAAGTGAGATTTAGCCAAAATCAAATAACAATATGACTATAATAAATTTTGTATAAGCAGCGGAAAGTCCCAAAACTCAATATTTTCAGAAAACACAATATATTATAATATTGTTGCACATAACGATTTTAGATTTTCAAATTAAATCCACTACTAATTTATGCAAGTCCACACAAAATCAAATATCCTCCCACTTGGACTGTGTAAATTAGATGACAAAATTTTACAAAAGAATTATTCAATATAATATGGAGAAAAGAGCATAATCATGTTCCTAAACTTTATACAAGGGAAAATTTAGAACAATATTAAACCAAATCAAACAATTATAGTTTCCCATAAAATTACAATACATAATTATATTTTCCCATATGGAACATGATATAAAATATTAGATAAGATAATTCATAATTTCCAAAATTACATAATACACAATTTTCACAAAGCACTTTCTCGCAATCGGTCCCACAAAGGCGACGTCATGATTATGAAAATTGCCTAATAATAGTTTCAAAAGGTAGTAGGTAGGAACTCTCAGTATAATATTGTGTAAAATCCAACAATAATTATTTCATAATTAATATGCACAATATTTTAACTTTGAGAGTATGCAAAATATAAAATATTTATAAAAGTGCCAAAATATATATTTTAAATAACAATTCTCATAACACCATTTAGAACAATATTGCACAAACCACATAACTGCAATGTTCCAAAATGTATAAAAAGAGACATAAATAATACTTTAATAGTCAAAATACATTAAATATGAGAGTGTCTCACTTTTATGCACAAAATTTTCCATAATGGAATTCAATAATGTCTCGAATTTCAATATCACAAAATCTTGAAATTCAAATTGAATAATTCCAAGATATTAAAAGAAACAATTAAATTTTTCAAAATGAATGATATGATATATTTTATAATGGTATATTTTATAATTCTCATAAACAATCTCTCAGAATAAATTATATGATATTATCAACAAAATGGTATCTATGGTAATTGCTCTTAGAATGTGAGATCACAATTATGAAAAAGAAAAAAAAAATACCCAACACAATATATAGCTAAACTATATCAAGTTTGAGAGTATAAATTTAATAATGTGCCAAATAATACCATAACTATACACAAAATATATCTGATTTGACCTAATGAACCCATGAACCTATCGTACTCAATCATCAAGTGGGCCTCTCCCAATAATAGTATAAAACATGCAGGTTCACGAGTCTCTTTACTTAATCAAAATTTACATTAATATATATGTTCAAAAGAAGCACAAAATATTTTCAATATATAGACAAAATAAATTAACTCTGGGAGTGTATAAAATATGATATGCCAAATATTTTTCAAATATTCACAAAATGTTGAACTCCAAATTTAAGAGTGCCCCACACCTTTTAACATTATAAATCTAGAAGGACAAAATAAATAATTCCATAATACTAAAATGATTAAAAGGTATAAAATTTATTTTACAGCACATCAAACATGATTCAACAAAGAAAATAAAATATCTCAGAATTTCTTGAGCAATAGCTCTTAGAACATTCTTGTACATAATCAGAAAATTTTATACACAATACTATGTACATAAGAAAAAAAATATCAAAATATAATATTTCTGAGAGTGTGAAAATTTTAATGTTCCCAATGACACAATAAATATGAACAACAAAATTTTTAATATGATCCTCTTAAATCAAAATGTATAAAGTATCTTACTATTTCTTTAATAGAAGCTCTGAGAGTAATATTACACATTATTTAATAATAATAACACTTCACAATTCACTGTGCAATATACTAAATATAAATAGCACAAATTTATCTCAGTGAGTAAATCAAATAAACTCTGAGAGTATATTTTAGACAAGGTGCCTAATAATCTGTACTCAATTATTTAAGCTTTAAAACACTTATTGAGCACTTGTTGGTCCAGCAGTAATGACACAGTTATATACACCAGTAATCATCATAAATTGAAATAGATCCCAATAATACTATCATATTGCTTTAAACAATGCTAAATTGGGAAATGAGAAACTTGCTTTACTTAAGGGCATGCGATACCAAAATGATTAAAACAAAATTGTGCCAACTCCAAGCAAAATAATCATACACGAATTACACAAGGGTGATGCTAAATATTAAAGCATCCACATTGTACATAGTCTTAGCTACATATCTCAGATTAATATTTCACAAAATTCCATAATAGCAACATTGCACAATAATTATATATAATAAACACATAAAGAGTGACAAATTAATTCAATAAGCATGTTGCATAAAATTTGAGAGTATGCATAAGTAATAAGTGTTCGGTAACAACAAAAATATGCACAAAAAATTTCAGGACACAATATGAAGAATATCACATGATTTTCAATAATTTAAATCAGAAATAAATAAAAAATAAATATTTATAGTACCCAAAAAAATAATTAAAATTCACCAATAATCTTAAAATATCAAAAAACTCGAAAATGAAAAAAAGGGTGAAAACGGGCCCTGGATGGGCTCGCACACACTCCCACACGCTTGGGCCTGCAAGTGGGCAAGGCGCAAACACTATTCATCGTCTTCTACCTTGGGACATGTTGAACATGGCCTATGGATACCGAAACGGGTCAAGAGTGATATCTTGCTCAATTCTCAATCAAATCGCGTGATTTTTGTCTCATTAGAACCGTAACAATAAGAGCTACAAAACACATTAAAAAATCATTGATTCATGGCCTATAGAATCTAGGCTTCTTTAGCAAAAAATAGTATGCTCGGTTTTTTGGCAATATCTATCTATATACTTGATGAAAACTCATGATTTTGGTGTCAATAGATTTGAAATTTTATGTTCTATAAAAGCCCTAAGGAAATTAACAAAATTTCTCACACATATGGGTTTAGGTTTATTCGAATTCGAAATCGATTTTGTGTATGGGTTTGTATTTTTAAAAACAAAATTCTCTCTACACAATAGTCCATTTCATATAATTTTTATGTCGATTTTCTCAAGAAGTAATAAAAAACAAAAGGCCTCAATTAATTTCAAATTTAATCGGTAAAATCACAAAATCCTAAATTGATATTTTAGGGTTCATCACATATATGAATTTTGCATTACAAACACCTACTCTGGAATAGTAATATCATCGTCATATCAGAATTAAACCAGGCTCTGATAGCACTTTATGAAATTTTAATTTAATTCTCAATATGACAAATGATAAACAAATGCTATAATTGGGATTAGGTGTTAGAATTACCTGGAACAGTAGAGACTGATGAATCCATGGCTATTTGATTCTATGGCCTGTGAGAGAAAATGATGAGTAGCAGAGAGAAACTCCTCCTATCACTCCTTCAATTCCAAAAATGCGTATTCTGTCTCAATGAGGCAACAGCCACACTGAAGTGGTTAGGAACATGGGCCTCTCTGGTTAATAATAGGATGGGTCAAATCTATCCATTATGGCTCAGCCCATTAACAATAACCCAAACATATCCATCAACAAGTTAAGCCCAATAATAATGTGATTTATGCTAGTCTACACACATATAATATCCAACAATACCCACGCATACCCGTACCTAAAACATACCCGATATGAGTACTTTTCCAATTCTGTTGTACCTGTACTTCAGAGGTTATACCAATAACCCATGGCCAAAATCAGCCACTGTGCCACCCTCTGTTTCTCTCCTTGCTCCCAAATCATATTTAAATTTTTTTAAAAAAAATGTGATGGCTACTCACTTTGCATATTGTTAGAGTTTTTTTTTCCTAAGGGGTAAATTTGGAATTTTAAAAAATAAGTTAATTGAAAAGAGGTGAGTTCCAATTTAAAATCCGCAAGGATCTATGTGTAACATCATTGAGCCTTGAGGGAGATTGATGTAATTTTCTCTTCATATTTCTTTGTATCATTGTGTTTATACGTATGTTATTGAAAATAAGGTTTTTTTTAAATTATTTTCAATAGTCAATTTTATGAATTTAGGATTCAGTGGCTTCAAAAATAACATGTAAATTAAAAGTAATTTATTGCTGGTGAAATGGTTTGATGAAAATTAATATTTCTGCTATTTTAAAAAGGATATTTTAATTTTTGTATATGATATGTATTTCACATACAAATATTTATATCTACATAGTAATTATTATAAAATTTAATTGTTGTCTAAAATATTTTCTGAACATTTATATATATATATATGTGTGTGTGTGTGTGTGTGTTTATGTTTTGTTTTGTAATATTTAATTTTTATATTACATTTCATGAGTATATTAACTTAGCTAAGCAGTACCAGATATGAGAAAAGTGGTATGAATATTTTTTGGGAGTTGTGATTATTCAAAAATTAAAAAAATATTATTTATACACCTAATAATTTATACATCATGTCAATACCTAATCAATCACCATTAGATTCCATGTGGGCCACACTTAAAAATGAAAATTTTTTATTTTCCACACTTGAATTGGATAGGTGTCCATGGACCCCCCCTACTTTTGGATGATTCAAATAATATTACTCATTAAAAATATTGAATTATATCTGAATAAAGTGAATATTCTGATAATAACTCTTTGATTTCATTTTACTTTAGAATTTATAGTTTGTTCGATAATAATTTCTCACCTATTTCGTTATGAACCCTGAGAAAATTAACTTGAGCATGTTTATAATAATAAATTAATACCAACAAAGTTTGGTATAGTTGGTAAGGTGGCTAGGTCCTTTAAGCATGTGTCAGGCGTTAGGCTCTTCTTAGTGTGTATAGAAAGGGGCTTTGTTGGGAGAGGCAAAACTCACTTTTGTAATCTCCACGCCTTAGAGAGATTAGTCTTCGGCTGCTGGCTGGGGGATACCCTTAAGCAATAAAAATAATTAATTAATTGGAATTGTAAGGGTTGAACAGATTAAATTTATCATTTCTCACTTCTTTGAATATAATTTTTTATTATAGATATGTTCTTTTTTCTTTTAATAAATCATTGTATATGCTTTGATTAAATTATAAAATATATAGTCAGTTTTTTTATCTGCATAGATTATTTTAATATTTTATTTTAAGATTCTATTTATAAGTATACGTTTATTTAAGCACTCATATTTTATAATTTTAACTAATTTATAAATATTGTTTATAATGCTATTTTTTTATTAAAAAAGGTTTAAGTGGGTTCGACACCAATCATACTACACATAGACCACACAATGCTAGTGTAATACTCTTTATTTTTTGTATAATAGTATAATACTCTTTATGTTCCTTAATATGGGGAGATTATGCATAAAAATTAAGATAATGATTGAATTTCATTGATTTTTTAAAAAGTGAAAGAAAAAAATACAAATACCCTTCTTTCATTCTCTCTCTAAGTAAATAATAGAGTATAACATATATAAAATAATGAATGAGTCATTGAAATTTGAAAACGACTTACAATATGATATATATATATATACACACACACACACACACACACACCTAAAAAAGATCTATATTAAAAAACAATGGGAGTATATTCTTAATCATTATGAAAAATTAATACTAAAAGAAATGTATAAAAAGTCGGGGAGAGTAATTAATCATAGCCAACTCATAAAAAATGTTTGACTTGTGTCATAATTATTTTAAGCATTTAATGGGAATGGCTATTGCCACTCCTCTATTGCTATTGTCACTCCCATTGCATTAAATTTTTATTTACTTTCACCAAAATACCCTTCTTCTTTCTTAATTACATAAATAATTACTATAAAGTATTTATTAGTCACAGTAATATTTTGTCTATCTTGAAGTGGTTGAGCATTCATTTCATCCTTTATCGAAAAAAATAACACTTATTATTGCTAATTTAATTTAATTAAAAACTAATTCAAAATATTTAATATATATCTCTTTTTTTTTACTTTTTATATAATCAATATACATTATACATATCATATCTGACACAAATCTAGTTGATAAGGACACTGCTATGCTGAGGCTCCGAGAACTATTGCACATGCGTTGCTTATTTTGTGAGATGAAAGCCACATAACTAGGCATGGTTTATCAAAGAGTATAAGCTCTCAGCTTTGGTTTTCCTTTTCTTTAATCATTAAGAAGAAAAATTCGCATATTTAGTATAATCACTTATGTTTATTGAATTTTTTTCGAAAAATCTTAAAATGATATATATTTAAACAATATATATATATATCTATGCATTTTGAAAAAAAAGGTAAATAATAATAAATATAAATTACTAAACTATAATATACAACATACATATTATATTTTATTATATAATGTTTATATAATTGTAAAAATTATTAAATAAACATATGATATTAAGCTATATCTTCATTCGCTTATTTTTTATTATAATTCTTTTCATTTGACAACTCTATTAAAGTGTATTGAACTAGTTATATATATTTAATCAATGTGTATTACCATGACTTGTATATTGAAAAATAATTACAATTAGCGTCCATCCATGGTTCTTGAGTTTTTAATTGATTATTAGTATTAAAGTATTTAAATTATTCTAATTTCTTAATATTATATTATTTAAATAATTATTGAATAAAAGATAAAAGATATTCCTACATTTAATTATATCAAATGAATTAATTATCAATATTTGAAATACCTATGAACTATCTAAAAATAGAAACATGAGATACATATTAATTTATAAATAATTAAATTAATATAAATAATTTTTGATAATATTATGATAATTAATAAATAATTTATTTAAACTATTCATGTGACTCAGAAAGAAGGGTATGGTGGTAAAAGTAAATGAAAATTTAATGCAATTAGAGTGACAATAGCTATAATGGAGTGGCAATAGCCACTCCCTTAATTTTGATGCATAGATAGTTAAAAAAATTTTACACTCTCATTCAATCATACATTGACATGTCAAGAGGCTCTTACATATTTGAAAGATTATGTAAATTGGAGGATTTTATTATATGATTATATAAACAAAATTTAATGCTATTAGTGTGAAAATTAATTTCTTATTTTAAAAGTCAACCAAAAATTAAAATATGATTTGTTGGCAATATAAAATAATTTACTAACAATATATTAAGATTAGTTGTTATTTTTATTATTTAAGTGTTTACATGGATTAATATTGAATTTTAAGTATAATATGAATCGTAAATTTAAGGGGTATTTGTTTCAAGATATATTTAGTTATTTTTGGGAACAACTACTTGAGAATGATGTATTCTTATGTTTGTTATAAGTTTCACAAAATTATTCCTAGATATTAATTATTTCCTAGAAAAAGATTTTCCCATAATTTAGTGAGATCTTATTTCTGTAATGAAATGTGAGAATAAAAAATTCTCATAACTTGGGTATGATAATCATTAAGTACAAATATGAAAATATCCCTTTGTTATTTGATTTTCTTTTATAATTTTCATTTACTTGTGCTTACCTACGCTTCATATATCTATTACGCTCTCAATTTAAAAATTTTGTTAATTGTTATATTGATCGAGATGGACAAATTTTAAAAAAATTAACTATTAATTTTAGATTTTTCTTGGAAGTGTAATTTTTATTTTGGATGATAATAATAATAAACATGTTAGGGGTATTTTATAAATTATGACATATATTCCCAAAAATATATATTATAAAATAAATATGTTTTAAATTTATTTTTATACATCTCCATAAATAATCTTAGGAATGTTTAATATTGAACAAATAATTTGTTTAAAATATCCTGAAATAATATTTCGGGAATGTGATGCCTTAACGTAATTGCAAATTTTCAAACAAACACCCATTTATATAATTTCTTTTGACTTTCGCCATGCATCCCGACATTTTTTTTTTTAATGTTGAATTAAAGGAGAAATTCCGAGAGGGATGGGCGATCTTCCTCAACTAATAACGATGGACCTTCGAAATAATAAGCTTTCGGGCAACATACCATGGCCAACGCTCAACAACTCAATGTTGCAATACTTTGATCTTAGTTCTAATAATCTATCGGGCAGCCTTCCATCAAATATTTGTCAAGGGCTTCCAAAACTCAGGCAACTTCTTCTTTCATATAATGATCTTTCTGGGAAGATGCCAGGCGACATTGGAAACTTGACTACGCTTCAAGAGTTATATCTTAATAGAAACAACTTGGAAGGTATGTGTTTTTACCTCCAACACATTAATCGTAATTACCTGTTGTTGCAAATAAGGTTGTATTGGATTTGATCTAAATTCCCAATTGACTATTGTAATTGATAGTTTCTGGATTTAGAAATATTTGGAGAAGATCCGGAGAAAGAAGAACATTTGAAAAAGATCTAGAAAAAAAAAATGCGTGAAATCTCTTTGGATTTTAAAAATTTGTTAAGATTTGAAATTTTGTTAGAATTTAATCTAGAATTGAAAATCATTAATAATTAGGAATGGGGAGCAATTTGGTGAGTAAGTAAACTATTATAAATAATAGTTTTAAGAAGTGTTTAGATGCAAGTGGAAAATAGAATTGAGAGATTAAAGATAGAGAATTGAGGAAGGTGGTGATGATGAGTGTGCCACATATAAAGAAGATTAAAGTGATGAGACTCATGTCATGTTTCATTATTGATGGAGGGTTTGTAGCTTTTAGAAGAAAAGTTGCAATAATAAAAAATTTATAACTTTTACTAAAAAATACATCTTTAGGATGTTTTCAACATGTATTAATTGATGATGAAAGTTTATAAGTATTTTCAATAGTCACTTTATGTTGAAATTACTTTTCTTGACAATACTTGTATTGACACTTTAATTGTCAAAAACTGTTGAAAATGCCCATTTTTTCTACCAGTGTTATTGGTGGGTCCTAAATTTTGAAAAAAAATGCATGATTCCAATACAAAATTTTCTATTTCTGAATAATGCCCTTATTAGATAAACACATTATCTGTTATCTATAATTGAATGAACTACTTTTAAGTGCCACATGATAATTAATCATAATTAAAGAAAAATCGTCCATCCCAAAAATTCCGAAAACCTATATAACTATTATCAGTATCTAAATTTACTACCCCAAATTGTTAGGTAGCAACCCCTAATTACTGCCCTAAAATATCTTAATATTTTTCACTCTCTCAAGCATGTTGTTCACTCCATCATCAATTTAAGGAAAATCCTTTCTCGTCATTTTCAAGTCTTTCACCTTAAAATTCTTCTTTTGCTTCGTACACAGTTTCACTATTTTTCAACAAATCATTTAATGACTCATCCAATTTTAAAGTTGTTACCAAGAGCTTATGATACATTTAAATGGGAGAAGATTTTTCTAGGTTTGTAATAATGGAAATGACATTAAAAATAAAAAGAAAAGTAGAAAAATGAAAATATTAAAAAATATATCAAACTAGCTAGAAAATAAAAATAAACTTGTGAAATCACAGGGATAAATACTAGCCTTCAATAATGAGTTACAATTGTCATTTAGGCTTATTTATACAATATGCTCATTAACTGACTTACTAACAATATAACCCCACACACCCCAAGACTATATATTCATATAATTGACAACATGAATATGATAGACTAAATACGGTTTCAGAGGCATTATTTTGAGGTCCTACACTTGTATAGATAAGTAGATAATATTACTTCTAATCTTCTATAGGTGAGATCCCATTCTTCCTTTTCAACATATCTTCTTTGAAGGTGGTCGACCTTGGCTTTAACAATTTAAGTGGAAGTCTCCCAAATGGGATGTGTCATCAGCTTCCTCAACTTGAAATCTTGACTTTATATAATAATCAATTGGAAGGAAGCATTCCAAGATCAATTGGCAACTGCACATCGCTGAAATGGTTAAAGTTAGGGGTAAACTATGTGACAGGTACGATTAATTAATTATCTTGAATAATTATTTGAAATGTCGATTAAAAATATATTAAAAGATAAATTACGCCATAGATTTTGAAAATTTCATATTAGTTCTTCACATTTTAAAAAAGGGACAAATTGATCCATCTATATATGTATGTATATGACTTTTTTAATTGTACATACATATGTAGAGGTATTAATATAAAATTTTTAAAATATAAAGAATTAATTTGTCCTTTAATATATTTATGATAGAATAAAATAGACATTTAGTTTACTATCTTGATATTTGAGCAATTTGCATAACAAATTTATCTCGCCTATTCCATCTACCCTCAGTTATTATCCTTCTTTTGTTGTTGTCTCCTCTTTCCTTGTCATATCAATGTGCATGTGAAATTAACCTTATGTTTGTCGAAATGATACACACAAAGGTGGATTCTCACATATAATTGTGGCCAACACAACACCACAACACAGCACCACATTGTCTCCATCAAATTACTATATCAAGAAACAACGTTTTAGGTATATTCAACAAATTTAGGCGTGTAGTTCGAATCAAACAAGCATATACAACACCACACACATCCAAGAAAGGAAAGAAACCTATGATTTGGAAAACAGAAGAGGCACGAATTTGAATAATATCAAAGAAATTCATTATGTACTAGAAACAATGACAAATATCATGATAATACTCTTCAAATCACAAAGAGTGGTAGCTTGAGATCCAGCAATCAACACATGAAAAGTGTCTGCACAGCAATACAATAGAGTGGAGAAGAAGAACTACATATGCTACTAGTCAAAGCTGAAGTAAATCCACACCAAAGAAATCAAAAGAGGAAAAAAAAAATTCCATGAGCACGCTCAGATCCTGAGAGCAAATCCGAAGACGAGAGCAACAGCAGCTGAAAAACAAGCAGCAGTGAAGGACGGCGTGAGGTTCTTTAAATACATAGGTTATATGAATAGTGCAGATCCTATATGTTTATATTTGTCTTAAAAAAAAAGGCCATGTTCATTTTATTTTTCTTGACTCAAGAAAAATGAACATAGTTTCCATGTAGTTGGTGGTTGCTAAATTAGCATCTTATATATTTTCAAAGTGAGCTCTGAAGACTATACAAAAGTTTTGAACACAAAAGTTTAACACTCTATAATATAATCTAATACATGAAGGAATTTCAAATGTCATATGATATAAATAATAAATAAAATTTCTATGTCACAAGGACCAATTTAATTCTAAATATAACATATACAATAATAATTAGAAAATTGGGTTAGCACTAGTTGGAAGGATAGAGGATGAAGATTAATTCTTATTCCTTAGTTATCTTCTTACCTGACAAAATAAAATCACAAGAAATTAGAGAGTATTTCAATAAAAGGATATTAGGAGAGTTACTCATTTTATTCTATATTAGGTTTTCTATGTCATCATATCAATAGGACAACTAAACACCCTATATATATAGCTAGGATGAGGGTCTCTCCTTGTATTAATAAAATGATAGGCCAAACCACCCATCACAATGAAGCCTATACACAAGGACCCATAAACATACCTACAATAAACAATTCTTAACAACAATTAACCCAATAAAAAAGTGATCACAAATCATTGGACTTAAACAATAAACTATAATTATTTGATATCAATTAATTAGGGTCCAAAATTAAATTCAACATTAATTTATGTTAGTCCATATAATTACTCCAACAATCTCTTACTTGGACGACATAAATCAAGACACTATAAAACGATACCCAAACCAATTTACAATATGTAAAATTAAAAAAATATCAAAACCAAACAAGCAATCAAATAATCCAAAATGAGATAACAAGCATCTCAACAATGTAGAAAATCATAGTAGAATGAGTACTGGCATCGTACATGCAAGATACTCATTTCCCAATGAACCAACAGAATGTGGTATATGGGTAAATGGGAATGCACAACAAAATTATACAATAGCACGTAGTTAAAATGCAATTCCTAACAAAATAGTCCAACATCCACCCAAGATGCCAAATGAGATCTAACAATCTCAACACAATAATAAAAGGAGATCGGGTTCAAAACGTCTTCATAATGTATATTAACATAAGGGTGTACACAACACACAACAACAACAACAATAACAACAACAAAGTATGACATCATAAGATTTCGGCCAAGATACTCTCTAAGATTTAATAAAATATCTCAGAATGATAACAAAATTGAGATTGTGCCTAAAAATATTTCAATAACTTTCCATTATACAAATTATATAATTAATTGTGCTATGCAAACTTAAATGGCCATCATAATCATAAGAGGTCATAATGAATCCACAGAACAAGCTCCCACTAACTCAAAATACCAAAGAGACCTCAATATACCTATATGGATCATATAATCGACAATTACCTTTAATGACTAGCCTTTGATTAGGGGATTATCAACAATAAGTTCTATAGAATCTCGAGAATAGTTTATCATAACATGTCAAAATGAAACTCGAGATAACAACATAAAGATAATAAAAGTGCACATCTCTCCCGCTAATCCAACACATCAAGCCATAATAAACATTCCCATTAGAGATCATCACAAGTTCAAAATACTCTAATGGTACAATAATCAATAGTGGGATCGATAATAACTCTATAACAGAATACTCAGTGTGAGTCTAGAACTTACATTTGTTCTCTTTAGCAACAAAAGTATATAAGAGAGAAACACAAAAGTCCAAAGTCATTTTTTTTATAACAAAGTCTCACTTACAAATTAGCTTAACATATTCTACCAACACAATTTGAGGAGATTATAAGTGTACAATTGACATTGCACAACAAATATCTCCTCCTCTTTGCTATCCCAATTCTCAAAAGATAACAATAAAATACTAATTTTAGCACAAAAGTATGCTTTCAGCAGAAGCATTTCAAACTTATAAATCAATAGTAAGAACATAACCAAAACATATAGTCTCTAACTTCTACTATAACGAAATTTCAATAATAATGGGAGCAGTATTACAAGATACTAAGAGAGTCAACAATGTCCTTTATATATATATATTAAACAATAATGCAATGACAAATAGGGAAGGAGAAAATCACATAACAAAATATTATAATATGAGCATAAATTAATTAGTTTTTTCACGTTCAATTAACTCGTCTATTAATTGAACTAGGGTCCTTGAATCATTACAATCCTGCCGAAGTGTACTGGATTATAATATGCAAAACTCTCTCATTTGATAGAGAAAAATAATATACCAAAAATAACAAAATTAATTAACAATAGAGTTAAAATTATTTTTCCTTATCATACAACGATTATGCTAGATAATGTCACACCAAAGGATATGTCTATTATTTACATAACCTAATAATATTTGCAATATCACATGATGATTATGACAAATAATGTCATATCAAATGGTATGTCGATTATCTACATAATCCAATGATATTTACAATCTATACAATAATTATGTCAGATAATGTCATACTGAAAAGTATGTCCATTATCTTATATAATCCAACAACATTTGCAAACCATTCCAATAAAATTAATTCACCAAAGGTGATATCAAAACTGACAAAAGCAAATTGCTAAAAAATGCCTAAAATTGAGCTTTCTTATGAAACTGTAATACCTTTAGGGTTTGAAAAAAAATATTAATACACGAATAGACTTCCACAACATTAAAATTATGTCTATAAAACTAGTACCGAGAGGATACTAAAAACTTCATGAACACAATTATCAACGTAATTTTTTAATGTCATATATAGTAATTAAAATATTATTCATAAACAATAATAAAATAGTCAAAGAGCAAAACAATATAGCCATAATGGGAGAAAATAAAATTGAGTACATAATTAAATGCTCACAATAAATGAAAGAAAATAAATATTGAACAAAACTCCCATTAAAATAAAAGGTCATGTGGCCGTAAAACAAAAGATAAGGAGATTTCACATAAATTATTTTCTTATTTTTATAGTAGTGCATTACATTATTTAAAACAAAATTTTCTCTATATGTCAAGTGAGATTTTAGCCAAAATCAAATGATATTTTGACTATTACAAATTTTGTATTTATGTAGCGAAAACTCTCAAGACTCAAGATTTTTAAAATCACAATATGCTACAAATATAATTTGGATTTTAAAAATAAATCTAATTTTGATTTTTGCAAGTTCAAAAAATTGTTAAGTATTCTCCCACTTTGACAGCATAAATCACATTACAAAATTTTCAAAATTCATTTCACATAATGTGGAAGAAACAACATAATCATGTTCCAAAATGTTATACAAGGGAAAATTCAAAACAATATTGGACCAAATCAAACAATTGTAGTTTCTCACAAAACTACAATATACAATTATTTTTTTCCATATGAAACATGATATAAAACTTTGATAAAATAATTCATAATTTTTCAAAGTTGTAATTTTCTAAAATTACAAAACACAATATTTTCACAAATAACATTTTATCATAATTGGTCTCGTGAAGGTGAGCTCATAATCATGAAAAATGCCAACAATAATTTAGAAAAAGTACATTAAACATCAACTTACAGAATAATATTGTGCAAAATTCAACAACGATCATTACATAATTAATATGTATAATATTAAGTACAATAGGGAAAACATTTTAACTTTGAGAGTATGCAAACTATAAAATATTCAACAAAAGTGTCAAGATATCTTAAATAACAACTCTCAGAATGACATTGGATAAAACACATAATTGCAATGATCCAAAATTACTATATGTACAAAAAAGGCATTAACAAAACTTTAATAGTCGAAATACTTCAAGTCTGAGTGTATCATAAATATTCACAATATCTCCTAGATCAAAATTCAATAAATGTCTCATAAATTTCAAAATGTCAAAATCTTGAAATTCAAACTAAACAATTCTCAAACATCAAACCTAATTAAAATTTATCAAAATTTATTTTTGGCACATAATATAGCACAATACTTAAATAAAATATTTTATAATTAACAAATTATATGTTATTATCCACAAACAACATTTATCAAAATGGCTCTCACAAAGATGAGATCACAGTCATGAAAAATGACCAACACAACATATAACTAAATTATATCTGATTTGAGGGTATCGATTTTACAATACGCCAAATAAAATCATAAATATTCACAAAATATTTCAAGCTCAACCAAGTGAGCTCATGCACCTCCCTTTGATCAACCAAAATTAACACACACACACAGACACACACACTATATATATATATACACTTTATGTGAAAGTTAGCATCCTCTATATATATATATTTTTGACACAAATATTGTGAACTAGTTTTAGGATGTGGGTGGTATCGTAATTACATCTATCCTAATTAATTACTCAACTACTTTATTTATCATATTTTCTCTTCTCTCTCTTCCCACTCTCATATTAGTCCGTAAATAAATTTTAAATACTATACTATGATCACTAAAATTTATTAGTTTTCAATTAATGAATCAAATTAAATTATAAAATTTTAGATAATTCAAGTTTTGTGTTAGAAATTATCCAAGTAATAAGTTGTATTGCAATTAAAACTTTATTTACTTGGTTTTAAATGAGTTTTCGTTCATGTTTGAAGAACAGGTACAATTGTTCGATCATTTAAGAAATAGTAAAAAAAAATTACAATAAAAGAAAACGGTTGCTTACTGTTCATTATTTGTTTTCTCTTGGAAAAATATACTCTAAATCAAAAAACAAATTGAGAGGATATTAAGAAAGAAAATTCGAAAGATTAATTCAGTTCTTAGTTGAAACAAAAATGTTTTAAAAAAATAATAACGTAAAAAACATTAAAAAAAATGTACAAATTTTTTACGTAAGAGCGCAGATATTTTTTTAAAAAAACATATATTATATGTTCTTTTAGTTAAAAAAAAGTAAGTGGTAATTAATGTAGATAAAATAAAGTTACAAAATTACCCTAAAATACAAATTGATTTTTAAGAGAGAGAATATGTTTAACTTGCTAATCTCCACATGAATGTGTGAAGGTTAGCAATCTCTATATGTGTGTATATACATACAAGAGAGACACGGAATCTTTTCAATATATAGACAAAATATATCAATTCTGTAAGTAGGTAAAATATAATATGGTCAAATATAATATGACCAGATATAAAGACTCAATCTTAAACATAATTTTGACTACTTTAAACACTCAATCCTATTGATATTTACACTCATAATTAGATATTAAATTGGATCTAATATCAATTGAAGGAATTTTAAATATATGTCATGTGACATAAACAACATATAAAATCCCTATATTCCACTGACCAATTTAATCTGAATATGACATGTATAGTAATATTTAGAGAATTGGGTTAAAGTTACTTGGAACGATAGAGGATGAAAATTAATCCTTATTTGTTATCCATTTCTTTACCTAACAGATAAAATCACAAGAAAGCACCAATGTATATATATGGCTAAAAGGAGAGTCTTTGCTTGTGTCACTAAAGTGATAGGCCAAAACACCCATCACAATGAAACCCATATATAATGACCCTTAAATATACTCATAATAAACAATATTTAACAATAATTAGCCCAATAACAACATTGATCACAGATCATAGGGCTTAAACAATAAACTCTCATTATTTTACAATCAATTAATTTGGGTCCAAAATCAAATTCAACATTAATTTATATTAGTCCACAAAATTACTCTAACATTTGTATATTTTCATCAAAATGAGTTCTGAAGATTATACAAAAGTTTTCAGACATAATGTTAGGAAGGTTTGGTTTGGTATTATTGTGACTTTTTGAGAGATGTTGAGTTCCTTTAACTCTCAAAAAGTTATATAGTGGTATTATTTAGTAAAATAATGTAAAAAAATGTTCTCAATAAAAAAAAGTCATCCTAGTAATATTTAGTAAATATATTATAAAGTTGCTTTTAAAATTTAAAATGATTATAATAAATATAGATATTAAAGAGAATAATTTCTACTTTTATTATTATTATTTAAAGTAAAATTATATTAATTTTTTAAATTTTGAAGAGCATAAAGCACCCTTGAGGTGCTCTCAATAGCATTAAAAGTCAACAGCAAAAACCCCTTGACAAACCGAAAGAGTTAGCTCATGCTTTTCATTCCTAAGTGTCCAAATAATATTTAAATGAACATTCCTCCTCAATTATTACTCTGTACATTGTTGCTTGGTTTATTGATTACTCCTTCCATGGTCTAAACTTCCAGGTACGATACCCATGGAGATTGGTGATCTTGATCAACTTGAGCTTCTTGCAATGGGATATAACAAATTGAGTGGACCTATTCCTTCGAAGCTTTTCAACATTTCAAAGCTGACATACTTGTATCTTGGATCCAATGATCTCTCAGGAACTCTCCCGTTGGATTTGGGATATGGGCTACCCAATCTGGAGCAACTACACCTGTTCGGAAATAAACTTACTGGAAATGTTCCAAGTGGTTTGTCCAATGCATCTAGGCTCACTATAATCGACATGGTTGAGAATGAATTCAGTGGAATCATACCCGATATATTTGGAGATTTAACAGCCCTCTGGTATCTCCATATAGGTGGCAAAAATTTGACAATTGATGCTTCCCATGAAACCAACTTCCTTACTTCCTTGACAAGGTGTAGACATTTGAAAGACGTAGGAGTGCGAGGCTTTAGTACAATGGCGATGGCAAGTCTTCCCAAGTCAATTGGAAACTTATCCAAGTCTCTAGTGACGTTAAGGTTAGAATCTTGCGGACTTACTGGCAATATTCCACCGGAGATCGGAAACATAAGCAACTTATTGAGGTTATCTTTGGACGGGAACCACATAAGTGGACCAATGCCTTCTACAATCAAAGGGTTACAGAACCTTCAGCTTTTGAGTCTAACCTACAATGGATTGCAAGGATCCATGGTTAATGAGCTTTGTGAAATCGGGAGATTAAGTGAACTGTATCTAACAAAAAATGAGCTTTCTGGAGCGATACCAGCATGCTTGGGAAATATGACTTCTCTTAGAATGCTTGATGTGGGGGCCAACAGACTGTCCTTTAAGATACCTTCTTCTTTTTGGAATTTGAAAGATATCTTAGTGGTAGACTTATCCTCCAATGCTTTAGTTGGAGAACTTCCACCTGAGATTGGGACAGTGAGATCTCTTATAAAATTGGATCTGTCAGGAAATGAGATTTCAAGTAACATTCCTGAAACCATCGGTTTCTTGAAAACTTTGCAAGGTCTCTACCTAGCAAGCAACAAACTGCAAGGGCCTATTCCTAAATCACTTGGTGAAATGGTAAGCTTGAGCTACTTGGACTTATCCCAGAATCATTTGTCGGGAACGATTCCAAAATCCTTAGAGTCACTTGTCGATCTTAAATCTGTCAATTTTTCTTACAATAGACTACAAAGAGAGATTCCCAATGGTGGACCTTTCATAAATTTCACTGCTCGGTCTTTCATGCATAATGAAGCACTTTGCGGCAACCCTCGTTTTCTAGTCCCTCCATGTGCTAAACAAATTACAACTAGGAAAAGATCAAGAAGAAAGTTGCTTCTAATCAAATGCATATTGCCTATAGTTGTGTCACTCTCAATCATTTTGGTGGTTGCATGCATAATAGTTCAACGTCGTAAAAGAAAAAATGTGAAAAATCCACTTGCACGGAATAACTCATCAACCTTAGGAGCACCAAAAAGGGTTTCCTATTATGAGCTTGTTCAAGCAACAAATGGATTCAGTGAGAGTAATTTGCTTGGAAGGGGGAGTTTTGGCTCCGTGTATCAGGGGTTGCTCTCTAATGGGTTGATGGTTGCAATTAAAGTGCTTCATTTGGACTTGGAAGGAACGTCAAAGAGCTTTGATGCAGAATGCAACGCAATGCGCAATCTGCGTCATCGAAATCTAGTTCAAATTATCAGCAGTTGCTCAAATGTTGATTTCAAATCTTTGGTAATGGAGTTCATGGAAAATGGAAGCCTCGATAGATGGTTATACTCTCATAACTATTGTTTAGACTTCTTGCAAAGGTTGAGTATAATGATAGACGTGGCATCTGCATTGGAATATCTCCATCATGGTTCTTCGGTACCAGTTATTCATTGCGATCTGAAGCCTAGTAATGTTTTATTGGACAAAGACATGGTTGCACATGTTAGTGATTTTGGCATTGCCAAGCTCTTGGATGAGGGGCAGTCTAAAACACATACTGAGACTTTGGCTACACTTGGCTACATTGCACCAGGTGATATCTTATAATTTTCCCCTTTTTCCTTTTTTATTTTTTCATATTAACCATCTAATTAAGTATCGCACACTTACATTCAGAATTAAGTTGACCAATGTACGAAATATACGAACTTCATATTAGAAAGGGAACGTTTTGAGGGGTGTAGTTTTGAGAATCTCAATGGTGTTGAATAGTTTTCCTGGGGTAATTGAGAAAATTACCAAACTGTTTAATTAACAAGATATAAAATTATATTATAAAAGGTTAAACATGAGCATAGTTACCAAACTCATAAGTTGAAGCTTATGAGTTTAGATACCCAAATTAAGTTAGCTCGTTTGAAAACTCAAATATGAGTAAACATGAGTGCGTTCAGATAAACTTTGATAAACTCAAAGCAAGTTAGGGTGTAAACTCATGAATTTGGCCTTTTAGTTAGAATTTAGTATATTAAGTAACAAAATATGAAATTTCACAATAATCACTTTGAATTGGATCTTTCAAATTGAAGTTGTGATGTTTTTTACTTAACTTAATTTGATTTTTCACAACCAAGTATTGATTTGTTATATTCATTATGATTTTAATTTGCATTTTATATTTTATGAATTGTATTTGTTTCATTATGATGTTGCAAGTGATTTTTATACATATCTTGTTTTATCATGATTAAATGTTATAAATACTTTTTAATATTATTTTTTAAAATAAACTCTTATGAATTTACTAATTAAGTATAGGTATTGAGTTTACCTGACTCTACGAGTTCAAGTAATTGACATTTGACAACATTGAACATGAGTGCCAACAAGAATTGACTCAACAGATGATAGGGGACATTATCTCATCGTGTTCTATGCGTACATAAAGGGCGGTCCAGTATGAAAATTCACAAATATATCTCCAATCATATATATTTACTTTATTTGTCAATCAAAAAATATATGTGTCTTATTTTTCTTTCATATATATTAAGAACACTTGGTAACTGGTACTTAGTATTGACATGCAGAATATGGATCTAAGGGAATTGTCTCTACCAAAGGAGATGTGTACAGCTATGGTATTATGTTAATGGAAATCTTCACAAGAAAGAAGCCAACGGATGACATGTTTGCAGCAGGGTTGAGCTTGAGAAATTGGATTAGTGAATCAATGCCTAATTCAATCATGGAAATTATTGATTCCAATTTAGTGCAACAACACGGTGAACAAGTTGATGACATTATACCTCATGTGTCATCTATTTTGAGGTTAGCCTTGAGTTGTTGCGCAGATTCACCAGAAGAACGAATTGAAATGACAGTTGCCTCAGCGTCGTTAACCAAGATCAAGGCTTTGTTCACACAGATGAAGTAAAGTAAGAAACAAAAGATAAAATCAGAACAAGCCAATGATATACGTATAGATGGATATTTCACTATCCCAAATGTTAAGGTGTTTTATCTCCACCACTGTCCCCTTTTATTTTCTTCCCCAAAACTATGGACCTTCATGTTATACTAAAAGAATTTTAAATCATGAATAAGTTGATATGTAATTGTTATTCTTGTTTTTATATATATATTTGCACATTTATTAGATAATACCTGTAAATGGATATTTCACGAGATTTAATTTTGGTCTATTATTAAGGTTTATAGACATACATCTAATTATATAGTATAATCTTTTATAAAATCACCATTCATCTGAACCAATAAACCAAAATGTAGTCTAAAATGAAAATGTTGTCAATGACGAAATATTCAATAAACTCGCCCGATGTAATTATTTTTTAGCTACTCTATTGTGTATCACAATAAAACAAAGATTCTCAATATATCTTATTGTGTCTAGCTTTAAATCACTATCACAACTTCTTCTTTTTTTTGAAAAAAAGTATTATTCTTATGTAAAGTGATTAAAGAAAAATAGTATAAATGCACGCATAGAATTACCTGTAGTGCATGATGAGGTGGTCTCAATTCAGGAATTTGATAAAAATGAAGTCTAACAATTTGGCAGATCAAGGTTTTTTCCTATAAATACGAACAATGAGTGCCTTTTTATTCGGATTTTTTTTTTCTTTTTTGTTGTGAACAGAGTAAACTACTTCACACTTTCCCATATCTTGACACCCCAAACACAGGAAGGCCTCCTCTTACTCCATAGTTCATCTAGTTGTCCAACCAGTGCACAGCAGATTGCTTATATTTCACCATCCCAAAATTCCTCGAGAGATCTGTAGCCACCATAAGTGTCATGGACGAATGCTGTACCCCTCACTAATCTTGCCTGCAACAACAAAGACCATTGTCAGATCAAGTAATTTGCATAGGAGGTTTGCATGATGAATCAGAATCCAAAATCAGATAATGTAAAATCACCATATATTTATTCCATTGCACAGAATTTCCAAGTAACTTTTAAGCTTTACCGCTTCACAGGTAGTTCAATATAAACCTTTTAGTGTTA
Organism: Dalbergia cultrata; assembly: GCA_031216105.1. Classification (NCBI taxonomy): domain Eukaryota; kingdom Viridiplantae; phylum Streptophyta; class Magnoliopsida; order Fabales; family Fabaceae; genus Dalbergia; species Dalbergia cultrata. The sequence continues at coordinate 17,570,167 of CM062351.1, read as the reverse complement.
TTTTAGGTTTTGAAATACTATAAAGGCTGAGGGTAACCACTAAATACTTACCTGTTGAATCTCAGAAAACTTAATAAATAAATCATCGGGTATAGACCAGTCAAAAACATCAAAATTTTCCTTTATTCTTGCTTCATGTGTACTCTTGGGAAGCACACTATGGCCCATTTGCAGTCCCCACCGAAGAGCTACCTGTGCAGGAGTCTTGCCTAGTTTCTCTGCAATCATATTTAGAACTGGATGCTTAAGAACATCACTTTTAACCCAGGTTGTTCCAGGGGTGCCCAAAGGAGAATAGCCCTGCAGAAATGCAATTAAAAGACAACAGTTCTTCTAAGAAAAATTCAGACGAAAAATAATTTAACATGATGACAAACCAACAATTTAGGTCTTGTCTCACTAAATGGGGTCCACTACATGAATATAATGTCTATTTTCAAACTATTAATATCTAAATCTTTTTTAATAATTCACTTATAATTTTTCCAAGTCTTCCTCTACCTCTACTCCTCTAGTTATTGGACTATCCTGCATCTCTTGGCACTTTCTTCAGTTCTTCTCCACACATACCAAACCACCTAAATGTGATTCTACCAACTTTAATACAATACATGGTACCTCTACTTTATCTATAACAAAAGAAAAATAATCTCGAGATCGGACAGTTGATGAAGATAACCACTACAATGTGCAAACACAGAAGACAGAGCATCCAGGATTTGCTGACTTACACAGAGGTGGACACCTTTGGAATTGCAAAAGGCCTGCAGCTTGTCCTGCTGCCATGAAGGATGACACTCCACCTGGTTGACAGCAGGAGGAACACGAGCAATCTCTAGCAAATCTCCCAGCTTCTTGGAGGAGAAATTGCTTACACCTATTGCTCGAGCTTTGCCAGAGTCATAGAGTGCTTCCATTGCTCTCCAAGTGCTAGGTACATCAGGTTGCACAAGATTTTCAGGCTTAAAGCCCACCGATCCTTTCTTCATTGGAGCAGGCCAGTGAATCTGAAAAAGCAGAATCATCAGTTTACAAGTTACAACTGAGTTTGTCATAAATAAACTGTCTATTAATAGTAACATGGCAAATTCTGAAATAATCCAATAAAATAAATTCCACATGAATTAGAACATAAAAAGATCAGAAAACAACGCAGTGCATACAGGAAGTGCCGATTTAGACTCCCTGGACTAAAGATACATGTGGTGGATAAGTCTGTGAGACAAATGGCATAACGACTAATTCCCATTCTACAAGAATAGTTTATAAAAGGAAATTTTATGCATATGGCATTTTGCAAAGCAATGTGCCTCGATGAAACAAGTTGTGGCCATGACAGTGTTTTCCCTACAACAAAAAAGAATGCATGGTTTATTAAACTTAATGATTTCATAATCAAAAGGCTGCTCCTTGGAAATCCAGATGTTAGACTTTACATTTTCACACCAAATTTCAATAAACAGGTTTAATACATAGAGAAATGGGGGTAGTAAAATTATCAATTTAACACAAAGTTTTAGCTTGAAAAAGTTAGAGAATATCAGGAGATTGAGTGATATTACATACAAGGTACAAATCCACATAATCAAGCTGCAAGTCTCTCAAAGTCCTGTCCAATGCTAGAGGTACATCTTCTGGAGCATGATCAGTATTCCTGCAGATAATCTCAAATCCTTGGGTTCCACACAATGAAGACAAACAGACAAGTACATGGTGCTACCACCATAACTTTACCTTAAATAGGTACAACAAATTAATAATTTAGAATCTAAAAACAAACCAGAGTTTAGAGGTAATCCACAAATCCTCGCGTTTCACTACACCATCCTCAAACAGCTGCTTCAACACGTACCCAATCTGCAACCCAAAGAGCAAATTATTTACTTCACACCTCAATCATTTACTCCAAATAGCTAATTAATGTTGTTGAATCAAGATGACACCACAACAATAGAACAGGAGGAAAAAAAAAAAATAATCTGTAACAATTACCTCCTTCTCGTTCCCATAGATTTGAGCACAATCAACGTGGCGGTAACCAATCTGTAACAAATGGGACCAATTACAAACAGATCATCACATTGAACATGAGATCTCCAAAACCATGCAATTACATGATTTTAAAATTGCAGTTGCCAACAGCAATATACCGGTCATAATATTGCTATGGCACAATGATTGCAGCACAATTGCAATAATTGCAATGCAACTACAACCGTGATGACAACTGCAACTTAAAACCATTAGCTGATGCACCCTATATATAATCACAATGCATATATATTCAAAGAGGGGAACTGAAACTAGCCGATTGTTACAACAGTAAAACAGAAACAACAACTTCTTAAGTCTTAACTATTCTAGCAACTCAATATAGCTAATTCAATGATCTAATGTTACAGGCTGTTTGGAAAGGGTTGGAATCCAATCCATTCAAGGAATTGAATTCAATTCCCTCAATTGGAATAAAATAATTGCATGGAATTTAATTCCAATAGGAATTTAATTCTCTTAGAACAGCCCAAAGTAAATCAGACACAAACCACTCTGATTTGCTACACAGGAATAGATATACGTGAAATACGCATATCCTATCTATGCCCTTTCTCATTCCTCCCCCAAAATCCCTTATTAATGAAGGGCAAAATTGTCAAAATAAAAATTTCAATTCATTTTCACATTCATGCCAATTACCAAACAGTACAATTGAAGTCAACTCCATAACTAACCAGTTTATCCCAAACATAAAAATTCAAGTCATACTATGAATTCAATTTCTGATATCCAATTTTTTTTTTTTTCATTCCAAACATGCTGTTAATACCTTGGTTCAAAAAATGAAATGCTGAAAGGAGAAAGATGACTAGTAGAGTGATTATTAGTGGAATAAACCCTATCAATATCAAATTGAACAAAGCCCAAAAAAAAAAAAAAAAAGAGAGAAGCCGAAACTGGAAGGGAAAGGTTGGAATGAAAAAGCAAAAGTGAGGAGTGAGTGGAAACCTTGATGGCAGTGGCAACAGCTTCGCCGACGAGGCCAGGATCGGACTGCCAAGTTCCCAAGCCGACTGAGGGGATCTTGGCTCCGTTGTTGAGTTCGAAGAATCGGATTTCGTTCGACATTTTTTTTCTTTTCCTCGGAATCCAAACAGGTGATTCAACCCTCGCTAATGAGGAAACGAAAAAAAAAAAATTGCTGCTTTGGGAGCTAAGAAGTAGTCACAGCGTAAGAAGGGAACGGGTCGGAGAATCTGTGGTCTGCAGGATAAGGTTTCTGCCACCTGGTAACCATGCTAATGGTATTTTTGGGGCGGGGGAGTCAGGAAAAGTTTCTGCCACGTGTTAACCATGCAAATCGTATTGAGCCATTGAGGGTGCATTTGTATTCGGTTCTTACCCAAACCCCGGACCAATTCCCATGTTTATAATGGGGATATATTAATCTCTGAAATTTTAAAATTCTCATATTAGTTTTTTAATTTTATAAAAAAGAATAAGTTAGTCTCTTTGTTAAATTACTGTTTGAACTATTAAAAAAATATCCATGTATTTTATTAATTTTTATAGTGAGTCATAACTTATTTTATTTCTCTATTCTGCATAGAATAAAAGTCAAAATCTATCTTCTCAGTAGAAAGTTATAGCGAGATAGCAGATAAAAAAAGTCTAAGCGATTTGAGTTTTTCACTCAAATAAAATAAAAAAGGAGAGATGTTACGTGGTTCTCCTATTTTTCTGTTTGTTACATGAATGTCCTGTTTTATTTAAATAGAAGTATCGACTTCCCTTGAGTTGTAATTTTTTGCGCCAAATTACACAAAAGTCAACTAAAATCGACTTCTGTTATTCAATCTTGGCAGCCTCATGTCATGTCAACTTAAATCATGTTAGGTGCGCGAAAAATACACAAAAGTCGACTAGAATCGACTTCTAAAGTCAATTAAAACCGTTTCTGGATACATGTCAGAAGCTGTCAGTAACAGTGTCAAGATTCTATAACTCTCAATTGTGTCATTTTTGGCTACTTCACCTCTATAAATACAATTCCCACCTCTCAGCATACATAAAGAAAAAATCTAGTGAGTTGTTATACAAATTTTGGTAAAAATAACAAAGAGTTACATTCATATTCTTGTCCATTATGATAGTGAGATTATAAACACAATTGAGGGTAGTGTTTATATGGTGTTTCTATTAATCATGATACATATTGCATGTAAATTGCAAAAGAGTAAATAACATAAGTAGATTAATGACATAGGAGCCACATTAAGAGTTACATTAACTGAGTGACCACAATGAAGTTACATTAACAAGTACACCACAACTTCAAAGAAAAATAACAATATTACACTGAGTACTGAACCTGTAAAATGAAACAATAAGCTGACTGAATGATAATAAAACATAACATGTAAACAACAACAAGAACACAAAGAATCAATGACGCTAGTTAGAGGATGGAGCTTGGGGGCATGATCGTCTTGTGTGCCCCACCCCCTACACAGTCTGCATCGCTTTTGCTGTCCTGGATCAACCTTGTCCATATTGTTGTGAATCCTGGTGGAAACTTCATCCGAACTTCAACAAATACGTGAAAATACACAAACATATGATTGATGTGCTCATCCTTTCGATTTTGAAACTTTCTATATCAGATCCCTCAATTGTGTTTATAATCTCACCATCATAATGGATAAAAATATGAACATAACTCTATCATTTTTACCAAAATTTGTATAACAATTCACTAGCTTTTTTTGTTATGCATCTTGAGAGGTGGGAGCTGTATTTATAGAGGTGAAGCAACCAAAAACGACACAAAAGTCGACTCGAATTGACTTCTTAAGTCGATTAAAACTGTTTCTGAACACATGTCATAAGTTGTCAGTAACAGTGTCAAATCAATTGCAATCGACTTCTATATTACACAGAAGTCTATTCAAATCGACTTTGTGTAATACAGAAGTCGATTGCAATCGACTTGACATTGTTACTGACAGCTTTTGACATGTGTTTAGAAACGATTTTAATCGACTTTAGAAGTCGATTCTAGTCGACTTTTGTGTATTTTTTGCGCATCCGACATGATCTAACTTGACACGATATGAGGCTGCCAAGATTGAATAACAGAAGTCGATTCTAGTTGACTTTTGTATAATTTGGTGCAAGAAAATTGCAACTTAGGGAAGTCGATGCAAATCAACTTCTATTTAAATAAAATAGGACATTTATGTAACAAACAGAAAAACAGGAGAACCACGTAATGCCTTTCCTTTTTTATTTTATTTGAGTGAAAAACTCAAGCGATTTCATTTAGGGGAGTGAGATAAACTATGATCCACCATAAAAGTTGACAGTATATGTAAATAAGTTAATAATATATATAAGTTAACAAAACACAACTTATATGACAATTTTATAGAGGAACTAACTTATCCCCTTTTATAAAATTTGAGAGACTAATATAAGGTTTTCTAAATCTGATGGACTAATTTGTCTCCCATTATAAACCTGAGGGGCTGATTTAGAGTTTTAATCTAGATTTTTTAAGGAAAAAAAAATCAATTTTTTAACAAGTTTTTCATGTTTCAATAAATTTTAAAACTATGCAAAATTTAAAAATTAGTTTTCAGCTTTTTTGTTATATATAAAATTTAAATTGTAGAATTAGTTTTTTCAAAATCTGAAATAAACGTATTCTTATTTTAAGGGGGGAAAAACTCAAATTCACCCCTCAAAAATATATTAAAAGACAAATTAGTCTCATAAAATTTAAAAGTTCTAAGTTAATCACTTATATTTGAAAAGAAAAAAAGAGATAAATTGAACCCTCTATATTATTTCGTATAATGTTTTTTATTGTATGAACTTATATAGGATTGATTTGTCCAAAATATAAGAGATCGAAATGAGCATGGCTATGATTGGGCGAATTGTAGAAATTTAGAGTACAAAAATTGAAGAATTAGGAGGGAATAGGGCAGAAGAGGAAAAATTGTAGAGGGATAGAGAGACTTAAGGGAGAGAATCATTTAGCATTTTACATAATTGTCCCTTATTACAATCACTAATATTCTTTACTATTCTTCACTAATAAATCTCAATCTATTAGTTGGGCTAATTGGGATATAAAAGAGACAAGCTAGACCAAACCCAAACCAGACCAAATTTTTATATCAAGTCAGTTTTTGAAACCCAAAGCTAATCCCATAACCATCTAATTAGTGATTGGGTCAAATCAGGCCACTTCACCATTTAAAAACAAAAATGGTAAACATATTTAAATCTTTTTTCCCTTTATGTGAAGAGTAAATTTAAATATAAATGTTATTAATCACTTTTCATCTATCACTAATGAAGGCTTACAAGAAAGTCAGATGAGGAGAATAAATCCAAGCTTCGGACCCTGCTATGGCTACTCCTCCTATTCAAGATTGGATACATTTAATTTTATATTTAAATAGCTTACTTTTACATACCTTTATGTAATTTATATGTATTATGCAGTAATTTTCTTTTTCACAATGTCGTTGGGATTGATCTAAATTTCTAATTGATATTATTTTGATAGTTTTATGTTTTGGAAAAATTTGAATGAAAAAAAGAGAGATCTGAATGAAATTTGATAAGAATATCAGTGTGAAAAAATAAAAAGATTTGAAGAGGATTTGAAAGAGAGAGATGCAAGGAGATTTAATAAGATTTTATCTAGAATTGGAGATTATTAATGACTATGATAGAATGAGAAATTTATTAATTGTAAAATCAATTACAATAGTTTTGAGAATTGTTTATATATAAGATGAGAGTCGAATTGAGAGGTTGAATATGGAGTGGTGAGTATGATGAAGACATAAATGAAGATTATGAAAATGCATTGATGAGAGGCTTTGCAACTCTGTTTGTGCTGCATCGATAGAAGGTTTGTAGTTTTGTCCAAAAAAGCAACACCAAAGCTTCATGATACATAAGTAGCGGCAATACAAGTGAAGATAGCTCGTGTCGAAGTCCTCCTTGCAATATAGTGTTAGGTGGCATGTTCCCTAAATAAATAGTTTTATTAGTGTGTTCTATGAGTAGTGGTAGTACAAGTGAGGATAGCTTATCGAAAGTCTTCCTAGCAATATAGTGTTTGGTGGCGTGTTTTGTGAATAACAGTAGATTTTGGTTTGAGATTTGTGAGGATTGTTGAGATTGGTGATTGTAATATTTATTGAGTTAGTAGATTCATTTGTAAAGTCATGAATGTAGATCGTTAAGGTCAAACCACGTTAATTTTACCATGTTTTTTGCTTTATTGATTTGATAGATTTGAGAGACTAGGGAGATTATATCCCAACAAATAATTGTGTGTATAGATAAGAGATGTTCATTGTCAAATATATATGGTTCATTTACATTGTCACTGGAAACCCAAAAAAAAGCCTTTATATGACGCAACCAATGGTAATGTTGATTTACAAATTTTAAATTGATCATCTTAAAAAGGTTTAGCCAACTCAACTCCATTCCTACACGATCAACACCTGCAGCTTGAAGCTTTTACAAGGAATTGGAGTGATTTCTTCATTTATTCTATTCTCCAAGTGGTAAATAAGTTTCTATCCTACTTTGTTTAAATTAATAAGCTTTTATTTTATTTGTGATCAATATTAGTGTTTCTTCAAACCCCATAAATTAGGGATTTTTATGATTTGGGCTAATTTATGTAAATTGGTGACATTGTTAGCTCACAAATATTAATATTATCTTGTTCCTAGAGCGGTAGAGCAATCTAGTATTAACACTTGAATTGGTGGCATCAGTGGAGTGCTCTTCGATTCTTTGAACCACTAGTTATAAGCAGATAGTGTATCTGTTGCTTATTTTATGCATGATAAATTTTGATTATAAATATAAAATTATACAAAGAGCTGAAAGTATGTTGATATATGATAAAATAATTTATTTATCAAAAAGGAGGTTTTATGTTTGAAATGAAAAATTTATATTTGGAAACCAAAATGTGATTATTATGCTTATTTAAATATTTTTTGTTGAACTGTAAAGAATATTGAATTTTAGAGCATATTATGTTAATTATTAAATTTGAGTTAATTTGGGGAAATTCTTTAGTTAGAACCTGTAGCTAACAGCAGTGACGTTAGCCTCAGTGTACCGTGAGAAACCCCAGTTAGCAGGTATGGTGCTAACCCGCACATAGCTATAGCTATGTCTAGACTTGTATTTGGCTGTCGACTAACTCCAGTTAGCATGTGAGGTGTTGACCTACACATAACTTTCGTCATGTCAGGACTTGTATGGCTACAGGCTAACTCCAATTAACAAGTGTGGTGCTAATCCACACATGACCTTGGGTCATGTCTGAACTTGTTATTATTCTGTTTCGGATAAATCCCCATTATATTTGGATTTATGTGATTATCAAGAAATCTCATGTTATGGCTAGATCTATATTTTTATGAGTACATATACATTATTATATTTATATTGTTTTATGATTGCATTTAGTCATTTTCTTTCCACCTTTTCAAATACAAGTGCTGGTTCTGGTGTTCCTCCAACACAACTTTAGTGAATTCTAAGTTGGTGAGCCTTTTGTAAAGACCATTTTTTGTTGTCTCCCATATTTTGTTTTAGCCTATAGTTGTCAGTGCTCCATATGTCATAGGCAGAGTCTTTGGATCTATGTTATGCTTAGGTCTGAAATCTTATTACTTAATGTTATGGAAAATATCTGCAAACTTAATCTAGTTTTGTGTTTGAACTATATGATGTATTATGTTCAATATAGTTTGAAAACTAATTTGGTATTATGACTGGACTATGTTGAGATATTATTATATGTTGAAAGGGTACATTTTGAGAATGCTTGATACCCATTTGCTGTGAATTTTAAATTGGAAATATTGCATGTTGTATATTCATTTGGGAAATGTCCAAAAAATAGAGGAAACTCTGTCTATTTTCCTAGAAAATTTGTTGTGTTAAGGCTTGCTAGGAAAAGTGTTCCCTATGCACTAGTCATGACATAAGTTGGGTCGTGACATTTTCATCTGTCACTTGTGAAGGCTTACAAGAAAGTCAGATGAGGAGAATAAATCCAAGCTTCGGACCCTGCTATGGCTACTCCTCCTATTCAAGATTGGATGCATTTAATTTTATATTTAAATAGCTTGCTTTTATATACCTTTATATAATTCATATGTATTATTCAGTAATTTTCTTTTTCACATGTTGTTGGGATTGATCTAAATTTCTAATTGATATTATTTTGATAGTTTTATGTTTTGGAAAGATTTGAATGAAAAAAAAGAGAGAAAGATTTGAATGAAATTTGATAAGAATATTAGTGTGAAAAAATAAAAAGATTTGAAGAGGATTTGAAAGAGAAAGATGCAAGGAGATTTAATAAGATTTTGTCTAGAATTGGAGGTTATTAAGACTAGGATAGAATGTGAAATTTATTGATCGTAAAAGCTATTATAATAGTTTTGAGAATTGTTTATATATGAGATGAGAGTCGAATTAAGAGGTTGTATATGGAGTGCTGAGAATGATGAAGACACAAATGAAGATTATGAAGATGCGTTTATGAGAGGGTTTGCAACTCTGTTCGTGTTGCATTGATGAAGGTTTGTAGTTTTGTCGAGAAAAGCTACATTAAGGTTGCATGATACATGAGTAGCGGCAATACAAGTGAAGATAGCTCGTGCCGAAGTCTTCCTTGCAATATAGTGTTAGACAGCATGTTCCCTAAATAAATAGTTTTATTAATGTGTTCCATGAGTGATGATGATACAAGTGAGGATAGCTTGTCAAAAGTCTTCTTAGCAATATAGTGTTAGGTGGCGTGTTTTGTGAATAACAATAGATTTTGGTTTGAGATTTGTGAGATTTGTTAAGATTGATGATTGTAATTTTTATTGAGTTAGTGGATTCATTTGTAAAGTCATAAATGTAGATAGTTAATGGCGAATCACGTTAATTTTATCGTGTTTTTTGTTTTATTGATTTGATAGATTTGCGAGGGCATGGGAATTATTTCCCAACAAACAATTGTGTATAGATAAGAGATGTTCATTGTCAAATATATATGGTTCGTTTACATTATCACTTGAAACCCAAAAAATGCCTTTATATGACGCAACCAATGGTAATGTTGATCTACAAATTTTAAATTGATCATCTTAAAAAGGTTTACCCAACTCTAATGGCCCAATTGTGGCAAGGACCATGGAGATCTCCCATGTTTGCATGGTCAGGGCGTTTGCTATGGATGCCGAAAGCCTAACCATTTTGCTCGTGATGGCCTTAAAAAGAATCGAGAGCAGCCCCCTTCTAGCAAGCGCCAACTTCGCGGGATAGTCTTTACTGTCAATGCCAAGGACACTGCCCAATCCAATGGTTAAATTTCCCAATACTTTGTTTAATAACATCATAAGATTCCCTAGGACATATCATATGCGTTATTTTAGAGGGCTTAGATAAACTTTCTACAATTAGGATATGCAACCCAAATTTTGGTAAATCAAGAGCAGAACCAACACTCTAACCCATAAAAAATCATATTGTTAACAAAATAGTTAAAAAAAAAAAGAATATATTCATTTGTGGTTTTCAAAGATTCGTATTGTTTGATAAATTTACTCAAATATCAATTGATCTCCATTTTTTTTAACAAAAATAATTCTTTTAAGGGTTATTTTGTAAAAAATACAATTTTTTTGAGCTAAAGTGATAATCCTACAAGGGCAATTGGCATAAAAGGGGCTATGTTATTAAATATATAATCTTTTGAAACTAAAGTCATGGTTCTACAATGTCAAATTGACATAGGATGTGGGATATAATCACATTTGTTGGCAAAAATAGAGATCATTTGATATTTAAGTAAATTTGTTAAATGAGATGGATCATTAGAGAGTAATAAGTAAATATAGTTCATTTTCAGGAGTATTTTCTTAGAGATATAATTTTTTGTGTTAAAAATGATAGTTCTCCCTAAATCAAGAGTAAAGGTTTAATTTTATACTTTAAATAGTATACATGCTTCATTTTAATTTCTGAACTGAAGAAATTATAAATTTAATCCTCAAAGCTGTAAAACGTGATTTCATGAGATATCCCAAGACCCGATCAACAGAATTCTAAAATTTGAAATTACAAATGTCAAACTCCAAATCCCAGTTCGCATATCTTTATTTCCAAATTATAAATACTATAAATTATTACAATAACCATAAAGCATAGTAAGCCACTAGGATTGAACTAATGGTAAGAGATTTGAGTAGTTTATTATGAGATTATAGGTTCAAACCTCATTTCCGATGTATCAAATAAGAAAAACACATCCTGCATTGCACGGGAGAAAGCATTGGGCCACTGATCAAATATGGAATCTGCAAATTACTCGCCATCCCAGAGTTTTTCAGTAGTTTTGTACCCATCAGATGTTTTGCTGATAAATTCTTTTCCAGGAACTACTCTTTCCCCCTGCATCAATAAACCATGCAGTGTAAGTGAAACCTTGTTTGTATGATGTCACTAAAGTTTTATAAACCACTACATCATAGTCATATTATCTGTCACCTAAGGAACAAAAAATCTTTGTTCGATAATATCTACTGTATCAATAAAATATTAATGATTAACTTCTTAATTTCACCCTTTATGATATTTTAAACATTAACACATCATCTTTAAAACCTATACCAGCATTTGTCTCTTTAAATGGGCCTATAGTGTGTGAAGGGATTAGTCATTGTATTCAATGGTGGATGTATTGGGAAAGCCAAAAAACCATTAACACATCAACAATCCAAAATTGCGGTTTAACTTTAATAAAATGAATTAATTATATGTTAAAAATTAAGTAAGGATATTTCAGTAAATATATTTCATAATCAAGTCTTGATTTTGGGTTCCTTAATCTTTGTGCAAATGAAAATAGATGACTATTGTCCTACACATGATACAAACTAATTTTAAAATGGTTAACTTTTCTAGCAACCTACATGGAATAAAACATATTTTTAATCACTATAAATATAGGTTGTTTAGATTTTGATCCCTCTAAAATTTTTTCATTGGTTTTAGTCCCTCTTTTTTTTCCCTTTATTTGTTTCAATCCTATTGTTCTGAATTTTGGTCCTCATAAGTGTTTTAGAACATATGTTTAGTCCTTCTAAATATTGAAAATGTTATTTTCAATGCTTATGAAAATTTTGAAAATCATCTTTTGATCATTATAAATATCTCCACTTTACATTGGATCTAAACGGCAGGGTAAATCTAACAATGTAGAAAAGAGGGATTAGAGTAACAACAAGTAGCTAAGCCTTACACTATTAGGTGGGGCCAGCTACATGAATCAGACAGCGGTATCATATTTATATTTAAATAATTTATTTTTAAGTCTTTTTTCTATAATTTCTCCTATAGTTTTCCTAGGTCTTCCTCTACCCTTAGCCATTAGGTTACCTTCCCTTTACGCATCCACAAACCACTTGAGATGAGATTCTACTAGTTTCTTTACAAAAGATGTAACCTCTACTTTCTCTCTAATGCACTACTCGTCTATAATCCTATCTCGCCAAGTGAGTGCCACCAAGTGTGTGACCACACATTCAACACAACATCCCCATCGCTGTAACATGGAGCTTATTTTTCGGTTGACTTTTTACTATCCAACGTTCAATCTCATACGACATTATTGGCCTTGTAGCTATGCAGTAAAATTTACCCTGGAACTTTAGGGGTACTTTCTTATCACATGGAACCCCCAAAGCACTCCTCCATTTTGACCATCCAACTTTTATCCTATGATTCACGTCTTCTACTTCTAATTCCCCATCATTTTGGATAATTGATCCAAGATACTTAAACCTAATGAAAATAAAAATTTTAAAGGGACTAAAACTAAAATAATCAATACTTATATGGAGTAGAAGCATATTTAAGCCATAAGACAATATGTGGCCAAAAGACTTGCCTGCTCAATTTCAGAGAATTTGGCTAGCAAATCCTCAGGTATAGACCAATCAAACAGATCAAAGTTTTCCTTGATCCTTGTAGCATTCGTGCTCTTGGCAAGTACACTGTGACCCATCTGCAGTCCCCATCGAAGAGCTATTTGAGCTGGAGTCTTCCCCAACTTCTCTGCAACTGTGTGCAGAACTGGATTCTTAAGAATATTACTCTCACTGAGTCCTTTACCAAGTGGTGAATAACCCTGAACAAGAACATTCATACAGGTGAATAGCCAACAAATGGCAATTCAAAATCACCGTTGTTTTCTAATCTTATACTCAAGTTGCTACGAAATGTCCTACTTATGTTGATTAAATCTAGGAGATAAATAAAGCTTTTATAATGCTCTAACAATAAGATTTCATCAAAGCATTATAATATATCCAGCTAGCTACAAAATTTGAAAAGATGAAGTAATAGTTTGTTTTATTATTTAAAGCAAATCAAACAGTTTAGTTACAAAATTTGATGTTTTGTTAAGAATTAACTTGTATCTAAGTGATATTATCAAATTGCAATGCATTATCAAAGTAAATTAAAAGTATTTGATAGAAAAATCTGAAAAATAAAATTATAGGGCACATCTCTCAATAACAGCTGATACCTGACCATGGATCATAAATGTTTACTATATCAATAATTCCTCGAGTCCTTTATATTCAGACATATGCCAACACTCATGATTATCATACAAGACCACAAAATTTGAATACTCACGGATAAGTGCACTCCCTTGGAGTTACATAAAGCATGTAACTTTGGCTGCTGCAATGAAGGATGCAATTCCACTTGGTTAACTGCCGGAGGCACTTGTGCAATATCCAACAGACCCTGAAGCTTCTTCACAGAGAAATTGCTGACCCCTATAGCTCTAGCCTTGCCAGAACCGTACAGTGCCTCCATTGCTCTCCATGTGCTCAGTATGTCAGGTCTGGTAGGCTGCCCATTCTTTATGCTGGCTGGCCAGTGAATCTATAAGAACATGCATATATGGCAAAGAAAACCTTAACATGAGAACTAGAAATAACGTAGGAGGAACTTAAATTCATTTTGATTTACACACAAGGTAGAGATCCAGATAGTCCAGCTGGAAATCCTGCAAAGTTCTATCGAATGCCTTTGGGAGATCTTCTGGCGAGTGGTCGGTGCACCTAATTAAAACATTGTTAAGTTGAATTAGGCAACAAAGAATGTGATTTAGGGTGTGGAATTGATAATCTATGTGACCAAGTTTATGGAAAAATTAGCAAAACAATTTGAATAAAACCCCGAAACCTGTGGTTTCTTTTTTTATGAAGAAAGCCCTTTAAAATCATTTGAGCATCTGCGCAATAATATATGACCAAAATAATTTTACTCTTCTATTGAAAAACTGAAATATTTCCTTCATCCCTATCAAACATTATATTCTAGTGCTAGACAAAGTTGTCCTAGAATGAGCGTCCATAGTTGCAGTATCAGTTACTGGATAGTTGTTACTTAATTTGTACTGTCAATGATAAATGCACTTTTAATCCAGTTATTTAAAGCTAGAAGGATCCTTTAACAGGCTTCTAGTAAGGATATAAGTTAGAATCCGGAAGCTATTAACTGCATAGAAACTAGGATATTGAGACCATAGTACACAGTGATCATCTGATAAGGCCATACAAGCAATCAAGAACTTTCAGCTAGTGACCATGATAATTTAGTGAGTTAGGTGTTATGGAAAAAAGTTTGTGGTTTACTTTAAGGCAAAAATCATTAAAGAGATTTGGAAATCAATGGTCCTTGGAAAATGAAATCAGTTTATACCTATTTTTTTGCGATTCAAATCATCTATAAGAGAGCTTCTGGTTAAAAAAGGCTCAAGAAGAAACATCCTGTCTTAGAAGCTATTCCTCTGTTGCAACTCAATCATATCTCTTCTCCATACATAATTTACCCATTAAAATTTTTATTCAATGCATGTTTCTAATTTTTCTGAGAATTTTCACTCCCACAGTAAATTGAGTGATTGAGAAATCAGTGAATGATGTTCCCTTAGGCCTTTACTTTTCTACTCATTTTTATACCAGATACGAGAGTTTGAACTTTGGATTCTTTTAGCCGAATTCTTCAACTACATCATTCAGAATTTTATTTCCTCTATGGTCAGGCATTCTTTTTCTGCACTATGGCAGTTCAATGTTAATACTATTAATACAAAAACTTGCTGCAGATTTGAAGGTCTTATATAACTCTTTCTTCTTACATGTGTTAACCTCAGGTCTATTTCAGCCCACTTTTTTTTGCATTGCAGGTGACTACTTGCTTGTGGAATAATCTATTTGGGATTCTTGGTGAGGATCTAATGATAACTAGAAAGGTTGTAGCAGAAATAAGAACGGCATGTTTTTATTGTAATGTTCAGTTTTTGCAGTTATCTGGAATATTTGAATAGATAGGTGTTCCGCTATATTTTCATTGATGTCTCTTTCCAGCATTGGTCATATGACAACTGGACAAGATTGTATTTTTGGCTTCTTTTTGGAGCTCTGCTTAAGGATGTTTCAAGGGAATTTCTGTTATTCATAGACAAATAGATTGGACTACATCTAAAAACAACTTTTTGTTGGGAAAAACAGCTGTTTTAGACATGCTCCCAAACATGCTAATAGTTGTCTTCCGGAGCCAGTTTGTCCTTCTCTCCTCTTATCCTCCCCCTTGATGTACCTTCTCTTTTTTCTTTCTATTAATATTATTCTCTTATCAAAAGCAAAAGAGGGCAAAGACAACTACTAATGAAAAAAAGAGCAAGCAAATACTGAGAAGCCCATAGAAAAAAGACAAACCACAGCTTGGAGGTTATCCACATTTCTTCACGCTTAACTACACTGTCAGCAAACAACTTCATCAAGGCATTACGAATCCACATAAATTTGCAATTAGTTAATAGAGAGAGTACCATGACGGTGCAATACCACGGGGGAAACAAATTTTTAGCACTAACTTAAAAAATATTTAAATTCTACGACCAAAAGTAGCTGATTGTAAGTTCTTGCTTTAATCCACAGAATGTCAGAAGTAAAAGGGGGAAGGCAAAGAGTAAGAAGGCTTTCAGTGGCTCCAAAGGGAGTGCACTTAAATCTAGACCCTGCAGTTTCTCTTTACAAAAGAAGGATCATCCTCCCCTTTTCATCACTTAACATTTCAGCTTAGTTGCATCCTCTCCATTCCGTCCTTGCAGGTTGCTCTCTCTAAACTACAGCCATCATAAGCCTACATGCCAAGGAATCTGTACAGCACAAGATGATGGGAAGTTAAGGTGGACCGAACTTGAACAGCAACTTACTCAATTAGTTACGGCTTGAATTCTATTGAATATTTTTTATAATCCACAAAATTGTGGGAGACATTGCTCTAGCAATTTCGGATAGTGGAATATTTACAATTACTTCCCCCGCAAACAAGTGTGCTTCCCGAGAATCGAGTTTGTATTTTCATCTTATGGGGGGCTAAGCCGCTTATCACCCATCCGACAGAGTTTTCATTAATGCTATTGAGCGATTTCAATCATTTCAACTAATGTTGTACCAAGAAAAGGGATGGTATTGAAAGAAATGGCATAACGAACCTAAAGTGTGCGGTGAAATGATTGTTATAAATACAGGACAAGTGATATATGTTACACGTGCATTTATAAAAACTCTCACCTCCTTTTCATTTCTATAAATAGGAGCACAATCTATATGCCGATATCCAACCTGCATTGACAATGTCACATTGATTCATTTCCAAAGTAAAGCATACTTGTTCCAAATCCAGATTAATCCAATCATAAAGGTAGTAATCGTGACACAAAACAGGAAAAGATATGCTTCAAATAAGCATGTCTTTAAAGTGAAAAAAAAAGGAGTAAAATAAAAATTTATCAATCTTAATTTAATAAAATACATTTTGAACTTTATCTACTGCATTGTCCAAAAACAAATATTCTTACTTCATTACTCTTATGACAAAAAAGGAAAAAGGAAAAAATAGTGAGAGAGAATGTAGGTAAGGGGTGTGGAAGTGCAACCTTGATCGAAGTGGCGAGGGCATCTTCAAGGACACCAGGTGCAGCACGATAAGTGCCCAAACCAACTGAAGGCATCTTAGCCCCCGTGTTCAACTCGAAAAATCTTGCCATCGTTTGTCTGAAGTGGCTAAGGCCAGAGAGAGAATGTTGTAATGAAGAAGTCAACGGGAAAGTGGAAAGACTAGTTGACTGGAGAAATTCTTAAATATTCCAAAAAAGGGTTTAAAAAAAAAGAGGGACTTTTGGAGCTTAATTGGATGTATTGGGGGCAAGTTGCACATAAGTTTATCTATCCTATTAAATTTTTAGGAAAGATAATTTATAATATATAATTTATAACAAATATATCTAATGTAAATGGGATTTATATTGTCATTAAATTATATGCTTCTTTTTTAAGATTTTTATGATAATAAAATGGTTAAAGCTAACTCTATTGTTAGATACTTATAAAAAAAAAAAGGTTTTACACTGTATATAAATTAAATCCATAATATTTGATGCTTATGTTGATAGAAGAATTTAATTCAGTAATGAAATAAATTTTTCTATATTATCAATGCATCAAAATTAATAATATTTTATCATGATAAATATAATTGAATTCCACGCTAATTACTTGAAAGGATCATGAAAATAAAATTTGATTATATCACCACATAGAAGGAGGTGCATCAAAATTAAACCAAAATAACTATCTATCAGTAGTTTAATTTAGGATGCAAATAGATTGGATAGATCAAATGAAAACGAAGATATAAATCTGGTTGATGGAGTTGATTTGGATTGGTTAGAATACTCAAAATTCATTTTAAAGTGAAATATAATCAAACCAATTATTATCGATTCAGTTTCACGGGCGGAGGAACAGAAGCTTCACCTCAAACTGTCCCCAGGTAATCTCTTTTTGTCGTCCTGGTGATATCATGGCTAGAACCAAGATGACCGGGTCCATTATACCCTGTGCTTTACGTACCAGTATTGGACGTGTTTTATAAAATCTTGCATTTTTTAGCATTATTGAGATTCTACATTGTTTTTGTATTTGGGCATACATTGAGTTATAGATATCTGAAAATTATAAATTTATATTGGAGGAAAGCTAAGAGAAAGTCTACAACTTTGATTAAGAGGCCAAAGATTAATTCAGAGGTCTAGGCAAATTTAAAACAGAATTGCTGTCACTGGAATCTAAACAACTTGCTCGAATTGGATCATAACTTTCTCATCCGAAGTCCAAATGAAGCAAATAAAGTGTCTATTTTAAATAATAAAAAAAAAGATCTACAACTTTGACATATACACCAAGCATTAATTCGGAAGATTTAATGCTCAAGAACGGCTTGGAAGTAGGCAGACACGAGTTGGATGACCCATTTTCCTTGTTTTAGCATGTTTTAATTTTTTGGGCCCCTAGGCCCATTTTGACAAGTCTTGTGTTCAAAATTAAACCTATTTGTTCACATTTTAGCATTGAATTTATAAAAAAGCTATTATTTTATATTTTTCTGGCCGTCTTTTCTCTGTTGGTTCTTTATGGAGGAATAATTTTCTATCTAGCTCAAGAAATTTCCGAGAATGTTTGATTATGAGCATAAAACTCTATTATAATTGTTATTTTTTTTTTTATGTTTTTCAATCTCTCTTCTCTTCGTTCTACTTGTTATTGATGTTGAATTATATTGATACATTAATTTCAATTAGAAAAACCTTTTGGGTGTTATTAATCAGTTGATTATAATATTCAAAAGGGTAAGGGATTGAAAATTGGGTTAACTATTATTACTCAGAGTTAAGTGATTGGTTTTAAACCTAATATAGATTTGTTGGAGGTTTAAGTCTCAACTTATCTGATCTATTGTATATTAGTTAAATGCTTAAAGGTCTTTAGGAGAATCATAGGCGTTGTTTGGGAAGTCTTCCAATTAATCCTAATTAACTGTACATCAAATACATATTTTATACCCGTTGATTATTGTTTATGTCAGCGTTTGATGAACTTCATGGCCTAGTGTTTTTATTAATTTGATCTTATTCTAGTTTAATCAAATTTATTGCGTTCAAATAGCAAACTCCTTTCTTCAATCAATTAACATTGGTGTCCATATGAGAACGACTCGAGTTGCACTCTATACAATTATTTTTAACAACTCGGATTTTATTTTCTATTTGGGCGACCTTGACACTTGCACCAGCAAGGCATGCAGGGAAAGAAATCCTAGTACTGGAAGAAGCCAGCAGCCAAAGGAGTCATCTCGGAGAGTGCAGTCTCGAGGTGAGAGTGAAACTTCCCCTCTGAGAACGGCAGGTCGGATGTAAGCCCCCACAGGCGGGAAAAGGGGGTAGGCGCCATATTCTGGCATCATGTCTCATTTTCTGAGTTAGTTCATAGCCAGCAAGACCCATGCAGGTCACGAGGCTACGTGGATTCTAGGAGCAACAATATGGGTCTTTGAGGGATTATATTATGTGTTGTTTTAGAAGGCTTAGATAAACCTTCTACTATATATGCAACCCAAATTTATGTAAACAAGAATTAACTATTCCAAGTTCCAATCATTGAATGAGGGGACGAACAATAAAAATAAAACATGGAATGAGCTATCCCGGACCCAATCAATAGAATTCTAAAATCTGAAATTAGGAGCGCCAAACTCTAAATCCCCATTGGCATATCTTTATTCCCAAATTATAAATATGGTAAATTATTACAATAACCATAAAGCACATTCAGCATTAAACAGGAGAATACATTGGGCCAATTGATGAATTTAGAAACTGCAAATTACTCGCCATCCCATAGCTCTTCAATGGTTTTGTACCCATCAGATGCTCTGCTAATAAATTCTCTTCCAGGAACTACTCTCTCCTCCTGCATATATAAACCAGGCAGTATTAGTGAAACCTTGTTTGTAAGCAATCACTGAAATTTTCTAAACTACTATATCCTTATCATATTATCTGTCACTTTGAGAAGAAAAAAACCTTTGTTATGTAATATCTACCATCCTCATATATCAATAAAATAGTTATGGTTAACTTCTTGATTTCACCTTTTATGATATTTCGAACATAAACATATCAACAACCAAGAAATATGGTTTAACATTAATAAAATGAATTAATTAGATGTTAAAAATTAAGGATATTTTTAATAAACATATTTCATAATCGGACCTTCATTTTGGATTTCTTAGGGTGTGTTTGGTTTTAAGAAAACAATTTTTAGTTCTCATTTTTTGTTTTTAATCTGTTTTCTATTCTCAGAATTTTGTTAAGATTATAGTGAAAAAATGGAAATGAAAACTGAAAACTGGTGTTTGTAATTTTCACTGCTTTCTTTACAAAATCCTTAAAAACAGGAAACGAACTGAAAATAGGTAATGAAAACTTAAAAACTGTTTTCTGCAATAAAACTCACCCTTAATTTCTGTACAAATGAAATTAGATTACTATTGTCCTATACAGAGACTAATCTTAAAATGGTTAACTTTTCTAGCAACCTACATGGAATACAATGAAGAAGCTACTGGATTCCAGCATAATATGGCCTAAAGATTACATGAAAAATGACTTGCCTGCTTCATTTCAGAGAATTTGGCCAGCAAATCATCAGGTATAGACCAGTCAAACAGATCAAAGTTTTCCTTGATCCTTGTAGCATTTGTGCTCTTGGGCAGTATGCTGTGGCCCATCTGCAGTCCCCATCGAAGAGCTATTTGAGCTGGAGTCTTCCCCAACTTCTCTGCAACAGCGTGCAGAACTGGATTCTTAAGAATATTACTCTTACTGAGTCCTTTACCAAGTGGTGAATAACCCTGAACAAACAACATTCATAGTGATGAATGTAAATTATCAATGAAGTTTTCTAATCTTATACTCAAGCTGCTACAAAATGTCCTATGTTGATTAAATCTAGGATATAAATGCAGCTTTTATAAGGCTTTAACAATAAGATTTTATCAAAGCATTATAATATATCCAGCTAGTAAAAATTATCTATACAGCTACAGAATTTGAAAAGATGAAGTAGTAGTTTGTTTTATTTAAAGCAAACCAAACAGTTTAGTTACATAATTTGGTGTTTTGTAAAAGAATTAACTTGTATCTAAGTGATATTCTCATATAGCAATGCATGACCAAAATAAACTAAAAGTATTTGATAGGAAAATTCAAAAAATGAAAATATAGGGTATATACTTCTTAACAAGTACTGATACCTGACCATGCATCATGGATGTTTACTATGTATCAATAATTCCTGTGAGTCCTTTCGATTAAGAAATATTTCAATTCCCCTTATTATCATAATAATGACCTCAAAATTTGCATACTCACAGATAAGTGCACTCTCTTGGAGTTACAGAAAGCATGTAACTTTTGCTGCTGCAATGAAGGATGCAATTCCACTTGGTTAACAGCTGGAGGCACTTGGGCAACGTCCAGCAGATCCTGAAGCTTCTTCACAGAGAAATTGCTGACCCCTATAGCCCTAGCCTTGCCAGAATGGTAGAGTGCCTCCATTGCTCTCCATGTGCTAGGTATATCAGGTTTGGTAGCCTTCCCATTTTTTATGCTGACTGGCCAGTGAATCTATAAGAACATGCAAATATGGCAAAGAAAGTCTTAATATGAGAACTAGAAATGAGTTACACCATGTAATATTCCAAGCCTAATGAATATGAAATATTGTTGGAAGAACTTAAATTCATTTTGATTTACACACAAGGTAGAGATCCAGGTAGTCCAGCTGCAAATCGTGCAAAGTTCTATCAAATGCCTTTGGGACATCTTCTGGTGAGTGGTCAGTACACCTAATTAAAACATTGGTAAGTTGAAGTAGGCAACAAAGATTGTGATTTTGGGTGTGGAATTAATAATCTATGTAACCAAGTTTAAGGACAAATTAGCAAGAACAGCCTGAACAAACCTCAGAAATTGGGATTTTTTCATTATTTATTAAGAAAGTCCTTTACTTTTTATAAAAAACGTTTGAGCATCTGAGCAATAATATGTGACCAAAATGGTTTTTCTTTCCTACAATAAAAAGAGGAGACGTATTTCCTTCATCCCAGCCAAAGTCATACTCTTGTGCTTGAAAAAGTTGTCCTGGATTACTTATAAAGTACTGTGAATGATAAGTGCACTTAAGATCCAGTTGCTTAAAACTAGAAGGATCCATGAACATACTCCTAAGAAGGATATAAGTTAGAATCTGGAAGTGATTCACTGCATAAAAACTAGGATATTGAGAAACCATAGTACAAGATGATTATCTGATAAGGTCATACCAGTAACTAAGAAGTTTCAGCTAGTGACCATCATAGTTTAGAGTTAAGAGTCATGGAAGAAGTTTGTGGTTTACTTTATTTAAGACAACAATCATTAGATTTGGAAATCAATGGACCTTGGAAAATGAAATCAGTATATATCGATTATTGCAACTGAAATCATCTATGAGAGAGCTTCTGGTTAAAAAAGGCTCAAGAAGGAATATCCTGTCTTAGAAACTATTCCTCTGTTACAACGCAATCATCTCTCTTCTCTATATATAATTCACCAGTTAAACACTTTTATTCAACGCACGGTTCTAATCTTTCTTAGAATTTCCATTTCCACAGTAAATTTAGTGATTGAGAGATCAGTGAATGATATTCCCTTATGCCTTTACTTGATTCTACTCATTCCTCCTCCAAACCAGATAGGAGTTTGGACTTTGGATTCTTCTAGCAGAATTCTTCAAATACATCATTCAGATTTTCATTTCCTCTATGGTTAAGCATTCTGTTTCTGCGCTATGGTGGTTCAATGTTAATACTATCAATACAAGTAACTTGTTGCAGATTTGCAGGTCTTATATAGGTCTTGCTTAGATGTATATTAAATTCAGGTCTATTTCTTTCAGCTCACTTATGTTTGCATTGTAAGGTGATTGATTACTTGCTAAATGGAATAATCTATTTGGGATTCTTGGTAAAGACTGCTTATGCTCTTTCACCACACAGCAGTTTCTAATGAAAACTAGAAAGGTTGTAGCAGAAATACGAACACCATGTTTTATGCCATGTACAGTTTTACAGTTATTTTGTGGATTTAGTCAGAAGTATGCTCCTTGTCTTAATAGATGTCTCTTTGCAGCATTTGTCATATGACAACTGGACAAGATTTTGTTTTTGGGTTCTCTTTGGCACTCTACTTAAGGTTGTTTCAAGGGAATTTCTGTTATTCCTAAACAAATAGATTGAACTATATCTAAAAACAACTTTTTGTTGAAAAAACCTGTTTTAGACATGTTCCCAAACATGCTATTCCGGTGCCAGTTTGTCCTTCTCTCTTCTTATCCTCCCCCCTGATGTACTTTCTCTTCTTTCTTTCTATTAATATTATTCTCTCATCAAAACCAAAGAGAGGAAAAAAACTACTGATGAGAAAAGGGGCAAACAAATAATGAGAAGACCATAGAAAGAAGACAAACCACAGCTTGGAGGTGATCCACATTTCTTCACGCTTAACAACACCATTAGCAAACAACTTATTCAAGGCATTACCAATCTACATAAATTTGCAAGTAGTTAAAAAATATCAAATATAGAGAGTACCATGACAGTGCAACAGCAAGAAGGAGAAAAAAAACTCCAGCACTAACTCAAATAAATATCATAATTCTACAACCAAATAATTTGAATTGTGAATTGCATTTCAGTTGGCCCTAAAATTAGCTGATTGTTAGTTCCTGCTTTAATCCGCAGAATGTAAGGAGGAAAAGGAAGCAATAAAGTAAGAAGACATCTGGTGGCCCCTAAAGGAGTGCACTATCTTAGAGCATAAAATCTTTCATGTGTCTGTACCCATCAACCCAAGTTTTGGGAGAGATGATCTCATGACATGGTATCGAAGCCACCATGACTAAGAGGTCACGGGTTTGATCCTTATTATGTAATTACGATAAATTGATCACGCTAGAAGCCCAAAAGAAGCATTTGGATGAAAAGACGTGTTAAAATATAAAATCGTTTATGTGCATGTACCCACCTATTAGCTTAAACTTTTGGAAGAGATGGTTTCATGACACACTAGAATCTAGACCCTGCAATTTCTCTTTACAAAGGAAGGATCATCCTCTTTTCATAACTTTACATTTCAGTTTAGTTGCATCCTCTCCATTCCCTCTCCATTCCCTCGCTGCAGGTTGCTCTCTCTAAACTACACACATCATAAGTCCAATGACAAGGAATTTTTAAGAACTGTGGTGGGAACTGGGAAGTTAAGTGGACAGAATTTGGACAGCAACTTGCTCAATTAATTACAAACTCTAATTCTATTGAATATTTTGAATCATTTCATCTTATGTCGTACCAAGAAAAGGGATGGTACTAAAAGATATGGCATAACAAACCTAAAATGTGCCATGAAATTATTGTTATAAATACAGAACAAGTGATATATGTCACATTTGCATTTAAAATAACTCTCACCTCCTTTTCGTTTCCATAAAGTTGAGCACAATCTATATGCCGATATCCAACCTGCATTGGCAATGCACGTTGATCCATTTCCAAAGTAAGGCATATTTGTTCCAAAACCAGATCAATCCAATCATAAAGTGGTAATCATGGAACAAACAGAAAAAGGCTTTCTTTAAATACGTATGTCTTTAAAGTGTAAAAATAAAACAAAAATATATCAATTTTAATTTAAAATGCATTTTGAACTTAATCTACTGAATAATCCAAAAATAAATACTCTTATTTGATTACTTCATAGACAAACTGAAAAAATGGGGGAGGGGGGAGGGAGAGAGAGAGAGAGAGCATTGATATTCTTAGGGGGGGGGCGGGAGAGAGAGAGAGAGAGCATTGATATTCTTACAACAGCAAAAGACATTGATTTCACTCCTAATTAATTAGGTACAAATTTCTGATTAAACATGGGTATTTGATGACTAATATGATGATATTAATTCTTGTCTTGCTTAGTTGACTTTTTCATTCACCACTGAAAAAATCACGTAAATAAAAGATTTTGATTGAAAAAGCGTAGTGCATCAAAATTAAACTCCATATATAATTCATTCGGAATCGTTACATATTGTTAACCACTAATATCATAATAATGGATTATTGTTATTTTAACCATCAAATAAAAATGATTAAATAACTGACAATTTACACATAATTAATGACTGTAAAACCAGTGTGAGAAAAGAAATGTGAGATGACCATTTCTCGTAAGAGTAGAAACAACAATCTAAGTGTCAAAACAGCCTTGGACCAGGAGAAAGAGAAAACCGAAAAAAAGAAAGGTAAATAATGGAATGAAAGTAATAAAAAAAAAAAAAAAGTAGCTAGTGTAGGTAAAGGGTGTGGAAGTGCAACCTTGATAGCAGTGGCTAGGGCATCTTCAAGTACACCAGGTGCAGCAAGGTAAGTGCCCAAACCAACTGAAGGTATCTTAGCCCCTGTGTTCAACTCGAAGAATCTAAGATCATCAGCCATTTTTGTCTGAACGGGCTAAGGCCAGAGAGAGAATGGTGTAACGAAGAATAAGACAACGAAAGGAAGTACCCAAATGGGAAGTGGAAAGATTCGTTAAACTGGGACATCCTCACGGTTAGTAATTAGCTAATGACTATTTTATCCTTATTTTACTTTTCTCTCCCGTTCATGTCCTTTGCATCTCCTCTGACTTTCGACCCTGCATGCAACCTGAAACACCACATATCACGGATCCACGGTCTTCTTCAAAAATACATCTAGGCTATGATTGAGATTTTTCTTGATGATGGAAGAGAGTGACTAACAATGAAACGAAAGAGAAAGGTAAAGAGTAGAGTAAAAGAGACTATGTCACTCTCTTATTTGAAAATTGTTTGTATCCCTTCTTTGACCCCCAATTAGAAGGGTTAAAATAGTTTGGTTTTATGTGGTAAAGAAGGGACATATTGTCTCTTACTAGCTATGCTACTCTTTCTCCTAAAATTATTTCTAAATAATGATCACTTAACTTTTAACCTTTCCACTCCTTGTCATTCCCTGTGTTCTCATTCTTTCAATCATAACCCTAGCTTCCACCGACAAAATTGGTGTAAGGGTTGTGACCATACTCTCAAACCCATGTCAAATATATATCACTCCACCTAGTAATAAGATTTCATTTCCAATGAAACGGTACAACATCATCTTCATCTCCAATATTTTCTTCCCTTTCCACACAAATCACTCTCAAAGACCTAGATTGCCTTTGTTAAAACCATGATTCCTATCATGTGGGCTTCACTTCAGATCTGTAATGGTGTTGTTCACAGCTCGTTATGCACCATTGATTTCATGGTTGTTTTGACAACTTCTCTACCAAGCCATCAAAACCTATTTCAATTTGCTGTTAGATAAAAAAAAGTCAACACACAATCAAGTTACTTTTCTTTTCATCAACTTGCACATTCTTAGACGAATTGGTAAACGTAGCAGATGTAGTTTTTTCCTTGGACATTGGTAATCGTTTGCTACTAACTAGTCATTACCCCAGTGGGAGTTCCTAGCACAGATGCATACTTCGCCGGCTAATTTTCATCCTTATGATTGTATTGCTTTGGCATAATAGATGTCACATTGTTCATACTCATATCTTTCTTCTCCAAACGAATTTTCCTCACATAGCCTCTAGAGGTCCTACTAGGTGTGCAAATGATGTTGTTGTGAATTTTGGGCTTGGTCGAGTTAAGAGAATAAATTTAGCCAAGAAACAAAAATCACTCTTGATTAAGCTTTGAACAAAGAAAATGTGGGAATGAGAATTTTATTGAGGTATGTAACAACCCATGTTGTTTTATGGATTGACGACTGTCCCCATAAACCAACATGGGTCTTTTCAACATGCTTTATCCTCACTCACACGCTTCCTGGGAACACTTCCCAAGAGGTCACTCATCCCAAATTGTTCCAGGTCAAGCACGCTTAACCATGAAGTTCTTTAGTAATGGGCTACCGAAAAGAAGATGCATCTTGTTGGTATAGGTTATACAAATCAATTTATATAAACAATTCTTAGCTGTTCAGTCTCATACCTACACAGTCTTAGGATCCATTTCATTTGGGTGTATAATCAGTTCATTCATATATCCCTCCGCTTAGAGGGCCTTGTGAGGAGTCACTCATTATTCATGTCTTCTTTTGCACCGGCGATCACTCCCCGCCCTCATCATCGGGCGTTACAAGGTACAACAGCAATTACAACACCTTCATATCAAAGCATCACAATAAAGGTTGGAGATGAATTACCTAAACTAAACTAAACTAGGAAAAAAAGGAAGAAAAAGGGTAACAAATATATGAGGTTTTATCATGTGTTGATCCAGGTATCAGGGGGAGAAATCTGCTAGTTAAATTTGCCATACTGTCTACGATGTTGAAGACCAATAAGGCTGCAATGGGATAGTAGGATCTGGTGTGGCAGTGCGGTGAGACAGTAGTCGCCGAATGAGCTTATGGGCAGCACACAATAGGGACAAAATAAAGGATAAGGCAGTGTTTAGGTTTTGAGGCAGCATTGCGTGTTGTCATGTAGGCGCACTAGGCAAGGGTGTTTAGGCTCAATTTGTTTTGGTTGAGGTAAAAATCAACTGATCCAATAAATAAATCTTATTTTGGTTCAATTTTATTATTTTTGAAGAATTGAACCAAACTAAACTAATTTAAATCAATTTGGGTTAATTAGATTTTTGGTTTTTACTACACATTTTATAAAATATAAAAAAAGTTACTATAAGCAATATTAAATTAAACTAATTATTATTATAAAACTATATAATCATTATTTTGTTTCCATTAGAGGGTGAAGAATATTCATAAAATATTCCATTTTTATAATAGTAGAGACCTAATTGAAAATCTCGTATATTATAAGGGCCTAATTATTTTTAAATCATAAGATCTAATTGAAATTAAATAAAACTATAAGGATTTATAGAATAATTAAACCTATAAAAAAGAAATTTTTTTTAAGGTTAAATATATTTTTGGTCCCTGAAAAATAAGCATGGATTTTGGTCTATGCAAACAAAAAAAAAATTGTTTAGTTTTAGTTTAAATATTTTCATAATTGTTTGGTTTTAGTCCCTTAAATCAGCTAGTTGTCTTTTTTAAATGTCGAGCTAGGCAACAGAAATGCGCATTATTCAATCCCATATGCTAGCTAGTAGTCATATGTGGTACATTATAATTTTATGTGTTAAAATCCTCACTTAATAATCCATTAAATCTAACTTATTAATTAAGGCATCTTATTGGACTTGGACTTGATAACTCTTTTTACAATAAGGTTTAGACACATATAGTTATAATATGTCATATACGACTAATAGTTGTCGTATAGGACTCAATAATGTGATTTTTTTTGTTACACAACTTATTATTTACCGGAGATAGACTAACTTTCAAGGAGTAAAATTAAATAATTTTGTAAATATTTGGACCAAAACCAAACAAAAATTTTGTTTAGAGACTAAAACCAAAACTTATTAATTTCTCAAGAACCAAAAGGATATTTAAGCTTATTTTTCATTAACTTGAAAATGCCATTAATTTCATACAAGAATGACATCTGAACTTGAAAATGACATTGATTCCATAAAATAATGACATCTGAATATTGTAACGGGATTTTAAGAAGAAAAAGAGTTTCGGTTTTCATTTGAAACACTGTTTACATAATTCCATTTCATTATAATACAGGGCCAAAGACATTCTTAAAATAATAATTATAAGAATTTAATTTTGATACATTATTAATGTAAAACTTTTTATATTATTGTTCATCCATATTTTGCCATGTAAGTAAATATGGTTAACTCTCTCACCCACTAGTTTAAAAGTACAAATGAAAGAATTTGATTGGATAACAATGTAAAATTTTTTTTACACTGTCAATGTATATAAATTGAATCCTAATTATAAAATTTGAATTATAACTTTAATTTCTATACATTAATAATATAAGATAGTATAAATTAATATTTTCTTGAATTTCTATTTTATACTAATTTTATTCTGTGAATGTATTGAAATTAAATTCCTGAACAATTCATATTACACATAAAACAATAGGCACGATCCAGTTTTACTACCTACCCCTTTCGGGCCAGACAAGAAAAGATTTATCCACCTTATTGGTATACCTCTTTTTATACCAAACCTTAATTCAAGAAAAGGAAATTACTATACACTCAGGGTATGTTTGGTGGGTAAAAATTACATGAATTAATTTTATGTTTAAAATAACACATAAAACTCATTCATATAATTTTACCTCCAATTTTACCCT
Organism: Dalbergia cultrata; assembly: GCA_031216105.1. Taxonomy (NCBI): domain Eukaryota; kingdom Viridiplantae; phylum Streptophyta; class Magnoliopsida; order Fabales; family Fabaceae; genus Dalbergia; species Dalbergia cultrata. The sequence continues at coordinate 17,540,775 of CM062351.1, read as the reverse complement.
CCAACCAAATATATCCTCAGAATAAAAAATATATTTCTCAATAAATATATATTACTTACCTTCACGACCTTTCAAAATTCCATTAATTATATCTAGCGTCCGAATCACTTCTGCTTCTTCATGTTGCTTGATCATGACAAGCACCCCTTCATTGATTCTTTGTCAACATTTCTTCATCACACCTGCAGCTCTTTCGATCAAGCCACATTTGCTATCCTCACAATAGTCATGGATACAGAGTGGAAATGTATTTGACCACAACATCTATTGACACCTTGAGTCATGCCCATATTAGAAGTTTATCTTGGTTCAATTACCAATAACTAACATTTTGCACGTGATCTTCAAATTGCTCATTATTCGAGCTAACAGCATCTAGTCTGAAGTCGTTGGAAAATTGTGAATGTCGTGAATTCAAAATCAAATTTATGTGTGTTTGAGGAGATGATGAGTTAGATGAGCCACCAATACTCCGACTTCGATGAATATTGAAACGTTAATATTGTCACTTTCTACCGCCGACGATCATTATATAATTTTTTTTTGAAAAAGTTAAAATAAAAAAAACTGCTGTGACAAATGTCAAATTTTAGCTAAAGAATGAAGTAGGATCAATCCCATTGTAGAGAGCCTTGTCTCACTTTTTGAGTCCTAAATTTTTCTATCCAATGATAATAGTAATGGGATGATCTCACTTTGAGGAACCGGGACAGTAAACTTTGGTCGTATGTGTTGCTCTTACATTTTGCTTTATTTACAGACAGTGAAATTTTCCAATACTTTATTTAATAACGTCCTAAGATCCCTGGGATATATTATATGCGTTATTTTAGAAGGCTTAGATAAAGCTTCTACTATTAGGATATATGCAACCCAAATTTAGGTCAACAAGAAATTAGCTAATTTAACCATGGAATGAGGTATCCCAAGACCTAATCAACAAAATTCTAAATTCTTAAATTACAAGCGCCATACTGCAAATCCCCATTAGCATATCTTTATTCCCAAACTATAAATATTGTAAATTATTACAATAACCATAAAGCACATTCTGCATTAAACAGGAGTAAACATTGGCCAATGATTAATATGGAATCTGCAAATTACTCATGGAGGTGAAATGAAGGAATGGTCAAAACTCAATGCGAGTTATCACCATAAAATGCAACTTTTACTTGAAGCTTAATTGTAAAACTTTTAAAACTTCGAAATACATAAAAAGTTGATTGGGTCATCGAATTGAGAGTGGGCGATCACTTTGAAAAGTCATAAATATGAAATCGAACCAATAACAATTGCTTTGATTTGATTTCACTTTAAAATGAATTTCAGTTATCTGAACCAATCCAAATGAGTTCCATTAGTTTTGATTTGGATCTTTGATTGCATTTGATCAATGATCCGCTTATACCCTAAATTAACTCTAGATAGAGATGCACCTCTTTTTATGCTATGATGTAGCCAAATTTCATTTACGTTACCTTTAATTTTAAGTGCTGAGTGTGAAATTCAAATAAATTTATTGATATGATAATACATAATTAATTTTAATATATTGATAGTATAAAATATTTATTTTATCACCATCTAATTAAATCATTTTATTTTTATTCTTTTAAATATTTAGTGTAAGAGTCAATCATATCATTGATATGACCTGTATAGTTTTTTCTTTTTTTCTTTTTTGGGCTCATTTGAATGTTGGAATTGGAGCTAAAACGATATAAAATATTAATTCCAATTTCAATTCTTTTGACAAATAAATTTTATGTTTGTGTTTACCAAAGAATTATTAACAATAAAATGTGAAAGAGAAAGAACTATATAGATTTTAGTAAGAAGATAGATTTCTAATAGGTTTTGAAATTAATATTTCATAAGATAAATGTTAGAAGCTGAGAAGAGTGCATTATATTTTAGTTATTTTTTTTTGTTTTCATGGAATTTGATTATATATGAAATTATAACTCCAATTGTGCATGTGTTACTCTTACAATGAAAATTGAAATTGGGACCTACTATCTTGAAATTCTTAAGAAGAGAAAAATGTGATCGTGATTAGAATATCTTGTACATTATTTTTTAAAAAAATCATCTTTTCAAACAAAAGTCAAGGTGATGAGCAAATAATAATAGTTTCGATATATATAACTAACTTAGCACCAATGGCCAATGCCTCCTATTAAGCTCCAAAAGCTTTATTCCTTTTTTTTTGTTTTAACTTTTGAATATTTAAGAATTTCTCCCCTTAACTAACCTTTCCACTTCCCATTTGGGTACTTCCTTCCATTGTCTTCTTCTTCATTAAACCATTCTCTCTCTGGCCATAGCCTGTTCAGACAAAAACAAAATGGCTAGATTCTTCGAGTTGAACACAGGAGCTAAGATGCCTTCAGTTGGTTTGGGAACTTGGCTTGCAGCACCTGGTGTCGTTGAAGACGCCCTAGCCACTGCCATCAAGGTCGCACTTGCACACCCTTTACACTTTGCTACTTTTTTTTATTACATTCATTATATCCCATTCTTTGCCTTCCTTAGTCCAAACCTGTTTTGAAACTTGCTTGTTGAGCTCTTGTTTCTTCTCTTGTGGGATATGGTCATCTCACATATGTTTTCTCACACCAGTTTTATACTGAATTTTGTTTCTTTTACACAATTTTACACTGAGTAATATATATATAACAGTCATGTTTCCCAATCCCTTTTATATAATGGTATAGCTAAAAAATAACTGCACATTGAGTCCTCAAAATGAACAAAATCATAATTATTTTTATTATATTCAATTTTTTCAGAAGCATGCAAACAAAAGAGTAAAAGTATTTTTTAATTATTTATTATAGTATTATTTTTATCCCAATAATTAGTTAATTACATTCAAACAGATATATTGGGAAGAATACTTAAGAAAGAAATTAATAAATTCTTATTATATCAAATTCTTATTATTATCACAATTTCTTTTAAAAGTATTTTTATTAAAAATAGTTATCACAAAATATTAAAAAACCCATGAAATGCACGGTTATTATAACTAGTGTATATAAATAAAATTCACTACACTTACCAATTAATTCATTACACCAAAAAATTAATGATTCACCATATTTTGTAATTAAAATACCCTTTTATTTGTACATATTATACCATTCAAGTAATAACATAATTTATAATCAAAATTCTTTTAAACTTTTAATAGTTAAAAGCTAATATCATTTTATATTGCTGCATATAAAAATATTAATATTTTATGTTTGAATTTAATTTATCTCATAATTATTTTATTTTTAATTTTAATTTACTTGAATTTATAATTTATAAATTAAGTTTATTTTCAAAGTAGACAAATAATTTATTGTTACATTTAGTCAAATTTGTCCGAAGAAACGACATTTACCATTCTCAAGAAAAATTAGTTTCATATAATACTTTATAATTTAGTTAGACATAACAATACTAATTAATTTTTCATTTTTGGATTTTACAGTGCCAAAAATTAAATATTTATGTTTCTATATTTATCTCATGCACGATAACTCATTTTTTGCAATTTTAGTTTTAAAGTTTAATTTGAATAAAATTTAAAATGTTAAAATTATTTTTTAAAAGTAGAAAAAAATATTTTTATTGTATTTAACAGTTAAGTTTAAATGTAAAAGCGATTAACATTATCAAGAAAAATTAGTTTCATGTAACACTTTCTCGAATTTCAAATACCAATATAAACTTAATTTGACAAGATTGAATGTCTAAGAAAAATACAAAATAGTACAAAAGCTTATATTTATGAGATTAACAAGGTAACCGATAACATAACTAAACAAGGAGTTTATATCCAATATAAAGTTTCTTGATACTTTAAATTTTAATTACTCTATTCCTACAGTATTCATGCAACCACAATAAGTAATATTAATTGTGCTACTAATGAACATACATCTTGCATAACAGAAATACACCTATGGACTAGCGGAAAGTTCGACCTCACTCAATCCACCAATTTCTTAGCCTCTTTACTCGCACTTTGAGTTCAAGGCTAGAGGGCCTATAGACTAGTTAGCGGGTCCCTCTGCTTGACTTATGTTGAGTCCCTTCACTCTTAATAAAGCTTGGTACTAGAGGACTTGTATTTTGGGCAATTAACTTACCTTGACCCTTAATTTCTTTACTCTCACTCAAACTCGAGATTTGATGGCTTTTGGAGCCACGAAAGCCAGCCCTAGTTTCTGACCCCTCGGCTCTTTAACTCCTGATTGTAACACCCTAATAGAACCCCACTATGCTTAAGTTCACATTTGGATTCTATTAGTTGTCACTTATGTCTTGCATTTATTTTCTTTTGAAATTAACTTAAAAAAATAGTGGATGTTTTTTTTTAAAAAAAATAAATTAATTTTTTGAAAACTTAAGCCTGTAACGAGAAGTGAGATACATAGCGCTTTTATAGATAATAATCAAGTTACATTGCGCACTTAATTAAATAAGCGGAATAAGAGACTAAGTGTAGAACTATTATCACATAAACTGGAATATAATCACTTAATACATAAGTCACAACAGGGCATATATCATACTGATAAGTTATTACAAATAACAATATAAGTTCCACTATTACTAATTGTTTCTCACAAACTATAATGTAACTAAAGCTCGAAATGCTCCTACTTGAAAGGTTTGAAATCTTCACGCGCTACCTCCTTCCTTAGCTCTGACGTTTGCTTTAGGTGGACACGCGTCGTCTCTAGTAACGACGACGGAGAAAATAAACATAGGAGTGAGAAATACATGATTTCTCAGTAGGAGTTCCTACTTGTACTAAAAGTGTCATCGTTGTCGTCCCAGTCACTTCGGGTTTATTATAAAAAGGTGAACAGGTAAGGATTCAATTATCAAACTTTCACAAAAGTGATTAGCCGAAGTGCAGTTACTTTTAAACTAATCTTGAACATTAGTAGAAATATCCATTCAGTATTTCATCAAGCATACATATAAGCATATCATGTAAAACCACTAATAAGCAATAATCATTTAGGAGTGCATGCATTTCATGATTACTCATCCTCAACATTCACTTGTTTAGTGATCATCATCTTTCATTTATTTCATCAACATATTTCTTAATTACTCACGGGATGAATGCATCAATGCCTTAGACCACCCTAAAAGGGTAATGAGCTCATACCGTGGCTGTCGTCACAACCTTTTGGTTTTCTTTCCGTTGCCATGATCTCAACGGTTTAGGGGGTTAAGCTGTGAGTTTAGCTCAAGTCCACTTTTCCAGACTATCATTGCTACTTTTTCAGGTTTTACTTTTATTCTCAGGTGAAATCATCAATACCTTAATTCTCAAAGAGGATTAAGCAGTGAGTTGGTCTATTTATTATTTCATTTGAAACATAAATGTATGCACATTTATAAATCATGTATGATCAATCATTTTATCATTATCATTTCATATCTCATCAATACATTCACATTTACTGTATATCACTTCATGTAACATAGACTATATCAAGTAAATCTCATAGTAAACACTCTCATAGATAATTCATATTAAGCAACCTAAGTTATCAAGTTAGGTCTCTAGTGTTCCTAATAGGTTATGGATATCTTGGTATTATCTTTTTCTCTTAGTCTTCTTTGTACTTTTAGTATTTCCATTAATACATTAATACCCTTTTAAGATATTTTTAGAGGTTCTTTATATATTTTTATTATGACTTTTATATATATCTCACAGAAGATTATTATTCTATTTAAATCCTTAAAATTATCTCTTTACAAGACTTGAATCTTTTATTTAGAGTTCTGACATCTTTTAGAATAAAATTTGTAGCACTAACATTTTATATTAGTGTAAATCAACTGTAAATTATGCATAGTAGGATTCCCAGGAAAGAGAGGTGGGTCACAATGGACACGCTTAAATACCAAGTCTTTCCTTAGCCAGAACCTTTCCAAATTGCACTCTCACAGTATCATGCTACCTTCAAGACTTTCTCAGCACACTGTCCCGAAATTATATCTCTCATTCTGTATTTTCGTGGTATACAAATTTATGCATAGCATACATAAGTGTGTTTGTAGATGTGTTAGCTTTTCCACAAAGTTGAAATCAGTACATTTGCATTTTTCTAGAGTGAGTTACACCTATTTTACTACTACAAGGTCAGATTAAGAGTTTCAGTCTTATGCTCTACTTTAAAAATTTATATCTTGGGCTAGGAAATTCCGTTTTAGGTGATTCTTTTTGGAGAGTGTTCTACAATGAGTCTAGTTTATAATAAAAATATTTTCATTTCGAGATCCTTCATATTTTATGAACACTAATTTTCGAAGTAACTACTGCCAGAAATAACTAGAAATTCCAGCACCTGCCATGTTCATGTCTTAAGTTATCTTTATTAACTTAAGTTTCACATACAATCTTTTAAGTTATTTGAGTTTGATAACATCATAAAAGTACTCATAGCAGAATAGAACATGTTGTGTTTTCTAAAAATATAATTACTCAAAACTTTTGACAATAACTCAAGTTTGAGGCATTCTATCCATGAGCAAAGTTAGAAGCTAACAATACTTGAACAAATAAAGAAGAAACTCCTACCTCTTGTGTAGGGTCTAAAAAGGGTCCTTCACTTCTTCCTTAAGTTTTGAATAAGAGTCTTTGGAGTGGATGACCCTCCTTGAATCTTGGCTCTAGAACTTGAGTGCTTAAGAAAATATTTCTCACTAGAGTTAAAGATTGTAACTCTTGTGAGGGCTAGTGAAAGTTTGGACTTAGGATTTAAGTGTTTGGATGAAGTTTAGAGGATCAAGAGAAGTCTTTGAAGAACATAAGAAGAATGATAGAATAAGAAAGAAAGAACACTTAGGGAGTTTCTGAATTGAAGAGAGTTTGTGGAGTATTTATAGTGGAAAGATTAGAGAAAAAAAAACAGAAGAAGGAAAGCACTTGGAGCATGATTTATGGAAACATGTTGGCTGAATTTTGGGATGAAAATGCTCCTTGTTTGGTGCAAACATGTTTCCATGTTTTATGCAAACATGTTGGAGGAAAATGCTCCTTGTTTAGTGCAAACATGTTTCTATGTTTTATGCAAACATGTTGGATGAAAATGCTCCAAACATGTTGGATGAAAATGCTCCATGTTTTGTGCAAACATGTTTCCATGTTTTATGCAAACATGTTGGATGAAAATGCTCCATGTTTTGTGCAAAGATGTTAGTGGAGATTTTCTAACCTTTAGTGCATGTATGTGATTCAGAAATGTGTATGATGTATGTGGTTAAATTATTGTGTTATCATCTTAATCCAATGGCTTAGATTCATTCTTGTCTAAAGACAAGTCTAGGGATTTGTGCAAATGGCATTGTAGTAATTTCTTTAACTAAGACAAGGATATTTTTGTAATTAGACAATGATAGTGGTATTCTTGTAATTCCATTCATAGAGTAAGGGTATCTTTGTCATTTAATAAGGAAAGGGTAGTTTGGTAATTTCCTTTACATAGCAAGGGCATTTTCCTAATTTCCACTAAGTGATCGCATTTTCGTAATTCTTTGCATTTTTCTCTAGACATACTTAAGTAGTCTATTTGTTGTGTTTCATTACATTTGTCCAAATTCTCTTGGTTTTGCTATCAATAATTAAGATTAATATTTATCTTAGTTATAAATTTGGGGATGTTACACTGATCATACCCAAAAATACAAAAGTACTTAGCCCCTAAATAAGTTTGACAAATAATGACTTAAAAGCAGCCTTTAATTTTGACAGGAAAATGATTCTTGATAAAGGTTTATTATGCAAATGATAACAAACAAAAATAAAAAAACGACCATTAAACTATATAGGATTATACTTGCCAAAGTCCAAATTAAAACCTGTATTTGTCATGAACAATTATGCATTGCATTGTCTATTGTGACCTTACTAAAAGAGTTGAGAATTCATATAGTTGGAAAAGATAATACATACATGCACTACTAAATGTACCATGCACAACAAATAATAATAATAATAAAGCATATCTTAGACTGAAAAAGAAAGAAACAAAGGGCCTATAGTGCTCATTTCTCTTTAAGATTTAAACTCACAAACATAATAAATTATTGATTTAAATATTTTTTATTTGTCTTCATAAATATAGGTCATTTTATTTTTAGTCCATCTATTTTTTTATATTACATTTTTTGTCCTTGCACTCTACATTGAGGTCTCTAAAATTAATTAAGAATATGCATTTAATCCTTAAAAAGTATTAAAAATTTCACTTTTTATTCTCATAAATATCTTAAAAGTCTTCCTTTAATCCTTATTATTGTTGCCACTTAACAGGCTAAATTAATGGCAAGGACAAAAATTATAATATTAGAAAAACGAAGGAGTAAAAACTAATAAAAATTTTAGAGGGACTAAAATTAAAATAACCTATATTTAAAGGACAAAAAACACATTTAAGCCTAAATTATTAGTGTTTCATAGGTTTTTTATAAAAAAAATCAGACCACAAGGTATTTTTAACTTTACATGTTAGACTCATTTGAACCAAGACTTACCTGATCGCAAGAGCATAAAAACCAAGCAGTCTCTCCAGAACAATTGCCCTCTCTTATAATTTGAACTCACGTGCTCCTCCCAAAGGGCCAAATAGGATAAGAATTACTATCGTCATATTAGTCATCAAGTACCCATATTTAATAAGAAATTTGTACCAAATTAATTAGGAGTGAAATTAGTGTCATTTTCTGGTGTAAGTATATCAATGTCCTCTCACTCTCTCTTTTTCCTATATGTATTATAAAGTAAATTTGTCTAGAAGAGCAGTTCAAAAAACAAACGTCTAGAAGAGTATTTATTATTTTGGATTATTCAGTATATTAAGTTCAAAATCCATTTTATTAAATTAAAATTCTTATATTTTTACCTTTTTTTCACTTTAAAGGCATAATTATCTAAAGAATGCCTTTTCATGTTTGAATCATGATTACTACTTTATTATTGGATTAATCTGGTTATGGAACAAATATGCCTTACTTTGGAAATGGATATTGTCAATATGCAGGTTGGATATCGGCATATAGATTGTGCTTATATTTATGAGAATGAAAAGGAGGTGAGAGTTACTTTAAATGCACGTGACATATATCACTTGTCCTGTATTTATAACAACAATTTCATGCCACATTTTAGGTTTGTTATGCCATTTCTTTTTTATATCATCCCCCCCCCCGCCCCCTCTTTTTTTTTTGGTACAACATAAGATGAAATGATTCAAAATATAGTGCTGTAATTAATTGAGCAAGTTGCTGTACAAATTCCCTGGCAGTGGGGCTTATTATGATGGCAGTAGTTTAGAGAGAACAATCTGCAAGGGAATGGAGAGGATGCGACTAAGCTGAAATATAAGGGTGCATTTGGTTTTAGAAAATAATTCTTAGTTTTTCATTTTCTATTTTCACTTAGTTTTTTATTTTTTAAAATTTTATAATGAAAACATTAAAAGCTATAAAATTTATTGTTCAACGTCTATTTTCAAATTTCACTATTTTCTTCACAAAATTCTAAAAACAGGTTGCTGCTTTTTATGGCCACATTGAAGTGCAATTCACCATTCAAATTATTTTGGTCATGGAATTCAGATATTCTTTAAGTTAGTGCTACAGATTTTTCCTCTTATTGCAGTAGCACTGTCATGGTACACTCTCTGTCAATTAACTAATTGCAAATTTATGTAGATTGGTAATGCCTTGAAGAAGCTGTTTGCTGATGGTGTAGTTAAGCGTGAAGAAATGTGGATCACCTCCAAGCTGTGGTTTGTCTCTTTTTCTATGGGCTACTCAGTATTTGTTTGCTCCTTTTTCATTAAAATTTTTCTCCCTCGTTTGTTTGGGAACATGTCTAAAACAGCATTTTTTTTCCAACAAAAAGTTGTTTTTAGATATAGTTCAATCTATAATAACTAATTCCCTTGAAACAACTGATGGTGTAGTAGCAAAGAAAAGCCAAAATTAAAACACAACCTTGCCTTGTCATATAACACATGTTGCAAAGAGACTTCCTTTAAATCATAGGGGCATACTCTCTAACTGAATACACCAAATACCTGAAGAAACTGTACATTAAATAGATGATTGATTAGCAAAAATAGCTATAAAATGATTTCTTTTCCAAGGACCATTGATTTACAAATCTCTTTAATGATTGCTGTCTTTTAATAAAGTAAGCCACAAAATTTTTCCATGACCCTTAACTCTATAAACTGTGATTGTTACTGCTGGAACCTGAAACTTTTTAGTTACTTGTATGGCCTTATCAAATATCCTAGTTTTTATGCAGTGAATCACTTCCACATTCCAACTTATATCCTTCTTAGGAGTCTTTTCAAGGATCCTTCAAACTTTAAAACAACTATATCAGAAGTGCGTTTATCATTCACAGTACTTAAATAAGTAACAACTATCTAGCAACTGATGCCGCAACTATAAGGGACGCTTGTTCTAGGACAACTTTTTCAAGCACAAGAATATAATATTTGCTGGGATGAAGGAAATAGTTCAATTTTTCAATAGAAGAGGAAAACTATTTTGATCATATATTACTGCTCAGCTGCTAAAACAATTTTTATAAAAAGCCTTTGACTTTCTTTATAAAAATAATCCACAGGTCTCTGGGGGTTTATTCAAACTGTTCTTGCTAATTTTTCCTTAAACTTGGTTACATATATTATCAATTTCACACCCAAAATCACATTCTTTGTTGCCTAATTCAACCTATCAATGTTATAGGTGTACTGATCACTTGCCAGAAGATGTCCCAAAGGCATTTGATAGAACTTTGCGGGATTTGCAGCTGGACTACCTCGATCTCTACCTTGTGTGTAAATCAAAATGAATTTAAGTTCTTCCTACATTATTTCCTATTAATTATGCTTGGAATATTAAACAGCACAAACTCATTTCTAGTTCTTATATTAAGACTTTCTTTCCCATACTTGCACATATTCTTATAGATTCACTGGCCAGCCAGCATAAAAAATGGGCAGCCTACCAAACCTGACATTCCTAGCACATGGAAAGCAATGGAGGCACTCTACCATTCTGGCAAGGCTAGAGCTATTGGGGTCAGCAATTTCTCTGTGAAGAAGCTTCAGGATCTTCTGGATGTTGCACAAGTGCCTCCAGCTGTTAACCAAGTGGAATTGCATCCTTCATTGCAGCAGCCAAAGTTACATGCTTTCTGTCAGTCCAAGGGAGTGCACTTATCTGTGAGTATGCAAATTTTGGGGTCTCGTATGATATAATAAAGGGAATTGAAATATTTCCGAATATAAAGGACTCAGGAGGAATTATTGGTACTGTAAACATCTATACGCATGGTCAGGTATTAGTCCTTAGTAAGAAGTAAGTATATACCCTATATTTTTTATTTTTCAAATTTTCCTATCAAATACTTTTAATTTACTTTGGTCATGCATTGCAATGTGATAATACCACTTAGATACAAGTTAATTCTTAACAAAACATCAATTTTGTAACTAAACTGTTTGATTCGGTTTAAATAAAACAACCTACTACTTCATCATTTCAAATTCTATAGCTGTATAGATATTTTTACTAGCTGGATATATTATATAATGCTTTGATGAAATCTTATTATTAGAGCTAGCATTATAAAAGCTGCATTTATCTCCTAGGACATTTTCTAGCAACATGAGTACAAGATTAGAAAACAACAGTGATTCTGAATTGCCATTTGTTGGCTATTCATCAGTATGATTGTTATTGTTCAGGGTTATTCACCACTTGGTACAGGACTCAATGAGAGTAATAATATTCTTAAGAATCCTGTTCTGCACACTGTTGCTGTGAAGTTGGGGAAGACTCCAGCTCAAATAGCTCTTCGATGGGGACTGCAAATGGGTCACAGTGTACTGCCCAAGAGCACAGATGCTACAAGGATCAAAGAAAACTTTGATTTGTTTGATTGGTGTATATCTGAGGAATTGCTAGCCAAATTCTGTGAGATTAAGCAGGCAAGTCTTTTGCTGCATATCCTTTTTTGGCTTACATATGCTTTTAGTCCCTACAAATATGTATTATTTTGGTTTTAGTCCTTTTAAAGTTTATGCTTTCATTTTGATCCCTCTTTTTTATTTTTATTTTTTTCGCATTGTTAGATTTTCGGTCCCTAGCTGATTAGATCCAATTTTAAGTAGAGATATTTATACTGATCAAAAGCAGATTTTCAAACTATTCATATGGATTTAAAAAAAAAATCAATATTTTGAAGTACTAAACATGTGTTCTGAAATACACGTAGGGATCAAAATTCATAAATCGGAACAACAGGATTGAAAACAAAGAAAGGAGGAAAAGGGACTAAAACCAGAAAAAAAAATAGAGGGATTAAAATCAAAACAACTTATATTTATAGGGATTAAAAATATATTTAATCATTCTCTTAATTGTATTCCGTTTCGGTTGCAAGAAAAGTTAACCATTTTAAAATTAGTCTGTGTCATGTATAGGACAATCGTCATCTATTTTCTTCGGAGCAAAGATTAAGGAATTCAAAATTAAGATTTGATTATAAAGCATATTTACTAAACTATCTTTAGTTAATTTTTAATATCTGATTAATTCATTTTGTTAGTGTTAAACAACATTTCTCGACTGTTGATATGTTTATGTTTAAAATATCATAAAGGGTGAAACTGAGAAGTTAATCATAAATATTTTATTAATAGGTGAGAATGGAGCTATTCTACACCAGTTGTACTCTTGGAGGAAGAGAATTGTTCCTCCGCACCACATTTACACCATTCATTTATATTTTAATAATGTTTTATCTTTCATATGTTTTCAAATTTAGTAGTTGCAATTCACCTGGAGGAAGAAAAAGCTATTCCTTCTGGTGTATATAAGAAATTTCACACGAGATATTTTTGTATAAGGACAAGTTTATCATGTCATTTTTCACACGCTCACAATAAAAGTGGATCTTACTAGTTATTCAAGATATATTCTTTTGTTTGTAGACCCCGTCAATTTTATTGTGAGTGTGTGTAAATATGATATCATAAATTTGTGTTCACACATTCACGGTAAGTGTGCAAATATGACATTGTAAACCTATGCTCATACAAAAATATTTCTTTTCGGTGAGAATGATAGAAATTGCATGACAAAGACTTTTTTGTTTTTCAAGTCACAGATACTATGCATTAGTTTAGAAAACTTCAGTGATATCTTAAAAACAAGGTTTGGTTTGTTGTTGCAGGAGAGGGTACTTACTGGAAAAGAATTTATTAGCAGAACATCTGATGGGTACCAAACAACTGAAGAACTCTGGGATGGCGAGTAATTTACAGATTCCATGTTGATCCATGGCGGAATGTTTTCTCTTGTTTAATGCAGAGTGTGCTTTGTAGGTACTGTACTAATTTGCAGTATTTATAATTTGAGAATAAAGATATGCTAATGGGGATTTGGGGTTTGGCGCTTGTAACCTCAAATTTTAGACCTCATTGATCGGGTCTTGGGGTACCTCAATTTTTGGGTCTTTATACAGCATTCTTAAACACAGGAAAAATAAAAAAAGAAGGTGATGGCCAGGGAAATAAAAATTAAAATGAATCCATCACCTTATTTTTTTTTTACCAATGTTACAAGATCGTTGTACAAAATATTATTCATGTATAGTTTTTCTCCCAGTAGTGACAAATTATCTAAGCCTTCTAAAATAAGGCATCTATACAATGAACAAAGTAACAGACCCATGCCACTGTAGTAGCTACTGTTCAGTATTCATATCCACATGGCAGGCCCAAGGCAGCTTGGGTTTCAAATTTGTTGTGCTGGGAAAACCAATTTGCCATTTTTGCTATTTAGACAGGAGCCTAACAGAGACAAAAAAAAAGAAATGATAGTACCCTTAGGATGTTGATGGATGTGCAACTCCACTACAGACTTGGATAGGACCCTAAACAAAAATTCGTAAACAAAAACTACCAGATAATGATCCGCAATCAATGCTTGTCCTTTAACCCAAAAAAATTAAAAGAACACTTAACACATAATACTGTCTCTAGACAAAAACCATATTTTCATTAAGTGAAACATGCTGCATCTGAAAAAAGCCATAGTTACTGAAACTTATTGGGCTCCAATAACCCTATGATTGTGCCTTCCTAAGAGAAGAAAAATATTGCGTCAAATTTATTAGATATTAGAGGCAAAATATATACAAAATTATATACTCCTAAGCAAATCATAAAATTTTTGTGAGGGCATGAACCCCCATTAATAGTTCCTAAGTGGATTGGCCCGTGAACACACTCAACCTAATCCAAAAGCAGTGCACTTGTAAGAATCTGATCAATGCTGCACCTTGCTCAAAGTTCACCATATATCCCAGAGTTCCTCAATGGTTCTATAGGCATCGTAGGTCTCATGAACAAATAGTCTACCCTTAACTATCCTCTCCTGCATGAACAAAATTCCACACATTAATCATAACAATGGTTCAAATTGCAAATTGTATCACGTGATGCATTTGCAATATCACGGTTGCAATCATTATTGCAGTTGCGGTGTGTCACCAAATCAAAGAAATTAATCAGAATAATGTAGCCACATCGCTGCAATGGGCTCAATTTCAAGTTACAAACACAACAAGGCTTCATGTCATATCGATTGCAATGTGTGTCGTGACAGCTGTATTATTTGCAATCGCAACAATCACAACTGTAACCGCAGCTGCAACCGTAATCACAATTTTAAACTCAAAGGATAACAAGAAGCTTTCAGTAAAGTGTCACACACTATTATATTGTTAGACTGTTAACAAAAAGCAAGATGGAAATTAAAATGGATTAAACTATCTACTGACCAGCTTAAGTTCAGAAAGCTTGACCATTAGGTCATCAGGCATAGGCCAATCGAAGATGCCAAAATTTTCCTTGATCCTCTCTCCCTTCATGGTGGTCTTAAGCAGCACACTATGCCCCATTTGCAAGCCCCACCTAAGGGCCACTTGTGCTCGTGTCTTCCCCAATTTCTCTGCAACCATATTGACAATTGGATTCTTAAGGATGTTGCTCTTGTGAAAATCTGGTGATCCCAATGGTGAATATCCCTGAAAACAGAAATTCAACATATATATAGATAGGGACGGAGTAAAAAAATTAATAAGAAAGGGACCTGATTAAATGTTTATAACCTATACTTAAAAAGATAATTACCATACAAAAGGTATATTATATGAAATAAGTAACACAATATAAACTACTCAAACATATCTGTGATCAATATTAGTTATGCATATCAAATATACATATAAGATGAAATATATTTATTAATTCAACCCACTATAATCTTTTTTAATGGAGGCCAACTAATCATCACTTTAATAAGTTTTCAAATAAATCAATAAAGTAAGGGGATAACATGGCATCTCGTGGTTTCCGCTTAGATATATTAGAAGAAGAAGAATGCTACATTCACCCATTGAATATGTACTCCAAAAATGGTTTTCAAATTGATCTTGACAGTTTTATAAAAAAAGAAGAAAAAAGGTTGCAATAAATTATTATAACTCATTAGAGATTGATTTAGGAACTGAATATATTAGAGACGGACACAATTTCTGTCTTTAATTTCGTCGCTAAATCTTCAATACACTATTTGGCCCACTAATGTATATATTCTATTTTTAATTCTGCCTTTACTATTTTCTTCTCCAAATTCCGTCTTTAAATCAGATTTTTCTCGTAGTGAATTTGCACGAATCTATTTGAGTGATGATTGAAATATGCAACAGTGCTACTCACAGATAGATGAATTCATTTTGATTCACAGAATGCATGCAACTTTGGCTGCTGCCATCCAGAGTGCAACTCCACTTGGTTAACAACTGGAGGTATTCTTGCTACCTCCAATAGATCTTGAACCTTCTTTGAGGTGAAATTGCTCACTCCAATAGCTTTGACCTTGCCAGAGTCACAGAGTGCCTCCATTGTTCTCCAGGTACGAGGAATATTTGGTATTGCAAGATTTTCTGGATTGATAAAGTAATAATTAAGGCACTAATAATGAATGAACCCCTTGATTATTAAAATTTTTATTGATCAGCTTTGCATGTTTTTGAGTAAAACAAAAGCATTTTTACTCAACTGGATTTGGGAATCCATTATTTTGAATTATAATAGCTAAATCAGCCACCACATGCTAACAAAAATTGACACTAGTACAGCTGCATATGTAATAAATTAAAGCATACTAGATAGGATCCAGGTAGTCAAGTTGCAATTCCTGCAATGTTCTTTCTAGTGCTTTGGGCACATCTTCAGGATCATGATCAGTACACCTGAATGAAGCCAAGAGGGCACGTAGTGAGACTTTTGCTCAACAACCAAATACAAACATATGCTGTGAAATTCAGAAAGATTATGGAATTTCCGGATTATATAACAAGCCATAGCTTGGAGGTAATCCATAAGTCTTCACGCTTTACAACACCATCATCAAAAAGCTTCTTGAGGGCAAAACCAATCTATAACACAAAAGATATAAAACAAAGTATTGTTAAAGAGTTAGTATAATAAATTAAATTCATTTATATAAAAAGATATGAACAAATATATATAGATATGCAGCAGCTATTTAAATTCATTTATGAAGACAATATATGAATTTACAAGCTCGATAAACTCTGATGTAAATTTGCATGAGGGATGGTGTGACATATATTGCACAAGTAAAATATTGCAACACATCATTCATTATGACTATATCCTTACCTCTTCTTGATTTTCATAGAATTGAGCACAATCAACATGCCTGTATCCAAGCTGAATTGTCATCACAACTCTTAGAGCCCTCCTAGTTAAGAAATTAAAAACCAACCCAAAAAAAGAAAAAAAAAATCTCCAAATACAAAACACGCCAAATAAGCTAAAAATGAAGTATTGAATTTACACAATAATGATGAAAAAGATCACCCAAAAGCAATATATAAATCCTCTTCATCAGCTAGCTGGGTTTGGGTTTGGGAGGGATTACCTTAATCGCCATGGTGAGAGCTTTGGCAACCACATCAGGTTTAGCATTCCAGGTGCCCAACCCAAGGGAAGGAATCTTGGCTTCTGTGTTCAGCTCAAAGAACCTGAATGTCTTGACCATTTTCTCGGAACAGTAACAACCTAAGCTAGTTAGATATATAGTTAAACCGTTTGCTTACACCACTACTAATGGATCTTTTAGATTCAGTTTTATATAGGTCACTATTTTTCATTAATAGTATAAAAAAATGTTATTTTTACTCATAGCGTGTAAAACACCGTATTGATTCACATCATATTCACTATTAGATAGAGTGCGGATATTACATGAATGGATTCCACACTCCATCCAATAGTAGATGAGGTGTGAATCAAGGTGATGTTCTATGCAAAATTATTACAAATAACACATCTCATTTTCTTATCAACTCTTCACCCTATATATTGCATCCGGTCATATCAACAATAACAACAACTACTCTACATCCCTTTTTTTTTTTAAATCTAAACCGCCAATATTCAAAATCCATTAAATTAAACTCCAATTAATTATCAAGAGCCTTGCTTAGTGATACGACATTCTCATGTACAAAATTTTCCGAATTAGTAATTAACCAATCACATGTGTGCATAACTAAACATGCTAACTGTTGCATATCTATCTAACGTAACAATGGTTACTTTTCCTAAAGAAATTCATTATCTTATTCCTATAATTAATTCAATCATTGCCAAAAGATTTAATTATATACTGATATGCAATTATAATGACATATCGATAGAAGATATATATAATCCGAGGAATTTGTCTAAAAGCTTTTTAGTATATATTTAAGGATGATTGATAAAGAAGGCAGCCCAAGATAAAGCATTGGCTAGCTATATAAAAATCGATTGCTATTACAAAGAGTTTATTGGATTCTTAACCTTCACAACTTTATTATAATTATATACACCAGAATCTTTTATATAAAGTATCTTAATCCCTCGTGGTATTTTAAGGAGTCAAATTATTATTTTGTAATGTAAGAGAATATCAGCACATGATTCGCACGATTTCTTTTCTTTTTTCTCTTTCGGTAAGTAAACATGATTCTAACGATGAAAGCAGAGAAGTCGGCCATTTTCAATAATAAAAGAACACTATATATTTTACTTTCACTTAATTATTATTTTAAAAAAATAAAAAAGCAAACTGACGTATATTTTACAAAATGCACTTTAAACTACATAGAAACATACATTTCTTGAATTTGGAAAGAAAAAGCAATTATAATATCTTCAAAATTTTATTTTAATTACCCATTTAAATACTTTAAAAAACAGAAGAAAATAAAATAGTAAATCTACCTTATTATATTGATTATATTATTCGCAAATGTAAATATAAACATGATGAAATGGAAACTTCTTATTAATAATTATCTATTTAATTAAAAATTATATATATATATATATATACAATGATTTAAAAATTTATTATTTTTTCAATTATAATTACTAGTGAATTAACAAATACATACATGTCTGTGTAGCCAGAAAAAGCATACATGCCCGTCAATCTATATTTTCATTTATTATTATGTTATGATAATTAATTATATTTAAGTTGGCAATATATAGCAAGAGACTTGTAAGCATCTCAATATCTTGTTAGTATATACAGTCTTGACATTATGTTTTGATTAAATAGTCTTGAGATTATGAGTCTAGTCCGACCTACAACCATGCATGTTGATAATAGAATTCTTACAAGATGTCACTCTTTGAGAATTCTCGATGAACCTTACTGGTTAATATCCCTTAAAAAGTTAACTCATTATCAAAGATAATCAGCAATTAGATGAATTTAAAGTAGTATAAAATTATTTGTAATTGAGAAATGAACTTTGCGCCCAAAATATGAATTCATTTGGCACTAATTAAGAGAGAGATAGATACAAACTTGATTGAATAGAAAGAGAAAAAAAATTACCTTTCTTGTTCAATAATTAGATATCATGATCTCATAAGAGAATAAATTGTGTTATTTGTACTCATCATGGGGTGTGGAACATCATGCTAACTCACTCAATTGATCATTAGATGGGGATCGGAGTGGATCCAGTTTAAATAGGGTTAACACCTCATTCAATAATATATTGGGTGTAAGTCGACACGATGTTCCATAATTTATATGAATACAAATAACATTTCTCTGAGAGAATAGGATCAAGATGGGAGAGTACATAATGCATTTCTAATTACAAGTAAATCATAACCGTAAAAACACCTAGCATTCCTTCAAAACAAAACCTCTTCCCACCCCTCTAAGCTATCACCCACCTTGGACTCAGCATCCATCTCAAGCATATCAGTCTTCGATCAGACTAAAAGACTAGACATGTACTTCAATCATTTTCCTCATTTGCTATTGCTTTTCCCTCCTTACTCAAAAGAATACTCTTGGTGCGCTACGATGGCTATTGGGTGGTATCTGATAACTTTTCAGCAAGTGCACCAAGTCATTTAAGTAGTAACCACAGAAAGTGGGTATCGTCCGACTAAGATTTATGCTATCAAACAAGACTTCACTAATAAAATTTCTATGTAGATTATTTCAAATGAATTTGGATGGAAGCAATGAGCATAAACTAACAAAATATGAAACAACTTAAACATACATAATTCAAGATTCTAAAACAGTAGGGGATTGGGGTGGTCTAATTTTTCTTTACAATTCTATGAATTCATAAATCACATGAGTTGGAATTACTAGACTAATGAAGGGATTTTAAATAGTTGATGCTAATTCCATATATAGTTAATCAACTCTCCTTTTCCTATGGAACATTTTAATTCCTTAACTATGCTTCAACAAGAAAAAGGGATTAGGTATGAATTCAATCCAATATTCACACAAAATTCAAGATAAATTCCTAAACCTTGAAAATCATGAGATGTATCTCTATATCTGGTTCATACACAATTTTCCCAAATTATGCAAGAATCTTAAATCACTCCATGAGCAGAATTCATGAAATTTGCACAATAAAACAACAAGAGATAAACCATCAATCTCATAATTCCAACATAAATTCAAGAATTCAAACCAATTGCAATCATCTTAGACCAAACCCCTAACCCCTAGCAATGGAGTTTAGCAACTCATCCGAATGAAGAACAAAGAAAGCAAAAGTACAAAAAACTCATGAAGAACCCAAGAAATGGAAGATAAATCTTCAATCTCCACTTTTTCCCTTGTTCCCAAGGTGTTCCAGTAGCCTCAGAGCTTCCTTCCCTATGTTTTTTTTTTTTCAAGTTTCTCTATCTAGGTCCCTAGAAGTTGCGTGTTTTCCCTTGTTTAAGTGAAATTTCGCATATAAGTTTCTTTCTATCATCATTGCATAGGCGGTGTCTTTTGAGCGCCCAAGTGGTGGCTCTCTAACAACGACTTTATTTTCACACTTGAGTGCCTAGGCGCTTCCTGTAGGGCAGCAATCATAAAATTTTAATTAATCTATACTACCAAAAATGTCAATATAATTCAAACTCAAATTAAAATGAAAATGAACACAAAATAAATTACTAAATATGCAAAACTCAAACTAACAAAAAATCCGAATAAAAAGCATCATCAAAGGTTCAAAATATGTTGATTTCTTATGACTTTTCACATGGACAATTGTATACATAGATAGCACATCAGTATCCTTGTCTACTTCCTACCTTGTTCATTCCTTGTCCTGTACTTGAGGATGCTCTTTAAGCCAAAATACTCTATGAAACTCAACTCTTCATCACACCTTCAAAACATGTTTGTGTACTTCCACTCCTAATTACCATTTATGTCACATGGAGACCACCATTTATAGAGCAGTGGAGCTATGTCTGAACCACTAAACCAGCTTCGACATGGCCATCAAAGCTGGACTAGTGCACAATAGGTTATCATACCACACTAATTCCTATCCTCATCAAAGAAAAGGAGCTGCATCTTATTCTCACTAACTTCTATAGGTTCAAGACCATCAACCACACGATCGTCAATAGTAGTACAACCACATTCGAAACATGCATACATACACCTTTTAAAACTACATAGACATAACAAATAGAAAAATGTTATTTGTACCCATAATACATGAGATACTATGCCAACTCACGTCTTATCTACCATTAGATGGGGTGTGGATCCTATTTGAATGTGATCCATGAGAAACACTTAGATACACCGAGAGTAGGAGAAAACACTTGCTCTGATCTATTTATTAATTGACAAATTAGTTTTGTGGGCCATTATTATTTCCTACTTCCCCTACATTTTTAATGCAATAGTTGATTTGTCAATCAATAAATGGAGCAGAGAAAATGCTTTGTCTTGCTTTAAAAAAATCTAAGAATTTCTCACGATCCACTCCCCATCCAATAATATATGAGATGTGAGTCACCATGTGTTGATTTGGTGGGTTGCTGTTTCCTTTGTCTAGCATGCAAAGGAATAGTGCTCTAACTTGACAACTGCTAAAGTGCTATAAATGATATACAGTGAAGACAAGATTTGCTTTGAAACTTGCAATAAAAGCATTGAATGCATGCCTTTGAAAAGTTGCATATTTAGCTCTATAAAAAGAGGATGTTATGAAGCTTGAAAGAGCACTCCTAGATGCATTCAGTGTCTCGGCATTTGGATAGTCAAAGAAGATTTTCACTTACTTTGTTTATCTCCTCTTTGTATACTACCACCACTATGAGTGGTCATTCCAAACTAAGGTCACTTATATTGTAGTAGAAAAGTTTGGTTTGGTTATGTAGTTATTTCAACAATCAAGTACACATCGTAGGAGTACGCTAGCTAGCAATCCTTGATTAATTTTTAGCATATTGTTTTTTCATTTCTATGTACTCTTCATACTTTCTATTTTTGGTGTTTCATGTGTGTATTTTGATCTATCTTCATGGCACCCTATTGTACTTGTGTGCCACTATACTTTGACCCATCATTACGTTTATACTCGCATCTATTTCTAGATTGCTCGAGCTGTATCTTATTAGGAAAAAAAAGTCAAGTACACCTATAATTGTTTTTATAATTTTTTTTATGATTGATCATTATATTTGAAAATCAATTTTATGTTTGAGTATATTAAATTAAAAATAATTTAAAGTAGTGTGCTTTATTTAGATTGTATCAAAAAATTACTTTTGTATAATAAATTACTAAAAGAGTATGAGATAATTTTATATAATTTATAATATGTGTTATATATGGTTTTCTTGACAAAAGTATTAAAATTAAAAAATAATCACTTTATACTTATAGTCAAAAGTTTTCAAATAATTGTTACTTATTGGTGAATTTTACACGTAAAATTATATTCTTTTCTACTTATTAATTGTTCAAACTTGATATCCAAAAATATAAACTTATTTTAATATAACTTTCATTGAAAAAATTGCATTACCAAATATTGATAAAATAATTTCAAATAATTATTGTCGTCAGTCAAAGCATAGTTGTTTATCTATTATTGCAATAAAAAATATTTTCACTATAAAATCATACTCAACCATCATATTATCATTTTGGTTTTCATTTTTAGTCAAGAATAAGTTAATTAATGTTGTTTTAAATTGAAGAAACTTATTTAGATAAAACAATATCATTTATATAAAATAACATATTCAAACTTAGCCCTTTTATTAAATAAAATTATATTTAAAAAATAAATTTTAAAATAAGATATTCAAACTAAACCCATATATATACATACATACATATATACATGCACACATATAATTTCTTTTAAAAAATTGGGGCCACCATCATAGTTCCGCCACTGATTGGGGTTGATGTTGGGGGAAGATAGTGTAATTTGTAGTTTTTATTTATTTATTTTATCATTACCGTACGGAATTTTTTTGACTAATTGGTGTTTTGGACAGAAAAAATGGAGCATGAATTTTAACGAATTATGTTATGTTTTTATCTTCTTTATATCATTATTATATTCTTAATTTCCCTTTTAAATAGTAATATAAGAAAAATACATTGTTAACACAAACTCTAACTCTTATTCTTTTAGGAAAATGGTGTAGCTAGAATGTAAATAATGTATAAGATTAAATAACTTTTTTAATCTTAATATTTTGAATTTATACCAATCTAATCCGAATAAAATTTTTGAAATCAACATCATCATAATAAAATTTTTTACATTAATTTAATCCTAATATTTTTTATTTTGACATCAATTTATCTGTTCTTTGAAGTGAAGATAAAAAAAATAGACTAAATTTGTTAAAACCAAAAATGTTATCACTAAATTGATATAAAAAATTGACATTATAAAATTAATATCAAAATAAAAAAAATTATTTACTGTTGCTACAACCCATCACCATCCTTCACTAGCTCCACATACCTAAACCCCAACTAAAGTATTCAAACACACAACAAATTCATTTCCCCACCTTCATCCCTAATTCCCTAACCCAGGGCGGTATATCAGACCAACAAAACTTTCAAACCAATAAACAAAACCTTGACCCATCATATGAACAGTAATAGGGATGTAAACTGGTTGGTTTGGATGGTTCGAATTGGATTTAAGGAAAAAATGAATTCAAATTGATCACTTTTTAGTTGGTTTGGATTCAGAATTTTATTTTGCAAAATCTGAACCAAATCGATCTAATCAACTTCGGGTTGGTTTAGATCAGGTCATTGGATTTACCTATTTATTTTCTTTTTTCAATTTTTACCAAAAATTCAATAAAAATACTCTAAATTGTAAACTATCAAAATTCTTTATAAGTAAATTCTCATACGTTAAGATGTTATATTCTAATGTAGTATAAGTTTGCGATAATAATGATGTGCTATTCATTTGGGTCTCAAATTGCATATTAATGATAATAAATAGTAAATAAATAATGAATATAAGTAAATACTATAGTTAGTACTAAATAACAACAATAACAACAACAATAATAATAATAATAATAAGATTGGTTCGGGTTGGAGGATGCAATTTCAATAACCGAACTAATATGTGATTGGTTCTAATTAGATCCAAATTAATTGACCCAAAGAACCAATCCGAACCAGGCCAATCTAATCGAATTGGTTTGGATTCATCAAGATCATCGGGTTAGTTTAATCCACGAGTTTCTTGTAATTCCCAACACTATCAAGGGTCAAGAAAAGGTTATGCAAAGAGCGAATTACTCTTTTCCAAAAGAGTATCATCCTCCTGCTGAAATTTGCACAACGATTTTGTTAACAAAGCAATACTCTCTCCGTTTTGGAATAAATGTCTTTCACTTTTCCGATATATTGGTGGATCAATATATCTGGAGATAAGTGTGTTAATGAAAGAACTTCAGTTGCAAAGTCAGAATTTTGTTATCGACCGTCAAAGTAATGGAAACAAAAAAAGTCCCATATAGATGTGGTTTGTCTTTAGTCTTTCTGAAAGTCAAACTAAGCTGTTCACACATGACTTCTTCAATGGCTCCTTCATTCATTTTACCTATCAAATTTTGTCTACATATTGTTTAACACTTTCATTAACTACCACAGATTCTACACATTATTAGAGAGAAAAAATGGCCAATGATATCAGGTTCTTTAAGCTGAACACAGGGGCCAAGATACCATCCATTGGATTTGGCACGGGGGCTATTAATCCGGGTTCTGCGGGCAAAATAGTCACCACTGCCATTAAGGTGAAATTATTCATTTCCCTTTCTCACTGAGAATAATTGTTAAATCCAATACAACCGCCCCTTCCATTTGATTGTTGAAAGAGCTAACCCAAGAAATGGATGACTATTGTGTGTGGCAAGTCAGGTTGGATACAGGCATCTTGATTGTGCTCAATTTTATGGCAATCAAGCAGAGGTAATAATAACTAAAGAATGATAATCAGATCTTTCATTTTGCTTTATTTATGTTCTGTTTCTGGCCATATCTGCCTTTGGTCACTACTACAGCAAATAAGTTCCGAATCCCAATGTTACTATTACCTATGAGATATGTCTCAACTTATGCTTGTTTACATTAATATTTACGGAAGAAGTTGGTAATTTCATTTTTTTCCTTTGATGAAGTGAAGAGCTCAATGTGTTATAGTAGCCAATACATCCTTTTATTTTTTTTCTTTTGGAATCTTGGTTTATGTAGATTGGTTCTGCTCTCAAGAAGCTTCTTGATGATGGCGTTGTAAAGCGTGAAGACTTATGGATCACCTCCAAATTATGGTTTATTGTCATCTGCAAATTCTATGATACTTCTCAATGTTTGAAACATATGTTAGATTTCGGTTGCTGAGCAAAGATTCCTTGCTTTCTTGACTATCTCCAGGTGCACAGATCATGATCCGGAAGATGTACCAAAAGCATTAGATAAAACACTGCAAGAATTGCAACTTGACTATGTGGATCTCTATCTGGTATGTGTTATCTTTACTGCTATATATGTAATTTTTTTTGTTGAAGATGTCAAAGATGAAACAGCACTCTTAAATCTTGGTTTCCAAATTCAGTATAATGGTTTGATTTTACATAACTATTCTACTGCTGATAGCAAAGAATCAACAGTAATCCATTAAATAATGATATTTGTACCACTGTTGGAAATAGTTTTCTAGGGGCATCGTGATACGTCCCTTAAACATTGATCCAAAGAAAAGTTAGGATCTGGTCTCAACTATTGTTTAAGGGACACCTAAGGGTGTTTTTCAAAAGATGTCTTAAAATATTATGTAAACATCATTTCTCTTAATTAATTGAATTCGCTCATTTTGCAGATTCACTGGCCAGTCAGCATGAAGAAGGGCTCAGTTGGAGTCAATCCCGAAAATCTTACAATTCCTAACATTCCTAGCACATGGAGAGCAATGGAGGCACTATATGATTCTGGAAAGGCTAAAGCTATAGGAGTGAGCAATTTCTCTTCGAAGAAGCTCCTAGATCTGTTGGAGATAGCAAGGGTGCCTCCTGCAGTTAACCAAGTGGAGTTGCACCCAATGTGGCAGCAGCCAAAGTTGCATGAGTTTTGTGAATCTAAAGGAATTCACCTAAGTGTAAGTACTATAGAATATGCATATCAATTAAAAAATACCTCATGCTCATGCAAATACATCATGTGACATATTTGAAAATCATGATGGTCCATCAATGGAGTAATTGTTTCTTTTATATTTGGTGAACATAAATATAACAGGGCCAATTGAAGGTAATATTGGTGACTATTATTCTGATCGTTAATTATCTAAGATGATGAATTTTCATTTTCAGGCGTATGCTCCATTTGGTTCACCTGAATTTACAAAGATTGAACTCCTTAAGGATCCTGCTATTATTGCAGTGGCTGAGAAAATAGGAAAGACACCGGCACAAGTGACCCTAAGGTGGGGCTTGCAAATGGGGCACAGTGTGCTGCCTAAAAGCACTAATGAAGAGAGGATTAAGAATAATTTTGATGTCCTTGGCTGGTCAATACCTGATGAACTAATGACCAAGTTCTCTGAAATTAAGCAGGCAAGTAATTAGTTTAATCCAACTTTTCATATCTAATATGGATCAGTTCAACTACTCCAAGAGCCTTGCATAAAGGCTTTGGCAATCTTGGTCATTAATCCTGCTAATTGGTTATCCCTCAGCATAGCGCCTAGGGCCACAAATGAGTAGCCTCTATGCGGGAAATCCCTTGGGTGAGCATGAGTAACCTCACAGATGGATCTAGAAAATTTTAGTGAGGAGGACAAAGAAAATACACAAGTATTTTCGTAATTTGTAGGTTAATGTGAGGTTTTGAATATAATAAGATGATAAAAGAAAAGTATACAAAACCAATATATGGTTGATTGGAGTGGCAGATACGCCTTTATCTTAATTAGTGGTCTTGGGTTCAAATGTTGGAAGTCGAGAAACTAGTCTTTGAAGAGCTATTCCACCCTATTCAAATGCTTGAACATAATTGCTTCCAATACTATGCATGTTATCTATATATTTCTAATATAATTTCTCAAGGCTATACTCTAAAATTATGCAAGTATAATATCCTACTATGTGTAACAAGTATATTAACAATTGTTTATTAACAATTATGCCGGTAACAATTTTTTAGGTGAATTTCAGCTTGCACTTTAGGATCCTATTCTTTGATCAATAGTATTTGAGTAATTTGTTCTTCCCACTGAAGCCCCAATTCATTATCTATGTGTGGCACAACAATTATAATGCTAATCTATACAGAAATTGTCTTTTAAATAACATGTGGGATTTACTCATGCAGGAGAGGCTTGGTAATGTTACAGGACTATTTGTTCATGAAATTCACGGTGCCTATAAGACTGTTGAAGAACTCTGGGATGGTGAATAGTTTGCAGCATGCAACATTGAAATGGTTACAAGTTCAATGCTTTCATAGATAGGCTGTTATTGATCTACTACCCGATGTAAAGTGTATAGTTACACAGATTACATGAAGCGTGTGGATCATAGGAAGACAAAATAAGATTATTACTCTATTAGTTTTCTTTTATATTTTTATCGGTCCCATATTGTTATGAAAAGGATTGGAGAGAATAACTCTCAAATTAATTTCGCATTGCTTGCATAATAAACGTAAAGAGCTTTGGTTTGTACTCAAGTCATATTTGAAAGAAACAAACACTTTATTTAAAGAAGATTTTTACTCTTTTTCTTTTGGAGGGAGATATTTCTACTCTTTCAATGCAAATTAGCACTATTTTGAGGGTCGTGTATAGGCTCTTGGTTTGTTAAATTTTACACTTATTTGTTGGCCCAGTTGGTAACAAGAGTAGGTTTGATGGCTAGTGGTGCAGGTAGACGTGGCAATGGTCCTCATGATGGTAATCAGAGTGCTAAAACTCTCTTGAATGGAGGAGTAGCACCAATGGTTGTGGAGTAACGACTTAATCGGTTTGAGGAGTGATTGATTGGATCGACTAAAGGGTTACATCGATGATTTAGCCACTGAAACAATACAGAAATTAATAATAGGAGAATTGTAGAATTAGAGAGACTAGAAGAATAAAAGGGAATTTCGGAGGGAATAATGTTCAGGGAGAAGAAGAAATGTTTAGAGAGGTAGAGAGATTCATGAGGGAGAAGTTCAAATCACAAGGTCACTCATTAAGGAGTAAAAAAAAAAACAAAAGATTATCTAACTAGCTTTGATAACTTTAAGACATGAAATCATCATTTTTTTTAAGATTTCTTTAGAAATACTTTAAATTAAGTTAATTGGATACGTATAAAGATTAGTTTAGATAATTAGTTTGAATAAGGAAGGAAGAAGGTTATTTAGAAAAATAAAATAAAATTTGATTAAATATATAAAAGGACAGTAAACATAAATAGACCATTGTTTAAAAAGTAATAGATCTTTATAAGAAGTATGTGAAGTAAAAATTAAATTAATTCTCTAAACTATTTTCATTTTTGCGATAAACGTATTTTTTGTCTAACTTTTTTTGTTTCAACATTTAGTTTAATGTGTCATATAAAAAAAATTGTGTAGTCGAAAATTTTTATAATTTATTAATTTAATTTAATTACCAATATAAAGAAGAATATTATAGAGAAATAGTTAATAAGGTTGTTGGAGTTGAGTGGCCACAGAAAAAAAATGACATAATTGAATCATCTTATTATAATTATATTGTTATAAGTATATAACAAAGATAACAAACCACTTAATGCAAAATATCTTTGATGAAGCATATTTTTTACTTTACCTATCAGATTGTATATAACCTGTTTCACACATTCTTTAAATAGCGTCGATCGATACATTGTTGAGAGAAAATGGCCAAGGAAATCAGGTTCTTTCAGCTGAACTCAGGGGCCAAGGTACCTTCAATTGGATTAGGCACAGGCCTTATTGATCCAGGTGCTGTGAGCAAAGCAGTCACCACTGCCATTAAGGTGAAATTATTCATTCCCCTTTATTACTGAGAATAACTGTTAAATCCAATACAACCACACCTGAATAGTATTTACTCCTATAATGGCATGCGTTTGCTTTAAGTAAATATTTTCAAAGACCTCTGTTCAGATTTGTTTGTTGTGGTTTGGTTAAATAATTTATTGTTTTGATTAATCCAAGTGCAAGAGCTAACCCAAGAGAACTAGTGTGCGTTACTAGTCAGGTTGGATACAGGCATCTCGATTGTGCTCAAGCTTATCTCAATCAAACAGAGGTAATAATAATTAATGAATGATAATCATATCTTAATATGTTTTTTTTGCTTTATTTATGTTCTGTTCTGGCCATATCAGCCTTTGGATACTCACTCAAAAAAAAAAAAAAAGAAGGGAAAAAAGCATTTGGACATTACTATAACAAAACAATTCTGATGTTACTGAGTGCTACTTATTAGATATGTATTAATTTATGCTTATTTGCATTATATTTACTGATGTTTCTGGTAAATTCATTTTTCTTTGATAAAGGGAAGAGCTCAATATCTTATAGAAGCCAATAAATCATTTTTTTTAACCCTTTTGGAATCTTGGTTTATGTAGATTGGTTCTGCTCTCAAGAAGCTTCCTGATGATGGTGTTGTAACGCTTGAAGACTTTTGGATCACCTCCAAACTATGGTTTATTGTCATCCAAAAATTCTATTGATACCTCTCAATGTTTGAAACATATGTTAGACTTTGGTTGCTGAGCAAAGATTCCTTGCCTTCTTGACTATCTCCAGGTGCACAGATCACGATCTATCAAAAGCATTAGATAAAACCTTACAAGAATTGCAACTTGACTATGTGGATCTCAATCTGGTATGTGCGACCTTTACTGCTATATATGTAACTTTTTTGTTGAAGATGTGGCAGACGAAACACTACTATAAATTATGGTTTTCGAATTCAATATATTCGTTTCGTTTTATATAACTACTCTACAGCTAATAGCAAATAATCAAATAATAATCCGTATCTTGTCAGGCAATTAATAATGGTATTTTACATTAGATCTACACAATCACTTAATATTTTCTCTTTAAAATTCAAACTAAAGTTGCACGAAGATGTATTTTCTTAAATATTGAAATATTTTTTTTTCATTTAACTCTCTTCATTTTGCTTAGTACAAGGCAGCCTTTTATAGACAAAATATCTAACAAAAGACAAACTTTTTTATTGAAAAGTAAGTAAACATATATGTAGGTACCTACTTAGAAATTAAATGCAGACAGTGATGTGAATCTTTTCTTTGTAGGCTATAGAATAATAGGCACCTATAAAGTCAAGGCTGCATTTAATGTATCCTACAAAGTCAAAGGTGCATTTAATGTATTGCTTGGTTTAAAAAAAATTTCTAACATTGCCTCCCTTAAACCAAATTTAAAAAATTAATCATTTCAAGCATTTTCTTCAACTTGTAGAATAACTTATTCTTTAAAGGCTTTGTAAAAATATCTGCAATTTATTCTTCAGTATAACAGTAATTAATCAACATTTCTTTCTCAGCCACCAATTCTTGAATATTGTGGAATCGGATATCTATATGCTTGAATCTCCCATGAAACATTGAATTTTTGCAAAGTGCAATACCAAACTTGTTGTCACAGAATATTATTGTGAGAGTATTTTGCTTATGCTTCAATACTTCAAGAATTCTTCTAAGTCACACTGCTTGTGTAGAACAGCTAGCTGCTGCAATGTATTCTACTTTAGCTGTGGAGAGTGTAACAATGGGTTGTTTATTTGAAGACCAACATACTGCTCCAGATCCAAAATGAAAAACATATCCTGAAGTACTTTTCCTTGTTTCTATGTCACTTGCCCAATCACTATCTGTATATCCAACAAGCCTTACATAACTAGTATCACCATAAAAAATTCCATCAGTCATGGTACCTTTGATATATCGAAGAACTCTTTTAGCTACTTGTAAATGACAGGTGCGCGACTCCTCCATAAACCTGCTCAGTAATCCAACTCCAAAAATTTATGTCTAGTCTAGTTGCAGTCAAATATCTCAAACCTCTAATCAAACTCTTATAATAGGTAGGATCCACAACTTTTCCTTGATCTTTCGTTATCAATTTCAGCTTCTTTTCAACTGAAGTGGAGACTGACTTTGAATTCTTTATCTGAAATTTTTTGAAAATATTATTAACATATTTCTTTTGAGAAATAAAAATATCATGATTTTGCTGAACAACTTTAATACTAAGAAAATAAGAAATTAAATCGAAATCTATCATTTCAAAATATTTTACTATGGCCTCCCTAAATTCTGCAATTATCTTCAAATTATATACAATGAAAATCGGCGTAAGGCCTTTAGTACTACTACTACACATCTTACCCTCCCATAATTTAACATTTGCACCCTTCCCCACCCCAAAAGATTCCTTCATTCAAAAAATCCTGAACTATCTTGTTACCCTTCACTAGGGGTGGGAACAAAGCCAAAGCCAAAGTTAGGCCACACCCTAAACAGTGCAAGGCCTCAGAATAAAACACTAGGCCTCGAACTCCTGGCCTGCACTGCTAAAGGTTTTATTTTCGGCCTGGCCTGGCTCGCTATGAGGCCTGGCCCGACCAAACCTCGCTTACATAAAGCCTGCTTTCTAATATTCATACAAACAAATAAAAATATGTCAGACTTACATAATAGACCTTCATGAAGGCCTAAATACACTCAATTAAATATTACATAACTAAATAAAACATAATCTTCAAATAAACTTAGCAAACTAATAAAAAATCAAATCTTCAAAATGATCTCCTCCTCTTCTTCAAACTCAAGTACCTTGAAAATAAAAAATTATATATAGTTAGACTGTGCCATAAATTAACTATTACTATAAAAGATAACATTGCAGTATATAATGTTCATACCATTTGCTTCTTCTTCAGATTATACTTGTTATGTGAACCAATCTTCGCTTAATAAATGAGGGTCAGAATAGATGTTTCATTCAATCTCTAATGAAACTCATCAATTACTTCTTCCTCCAAAGACTAAATGTTGATTCGTGATGCAATCACGAGATTGGAATGGCTAGAATGTCACGCCATCCGTGGACAAAATCTTATATTTCAAGCTTATTGCTTTTCCACCATTCCAAAGCACTGAAAGAATTAGTGCTTTTGTCAGGAATATGAACATTCTCCTCAAGATAAACCTCTACCTCAGATTTCATTGGGGGAATTGCCTGCTTGTCATGAAAAAAACTCATAAATTCATTAGCTCCAGTGATTTCTAGTTGAGAATTAATCTCATTGGAAGCATCGATATTGTCAATGCCACCATCATCAACTTCACCACTACCACTAGCAATTCCCTCTTCCTCCCACAATTTAACGTGCATCATCATAACATATTCAATGAAGTCATAACCATATCCACATTCTCTCTAGCCACATAATCAGGTTGATATATCAAAGGAAAACAATATTCAATAACATGAAATTTGAACCTGGGGTCCAAAACAAGAGCAATGGACATTAGCAGATTGCACTCCCCCCAATATTTGTCAAACTTAGCTTTCATTGAGGCTGTCATATCTCTCATGAAGTGGTCTTCATCAGTTGCTGCTTTGTCAATCACTTCTTTCATCCTCCAAACTTCAGGCAGATATAAATTTGCAGTTGGATAATCACTACCTGAGATGATATTAGTAGCCAGATTGAATACCCTCAAGACTTGGCAGACTTTCTCAACCTTCCTTCAGTCCTCTTGTGATAGCTCATAGGAATAATGTGGCTCTCTTTCCTTATAAGCTTCAAATACCATCTTAAAATTAAAGGCAATAGATAGCATCTTGTAGGTAGAATTCCACCTTGTCGGACAATCAATAATGAGCTTTCTTTCTTTCAAGTGCTTTTGCTCCACTACATCACAAAATGCCTTCAACCTTGAATCATTATAATTAATATACTTGACACTCTCGCGAATATTATAAATAATATCCTTAATTCTTCCAAGGCCATCTTGCACCAACAAATTCAGAATATGTGCACAGCATCTGACATGAAACAACTTACCATTAAGCACTAATTTGTTACTTAGTGATAAATTGTCCTTGAGAGTCTTTAGGCATGAGTCATTATATGAAGCATTATCAATAGACACAGAAAACACTTTGTTCTCAATGCCCCAAGCTTTAAGGCACTTGAAAATGGCATCGGCTACATCAATTCCACGTCTAGGTGCAGGCACTTTCACAAAGCTTAAGACCCTTTTCTGAAGATTCCACCCTGCATCATTGAAATGACCGGTTAAAACCATATATTCAGCTACTTGGTGACTAGATTTCCACATATCTGTAGTCAAGCTTATTTTGTTCACACCTTTCAATAAGGCCTTCAAGCTTTTTTTCTCTGCCTCATAGATTGCCAAACAGTCATTCCTAATTGTTTTGCGAGTAACTTTCTTGAATTCAGGATTAGCATATTGGAAGCCCCACATCAACATTTGATCCTCAACAATGCTAAAAGGGTACTCATGCACCATGATTAAACTAGCAAGTATTTCTCTCATCTTTTCATTTGTATACCTAACCTGTGTGTTAGAAAAGGATTAAGATCCAAGTCGAAGGTGGAAATGGAATGGGGTCGCTTCTGTGAGGCCATGTATAGACTCCTTTGTAAGCAATTTTCTCAGATGCCTGCTCAAATGGCTAGTGCTAGCTCCTTCCCCGAGAAAGCAAATTGTCCTTTACAATGATTGCGCATAGCCTTTGTCACTCCTTTAGAAACTTCAATCTCTTTGAAATCATTCCAAACAATTGATGTCTTTTGCCTCTTTTTCTTGATGACACAATTTGCACCATCTTCTTGAGGTTGGCTTGGATCTGTTAGTGTCATTGGTGTGACTCCTTGTCCACCGCTCGAGAAGTGTGGTGCGTAAAAGCACTGATGACATTGTCTCATCAATATGAATTGGAGAAGCCATTGAATAAACCTGTCATATAGTAGATTAAACAAGTATGTTATTTAAAAGAATTTGTCAACTAATAGAATTTATCAAAATAATATTAAATATAAAATAACTATTCAATATGTCAATTATTATAATTATTCACTATGATTCTATTTTGGTAAAATTTTATTAATTGATATCGTAACATAACAAGAAACTCTAAAATATATATCATGCATGTATAATATATTAACATTACTCTTTATTTTTTTTTGTACATAACGTGGATCTCTATTCTCTAATTCTCTATCACTAAATTTGAAGTATAAGTGTGTAACAAATCCTAGTCTATTCTTGAGATAATAGCAAGAAAAAGAAAAGGTGACCTGATGAAAAGATCGACTAAACAAGATATTATATATTCATATAGATGCTAGGCAACCTATTGCTTTTTAAGCTTGTCTTCTCTCCTCTAGTCCTCTTAGAGCACTGATATAGGTAGGTAAAACATCAACGCATTTATGGATAACTTTTTAAATGAACCATTAAAATCATCTACTTTACTTTAAAATTTCTTATTTGACTTTTATCAAGCCATCTGAGGGGTGCGTCTAAAGGAATGAGACGGAAGTGTGAGTACATAAACCATTTCTCCTCTTAATATATAAACAGGAACATGTAACTACAGCAAGCATAGATTAAACAATAAATAACAAATGACAGAAGAAGCTCAAGGCCAGAAAGCACTTTTCCTACGCGAGTGGGTGCGTGACAAGAGAACAATTAATCCGCACAAAGGGATGGCGAGTACCTGATCTCAAGAAAGGGAAGGGATGGCTGACTCGATTCAGTGAAGGTTGTCTCTCACCAAGGCCCATGCTTTCTTTGTAATCACGATAAAAAACAAACTTTGTAATAATTGGGGTCAGTGGCTTGTGGGTTGGGCAAATCTAGATCATCTCTAAGTGTGAGGCATAGACGCACTATGATGGATCTCAAACGAGAAGTTTCTAAAATTGGAAAGAATCAGATGTGATATTAAAGGAAAGAGCGTTCCCGGATCTCAACCATATACTTAAATATGGTTTATTTAAAATGTAAATGAAAGTAAGCACTAACTATACTATAATTATAAACATGTTCAATATAGATAACAAAAACACATGGTGGCATAATGGTGAAATGGAAACTTATAAGCTGGACAACCTTTGTTCGATCCCCATTTCCAAACTATTTTAAATAGTGAAACATATTTATCTATATAAATTAAACAGGCCAGGCCGGCCTAACAAGCTCAACAGGCTTCATACAGAGTTTAGGCCTGGCCTATTAATGTAAACAGGCTTTTAAAAAGGCCTGAGCCTGGTTTTAATTTTTAAACAGGCCAGGCCACAGGCCCCTAGCAGGCCGCCTGGCCTATTCCCACCCCTACCCCTCCCCACCACTCTATTAATGGCCATCCAATTCGTGGGGCTTCCTCCACATGCGGGACCTTTCCCAACACTATCAAGGGCCAAGGAAGGGTTATGCAATGAGCGAATTACTCTTTTCCAACAGAGTATCATACCCCTGCTGAAATTTGCACCACGACTTTGTTAACAAAGCAATACTCCCTCCATTTTGGAATAAATGTCTCACCTTTTTGGTACATTCATCAATCATTGTATCTGGACATAAGTGTGTTTATGCAAGAACTTCCGTTGCAAAGACAGACTTTTGTCATAGACTGCCAAAGGAATTTAAAAAAAAAAAAAAGGCTCATATAGATGTGGTTTGTTTTTGGTCTTTCTGAAAGTCAAAATAAGCAGTTCACACATGACTTCTTCAATGTCTCCTTCATTCATTTTACCTATCAAATTCTGTCTACATATTGTTTAACACTTTCATTAACTACCGCAGATTCTACACATTATTTAAGAGAAAAATGGCCAATGATATCAGGTTCTTTCAGCTGAACACAGGAACCAAGATACCTTCCATTTGATTGTTGCAAGAGCTAACCCAAGAAATGGATGACTATTGTGTGTGGCAATCAAGCAGAGAAAACAATAACTAAAGAATGATAATCATATCTTTCATTTTGCTTTATTTATGTTCTCTTTCTGGCCATATCCGCCTTTGGTCACTACCACAGCAAATAAGTTCCAATGTTACTATTATGAGATATGTCTCATCTTATGCTTCTTTACATTAATATTTACTGAAGTAGTTGGTAATTTCATTTTTCTTTGATGAAGTGAAGAGCTCAATGTGTTATAGCAGCCAGTACATCTTTTTCTTTTTCTTTTTTTTTTTTCTTTTGTTTTCCTTTTGGAATCTTGGTTTATATAGATTGGTTATGCTCTCAAGAAGCTTCTTGATGATGACATTGTAAAGCGTGAAGACTTATGGATCACCTCCAAACTAAGGTTTATTGTCATCTGCAAATTCTAAGATATTTCTCAATGTTTGAAACATATGTTAGATTTCGGTTGCTGAGCAATGATTCCTTGCTTTCTTGACTATCTCCAGGTGCACAGATCATGATCCAGCAGATGTACGAAAAGCATTAGATACAACCTTGCAAGAATTGCAACTTGACTATGTGGATCTCTATCTAGTATGTGTAATCTTTACTGTTATATTTGTAATTTTTCGTTTAAGATGTCAGATGAAACAGTACTATTAAATCTTGGTTTCCAAATTCAGTATAATGGTTAGATTTTACATAACTACTCTACAGCTGATGGCAAATAATCAACAGTAATCCATTAAATAATGATATTTGTACCACTGTTTGAAATAGTTTTCAGGGGGCATCATGATACGGCCCTTAAACATTGATCCAAAGAAAAGTTTGGATCTACTCTCAACTATTGTTTAAGGGACCCCTAAGGGTGTTTTTCAAAAGATGTCTTAAAATATGATGTAAACAACATCTCTCTTAATTAATTGAATTCATTCGTTTTGTAGATCCACTGGCCAGTCAGCATGAAGAAGGGTTCAGTTGGATTCAATCCTGAAAATCTTACAATTCCTAACATTCCTAGCACATGGAGAGCAATGGAGACACTATATGATTCTAGAAAGGCTAGAGCTATAGGTGTGAGCAATTTCTCTTCAAAGAAGCTCCTAGATCTCTTGGAGATAGCAAGGGTGCCTCTGCAGTTAACCAAGTGGAGTTGCACCCAATGTGGCAGCAGCCAAAGTTGCATGAGTTTTGTCAATATAAAGGAATTCACCTAAGTACTATAGCATATGTATATCAATTAAAAAATACCTCATGTTCATGCAAATACATCGTGTGACATGTTTGAAAATCATGATGGTCCATGAAAGGAATAATTGTTTCTTTTTATTTGGTGAACATAAATAGGGCCAATTGAAGGTAATTTTGTTAACTATTATTCTGATTGTTAATTATCTAAGATGATGAATTTTCATTGGCAGGGGTATTCTCCATTTGGGTCACCTGAATTTACGAAGAGCGAGGTCCTTAGGGATCCTGCTATTATTGCAGTGGCCGAGAAAATAGGAAAGACACCGGCACAAGTGACCCTAAGGTGGGGCTTGCAAATGGGGCACAGTGTGCTTGCCTAAAAGCAGTAATGAAGAGAGGATTAAGAATAATTTTGATGTCTTTGGCTGGTCAATACCTGATGAACTAATGGCCAAGTTCTCTGAAATTAAGCAGGCAAGTAATTAGTTTAATCCAACTTTTCGTAGCTAATATGGATCAGTTCAACTGGTCCAAGAGTATTGCATAAAGGCTTTGGCCATCTTGGTCATTAATCCTGCTAATTGGTTATCCCTTAGCATAGCGCCTAGGGCCACAAATGAGTAGCCTCTATGTGGGAAATCACTTGGATGGGTATGAGTAACCTCGCAGATGGATCTAGAAAACTTTAGTGAGGAGGACAAAGATAATACACTAGTACTTGCTTAATTTTTAAGTTAGTGTGAGGTTTTGAATATAATAAGATGATATAAGAAAAGTATACATAAGTTGATTGGAGTGACAGATGCCCCTTTATCTTAATTAGTGATCTTGGGTTCAAACGTTGGAAATCGAGAAACTAGTCTTTAAAGAGTCATGCCACCCTCTTCAAATGCTTGAACATAATTGCTTCCAATGATATACATATTATCTATATATTTCTAATGCAATTTCTCAAGGCTAATATCTTACATTGTGCAACAAGTATCCTACTATATTAACAATTGTTTATTAACAATTATGCCGGTAACAATTTTTGAGTTGAATTTCTGCTTGCACTTAAGAATCCTATTCTTTGATAAAGTATTTCAGTAATTTGCTCTTCCCACTGTGTTTCACGAGATCTTAAAAATCTGGTTTACTTTCGCCTCCCGGTATTTTTTTTTTTCCTCTAGCTCTTAATTATGCTGAAGCCCCAATTCATTATCTATGTGTGGCACAACAATTATAATGCTAGTCTATACAGAAAACATTTTTTAAATAGTGTGTGGAATTTACTCATGCAGGAGAGGCTTGTCAAGGGTACAGGACTATTTTATCATGAAATTTACGCTGCCTATATGACTCTTGAAGAACTCTGGGATGGTGAATAGTGTGCAGGATGCAACATTGAGATGGTTACAAGTTGAATGCTTTTAGAGATAGGCTGTTATTGATCTATTATCCGATGTAAAGTGTGTAGTTACGCAGATTTCATGAAGCTTGTGGATCAAAGGAAGACAAAATTAGATTATTATTCTATTAGTTTTCTTTTATATTTTTATTGGTCCCACATTGTTATTAAAAGGTTTGGAGAGAGTAACACTCAAAATCAGTTTCGCATTGCTTGCATAATTGATGTAAAGAGCTTTGGTTTGTACTCAGGTCATATTTGAAAGAAACAGACACTTTATTTAAAGAAGATTTTTACTCTTTCTTTTTGAGGGAGTGATTTCTACCCTTTTAATGCAAATTAGCACTATTTTGAGGGTCTTGTCATGTCTAGGTTTTTGCCTTGCTAAATTTTACGCTTTTGCCCCCAGTTGGTAACAAGAGTAGCGGTGCAGGTAGAGGCTGCAGTGGTCCTCACGATGGTAACTAGAGTGCTAAAGCTCTTTTGAATGGAGGAG
Source organism: Dalbergia cultrata (assembly GCA_031216105.1). Lineage (NCBI taxonomy): Eukaryota > Viridiplantae > Streptophyta > Magnoliopsida > Fabales > Fabaceae > Dalbergia > Dalbergia cultrata. The sequence continues at coordinate 17,501,728 of CM062351.1, read as the reverse complement.
TAGGACCAATGGTTTTGGAGTAACGACTTAATTAGTTTGAGGAGTGATTGGATCGATTGAAGGGTTACATCGATTATTTAATCACCTAACCAATACAGAAATTAAAAATAGGAGAATTGTAAAGATAGAGAGAGACTAGAAGAATAAAAGGGATTTTCAGAGAGAATATTTAGGGAGAAGAAGAAGTGTTTAGAGAGGGAGAGCCATTCGTGAGGGAGAAGTTCAAATCACAAAGGCACTCATTAAGGAGTGGAAAAAAAAAAAAGGATTATCTAACTAGCTTTGTTAACGATAAGACATGAAATCAACATTTTTGAAGATTTCTTTAGAAATACTTTAAATATAGTTAATTGGATACTCAGAAAGATTAGTTTAGATAACTAGTTTGAATAAGGAAGGGAGAAGATTATTCAGAAAAATAAAATAAAATTTAATTAAATATATAAAAGGACAGTAAACAGAAATAGGCCACTCTTAAAGGTTTAAAAAAAAGAAGATCTTTATAAGAAGTATGTGAAGTAAAAATTAAATTAATTCTCTAAACTATTTTCATGTCTGCGATAAATGTATTTTTTGTCTAACTCTTTTTGTTCTAACATTTAGTTTAATGTGTCATAAAATTTTTTTGTGTAGTTGAATATTTTTATAATTTATTAATTTAATTTAATTTTTATATAAAGAAGAATAAAATAGAAAAATAGTTAATAAGGCTGTTGGAGGTGAGTGGCCGCAGGAAAAAAATGACATAATTAAATATCTTATTATAATTATATTGTTATAAGTATATAACAAAGATTTTTTTTGATAAGTAGTACAAAAAAGGCTCAACCCACAACAGGAGGGAGCAACAGCAAAACCTGAATAAGAGTTTTAACACTAACATAGTTTACAGACTAAGTATCATGCACCAATTAGATCCCCCGAAGACAATAAACAAACTGATTCAACCACTATTGCTCATCTGAACTTGGTCTTCTCTCTTGAATGTACTATTTTCCTTTTGATCCTAGCATCACCTGATTATCAACTTAGTCATAAAGAATATGAACCACAACCCATGCTACAATTATGAAAATATTATAGTCTCACACTAGATAACCAAGGATTAGGCACTCATACATGTATCCTTTATTAGATAGCCTCTTTGACCCACGAACACTACACCCAGGTGAATTCAGTTAATCATTGGCCAAAGAACAAATAGGACTATTCACTCCAACACCTTCGACTTTGTCATCAAGGTCATCCTTGTAAATAAATCGCAAGCACTGGCATTTACCTTTCCATAGCACCGGAAGTACCCGCGTTGATAAGACACTTATAACAAAGATAACAAAGTATATAACAAAGATAACAAACCACTTAATGCAAAAGATCTTCTGATGAAGCATACTTTTGACTACCCAAAGTAGTATTGCAGGGCCATCATTCTTTTTTGAAAATATATGCCCTATGAGTCTCAGTATATTGATCACAAAGAGTTCAACAAAGCTTGTTATTTACGGGAACAAAGCAAACTAAGGCGCCTAATCTAAAACTTTTCATTAACAAAATTAGAGTAAATGTTAAATTTTTTTTATCCTTTATAAATAGAAGGCTTGGCCCCACCTGGGAACCAACATGGATACCTCAAGAAAACAACCAAAAGAAAAAGTGTACATGTACGTCTAAGATCCACACCATCCTTCAAAACAATAAGCTATTTAGTATTTAGCTAACCCCATTTCATCTCACATTCATGAAAAGGAAACAGACAATAATAGGAAGAGGTGAACAATCTGCACAGTAATTTGCATCGCCAAATGCCCACTTCATCTCATATTTATAGATAAAAAAATGCGAAAGGAATGAGATAGGGATTGTTATTGGGAACTCATGATTTTGAAGGGCATGAGTTACGGGGAATTGGGAAAGCCTCAATAAATTTTTAGTGCTAGGTATTTTAGAAGATTAGATACATGTGAGTTCAAAAGAACCCAAAAGAAAAAATATATATTGTGATGCAACTCGCTTATTATCCAAGTTTTGGCAGAATAGAAAATTTAATAGGCAATTGTTTAGGAAGAAGAGAAAATCTAACATATCAGTATTTATAAACCAACCAATCGTTAGAATTGTGCAATAGAGTGGATAAATAAAGGTATTTAAAATGATTGTGGATGAATTTAACTGTAATATTGTTCCCAAAAAAAATATTAATGACCAGTAGGTTGAAATATTAATGACCGTAGTTTGAGTTTCTAATTTTCAGTTTTTTAATTTTTTAAATTTTATAAAAAAAATACTGAAAATTTTAAAAATTACAAATTTTAATTTTTAATTTTTATTTATACTTTTCAATATTTTTTTACAAACCTGAAAACTGAAAAACAGAAAATGAAAAACTAAAAACTAAAGCCAATCCGGCCCTAGACTTTTCAGATTATTTATAGTATTATTTTAAAATATAGATATATGATAATGATATAAGAAAAACACATTGCTAGCACAAACTCTCCCTCTTATTCTTTTTTAGAAAAATGACGTCGATAAAATGTAATGAAAATAATTGTATACAAATTGTTTTCTGCTATTAACTTTTCAATAATTTGATTTACTTAAAATTAAGAAAAAAAATAAAGTCTCGTTTCATACATAATTATATCCAACTCTGTTTGAATCAATTTAACAAACTGCTTGCAAAGGACCGTCTGCCTAAGCTTAATGTAATAACATTTTTGAACTTTCTTCTGTTAAAAAAAACAAAAACATCAAAAAAGAAGGAGTCATGAGTCTATCAATATGTTGTGACTTCTGACGTGCGAGCGAACATCAGCTTTACTTTGCGCAGCATCATAAGAATACCAACTTGCACATTTTGTATACTTCGGATGTTTTAGGCATGGAGAAATGTTATTTGAACTTATTATTTATAGAATATTATATTGATACATTCTTATTTATTATTAAATGGGTTATAGACCCAATCTAGTTTGAGATCCACATCTCATCTAATGATAAATAAGAGTGTATTGATATGGTGTCTCATAAAGTGTGAATACAAATAATATTACTCTTGGTTTGTAGCTTGTAATTTACACTACATTTGTAAATTATAGATGGCAAAACTCTTTTATATTTTAACGGTACACTAGAATTAATTTCTGTCCGTAAGAATTTAACTTAGATGTATTGTGAGTATAGCACCAAAATGATGCATTCTGAGTACCAAAAAGTTTTACACAAACCATTTTACAGCGGCAAAACACCAAATTCTTAAACCATAGTTTGAGATCAAAAGTTATGTTAAAATGCAATTCATCATTATTTTGTTAAATATGTTCGAATGAAGGAATGAGTTAAATCTTAGTCGTATTTACATCTTGCAGACATGGTTTGGTCTCTCTAAAAGTTAAACTAAAGTACTAAACACACACGACTTCTTCAATGGCTCCTTAGAAATTTACCTACCAATTTTTTGTCTATAAATTGTTGCACACATTCTTTAAATAGCGTATACCTTCTCATTGTTGAGAGAAAATGGGGGCGGAAATCAGGTTCTTTCAGCTGAACACGGGGGCCAAGATACCTTCCATTGGATTAGGCACATTTTTAAGGCTATTGATGGTGCTGTGGGCAAAGCAGTCACTACTGCCATTAAGGTAAAATTATTCTTATTCCTATAATGATATGAGTTTGCTTTAAGTAAATACTTTCAAAGACCTCACTTAAGATTTCTTTGTTATAGTTTTGGTTAAATATAATAACCTATAGTTTTGGATTATTGCAAGAGCTAACCCAAGAAATGGATGACTATTGGGTGTGACAAGTCAGGTTGGATACAGGCATATCGATTGTGCTCAAGCTTATCGCAATCAAACAGAGGTAATAATAATTAATTGTTGAATTAATTACTTATATGTCTCAAGTTACGCTTATTTGCATCAATACTTACTGGCGTTGCTGGTAAATTCATTTTTCTTTGATGAAGTGTTCAATGTGTTACAGTAGCCAATAAACCTTTTTTTCTTTTGGAATCTGGGTTTATGTAGATTGGTTCTGCTCTCAAGAAGCTTTTTGATGATGGTGTTGTAAAGCGTGAAGACTTATGGATCACCTCCAAACTATGGTTTATAGTCATCTTAAAATTCTATGATATTTCTCAATGTTGAAACATTTGCTAGACTTTGGTTGCTGAACAGAGATCCCTTGCTTTCTTGACAACCTCCGGGTGCACAGATCATGATCCGGAAGATGTACCAATAGCATTAGATAAAACCTTGCAAGAATTGCAACTTGACTACCTAGATCTATATCTGGTATCTGTTATGTTTGTTGTATTTTATTTATATTTATCTTTATTTCAAAATTGTTATTATTATTATTATTATTATTATTCAATGTAGATTTACTCCACGGTTTCTTCAGTGATAATGTTTTGAAAGTTGGTCTTAAGTATCTACATTTACTTCACGGTTTCTTCAATGATAATGTTTTGAAAGTTGGTCTTAAGAAATGTGGCCGTTGTTCATTTGGTTGTTCAACTGTTAGAATAAAATTTTAATAGGTTTTATTAATTAAAATTATGAGTATTCATACTTAATGAATACAAAGCAACGATTTTATTAATTTAGAAAGCTAATCAGCTATATAAACACAAGTTTTAGTTTACATGTAAGGAATTCAACGTTAGAAATTATATTTCATATACGCTAGTTTTCAACATTTGACAAATAAGTATAAGATAAATGTTAGTGCAGTAGTGTTTCCATGAGTAAATCCAATAAAATTGTTCCTGGATAGCCTCACTAGTTCATGTCCAGAGTTAATGAGAAATGACTGTTGTATCCTGGAGAGTATTAGCTGTAAAGACCATCTGCACCGAGTGATTGACTCGTGGTAGCGAAATATTCTTAAGTTCAATGCCTAACATGCCTCAACCAATAAACTCGATAAGCTACTTTAATTTATTCCCTTTTATTTTATTTATTTCTAATTCTTTATTTTATTATTCATGTGTTTATTAATTTTATTATCAGTGATTAATTTATTTTTGTTCTATTTTATTTGTGATGTTATTTTATTTAAATTTTTCCAATAATGTTCACTGCTACGTAAGTTTTTCTTGAAGATGTGATAGATGAAACTGTAGTACTAAATCTTGGTTTCCAAATTAAGTATACTAGTTTCACTTTACATTGCAACTCCACTGCTAATGGAAAAGAAGCAAGGATAATCCATCAATATTTTCCTTTAATTATTTAATAATGTTATTTGTACCATTTTTCAAAATATATTTCAAGAGGGTGTCTCTTAAATATTAGTCAAGATCACGGATGAGACACATTCTCAGCCAATGTTTAAAGGACACCTAAAGATGTTCCTTAAAGATATCTCAAAAAGTTGTACAAACAAAATTCTGTTTAATTAATTGACTTGATTATTTTGTAGATTCATTGGCCAATCAGCATGAAGAAGGACTCAGTTGGATACAATCCTAAAAATCTTACAATACCTGACATTCCTAGCACATGGAGCGCAATGGAGGAACTTTATGACTCTGGCGAGGCTAGAGCTTCAAGATTGAGCAATTTATCTTCAAAGAAGCTTCAATATCTATTAGACAAAGCTCGAGTGCCTCCTGCAATTAACCAAGTTGGTGTTGGGCTCAAGGACTTATTCACATTGTAATTAAATGATACAAATGTGTGTCAATGAGTACCAAAAAGAAATATGATAGAATTAAATCTATCAATTGGCGCAGCACAGTGAAAAATAAGTATTAATGGTGAATAGTAAAGGGGTTGTTTGTTTCCTATTTTTAAAAACAGTTTTGTGTTTTTAAAAACAAAAGACTAATAAAACTTGTTTATTAACTTGTTTCCTTAATATCGTTTTTAAAAATGAAAAAACAAACTTTGTGTTTTAAAAACAAGAAACCAAAACAATTTGAAGCTGTTTTCTAAAACAAGCTCGTGTTTTATAAAACAACCAAGCCATCCTAGCCCAGCTTTCATTCATGCTTTCACAAAACATCTGAACTCGACCAGTTTTGCACAAGAGATCCGCCGACGAACTGCTCGCAACTCCGGCGGCAAACTCGACCTAGCTCAGCCGACAGTGATGCCCCTAATCCGGCGACAGATGAGACCCCCTTTGTCGGAGTGTACAACCCCGATCCGCTTCCTTCCCCGGCCACGCACGTGGCCCAGCTTCGTCGACGACGAGTCCATGCTTCGGACTTGCAAGAGACCGGCTTCATAGGCGCACGCAACCCCCCAGATCCACTGCCTTTGCCGCTGCATGCCACCTAACTCCGCCAGCGCACTCGACCAAGCTTCGCCGACTCCCAGATCCACCAGCACACGCACACCCAATATTGGTTGTGGCCGCGACCCAGATCTCCCTTTCCCTTCCTCTTTCTTTGCTTCTTTTTCTAGTTCTTCCTCAGCAACAGAGCTCCTACGCCGTGCTCCATCATTCATTTGCTGTGTTTGATGGTTGTTGTTATTTGTAAATTGTCACTAAGTTGTAAATTGATCTCACTGTTGTTCTTTGTTAATCTTTATTGTGGTTAGTGTTATGTTGATTTTTGTTGTTATGATCTTATTATGATCCTTGTAAATTGCCAAACAATTTTTTTGTTTTATCCATTTTAAAAGTTGTTTTTTAAAAAAATTATCCAAACAAGTTTTATTGTTTTTAAGAATTGATTTTAAAATTATTTTTTAAAATGGTTTTTAAAAACAAAAAATAGAAAAACACTTCCAAATAGCCCCAAAATTTTCTATGGTGGGAACCGCTTATTATAGTGGGGCCCTCTGGTCATGATTCATGAATAGTACTATTTACATTAGTATTAAGAAATTTGCACATCGAATTTTTAACATGGAAACCCCCAAATACCAGAGGAAAAACCACGAGACAAACTCCGAAAAATATTTCACTATATTCAGGATAATTACAAAATATCCTTTCCACACTTTTCAACCGAAGAGGTAAATATAGTATATCCCGGTGAGAACCTCTTATTCAAACACTACGATTTTGCACTATCAAGGAGTAATAGAGATGATACCCAAAATATTCCCAGTGTATATACCCACACCCTACACTCTTAGGGATTTACTCACGCTCTCTATTTTTTCCTCTCACTCTCAGAAAAATAATACACCCTCGTATATTTTCTCTCTTTGCAACTCTCTAATTATCGCTGCTTCCTTGTGTGTTTTCAACTGAGTGCTTCTGCTCCTTTTTGTAGAAGTGATGCATAGTGTGAACAGGATCTGTGCATCATGACACCAAAGGAAAATTTTCTTCACGCGTTGCAATATTTTCTTCATCCAACTACTCTTCACTGTAGTTGTGTTTCATGGCTTTTCATTTTCTCCTTTTTCAGCTTCAACATTCTCGGCTTCTTCATTTCAACGTCTTCTTTGTCTTTTGTTTTCAAATTTTCAATAGTGGTGGGGCCCATTGGCTGGACCACAAAATTCTCCCGCTCCAGCTAATAGGGAAATTATCTGAGAGCAGTCATCTGGAATCCATGCCTATCAACTCGGCACAAAGTTAAAGCTTATCTTGTGCTACAACTTTTGTCATCATATCAGCAGGGTTTTTATCAGTGTGAATCTTCTCCATCTTAAATTGCTTTTCTTCTACTACTTGATGCAACCAATGATACCTGACATTAATATGCTTTATCCGCGAGTGATACATCACATTCTTACTCAAATCCAAAGCACTTAGACTATTTCAATGGATAACAGACCTACTCTGCTTAATTCCCAATTGTTCAAGGAATCTTTTTAACTAAAGCATTTCTTTTCTAGCTTTAGTCATAGCAACATATTCTGCCTCAGTAATGGACAAAGCAACACACTTTTACAGTTTTGACGGCCAACACACAGCTTCACATGCAAAAGTAAACACAAATCTGGAAGTAGATTTCCTACTATCCAGATCACCTGACATATTAGCATCTACATAGCCTTCCAAAACTGGTTTTGGTCCTCCAAAGCTCAAACACGCTTTTGAACAACCCTTCAGATATCTTTAGATCCACTTCACAACTTTCCAATGGTCTCTACCAGAATTGGAAGGAAACCTACTAATAACTCCAACCACATGAGTGATATCTGGCCGAGTACAGACCATAGCATACATCAAACTCCTGACTGTAGAAAAGTAAGGAATATCAACCATAGTCTTCTTTTCTTCATCAATAGCGGGACAACTCTTTTTGCTGAGTTTGAAATGATTGGCCAATGGTGTGCTAACTGTTTTAGCATTCTTCATATTAAACCTGCCAAGAACCTACTCCACATATCTTTCTTGTGATAACCAAAACTTTCTAGTCATTTGGTCTCTCAAAATCTGCATATCCAGAATTTGCTTTGCAGAACCTAGGTCTTTCATATCAAAAAACTTTCATAGCTCCTTTTTCAAATCACCAATCATATTTTCTTCCTGTCCTACGATCAACATATCATCTACATACAGCAGAAGAATGATAAACTTATCACTTGGAAATGTTTTAACATATACACAGTGATCTGCATCTATTCTGGTATATTTGTGACCCACCATGAATGAGTCAAACTTCGTGTACCATTGTCTAGGAGCCTGCTTTAATCCGTATAAGCTCTTCTTCAATCTACAAACCATGCTCTCCTTTCCATCATCTTCAAATCCTTTTGGTTGATCCATGTAGATTTCCTCCTCCAAATCACCATGGAGAAACGCAATCTTCACATCTAACTGTTCAATCTCCAAATCCAAGCTAGCCGTCAATTTAAGTACAACTCGAATAGAACTCATTTTGACAACTGGAGAGAAAATCTCATCAAAATCTATCACTCGCTTTTGACCGAAGTCTTTTGCAAACAAGCGAGCTTTGTACTTCACTAGCTTGTTGCCATCTTTCTTCAGCTTGAACACCCATTTATTCTTCAAGGCTTTCTTGCCTTCAAGGAGTTTTACCAGCTCATAAGTATTGTTCTTCTGCAAGGAATCCATCTCTTCTTACATAGTTTTGATCAATTGAACTTTATCCTTCTGAGTCTGAACTTTTTCAAAACTCTCTGGCTCCCCTTCATCAGTGAGAAGGACATACTCTGATTTGGGGTACTTGCTGGATGGTTGGCACAGTCTACTAGATCTTTTAAGTTGTGGTGTTCGAGATTGCTCCTCCTGCTCAACACCTCCTCCATCTTCAGCATCATCAATTGTTGGTTCATCATCAACCCCATGGTCTTGAACCTCTCCCACTGTTGTGGCACTTTCTTTAGGAAGAGAGACTTGTGTAAAATAAACTTTACCACCAGCTTCATCAGTTTTCTCTGGAATAGCATAATCTGACATAATTTCTTGCTCATGAAACTCTACGTCTTTGCTTCTAATAATCTTCTTCTTTTCCGAATCCCATAGCCTGTAGCCAAATTCCTCATCTCCTTAGTTCATAAATATGCAAAGAATGATTATGTCATCAAGCTTCTGTCTCTGCTCCTTACTTACATGAGCAAAGGCTTTGCATTCAAATACCTTCAAATAAGAGTAACTAACATCATGTTTGAACCATACTCTTTCTGGAATATCAAAGCCCAAAGGAATAGACGGAGATATGTTAATCAGGTAGCACACCGTTTGAATAGTTTCACCCCAGAATGGCTTAAGCAGTTTAGTCATTCTCAACATACATATGACTTTCTCCATAATGGTTCTGTTGATTCTTTTGGCCACCCCATTATGCTGTGGGATGCCAGGAATCGTATTCTCATGCTTGATGCCATGTTCAGAGCAATAGTTCTTGAATTTGTAGGGGCTGTTTGGAATTATTTTTTTGTTTTTTGTTTTTAAAAACTATTTTAAAACACAAGTTTGGAAACAATTTTTAAAAAGAAAAACACAAAAACACACTTTGTTTGACAACTCTTTTTAAAAACATTACAAAGTGCAGGACCACTAGAGGGCCAGACCACCGGAGGGCAGCTCGCGACGGTGGCAGGGGTGGCAGGCGCTGGTCGTGGGCACCGGTTGCAAGGTCGTGGGGCTTGCCGGTGCTAGTCGCGAGGCTAGTTGACGCTAGTCGCGGGGTTACAAGCGGTGGTCGCAAGAGCTCGGGGTTGTGGGAACTCGAGGTCGCGACGTTGGTCATAGGCTCGCCGGCGTTGGTCCCCTGGTCGCGGGAGCTAGAGGTCGCTAGTCGCGTGGTCTTCTCCTGCTCTCGATAGTGCTGCTCGCGGTGGCGCCGGATTTAGTTCGCTGGGTTCCCATCGGTCATCTCCTGCTAGCGGTGGTGCTGCTCGCGGTGGTCGCCTGCCTTGCTCGCGGTGGTGCTGGATCTGGTTCGCTGGGTTCCCATCAGTCTTTTCCTGTTCATGACAGTCCTGCTCACGGTGGCGCTGGAGCTGGCCGGGTGGCGCTAGAGCTAGACACGGTGGCGCCGGAGCTGGTCATGGTGGGTTTGGTGCTTGAGAGATGGTCCAGGTTTTGAGAGTGTCATGGTGAGAGCTGGTATTGTTTTTTGTTTTACAAAACATCTAAAAGTTGTTTTGTATTTTCTGTTTTTAAAACTCAAAAGATGTTTTTTAGTTTTTAAAACCAACTTTAAGAAAACAAGTTGCCAAACAGATTTTTTGAGTTTTTTTTTTAAAAAAATTGCTTCGAAACAGGCCCGTACTCTCCCCCATTGTTACTGCAAAGACACTTCAAAGATTTCCTAGTTTCTATCTCCATCATGGCATGAAACCTCTTGAAGTATTAAAACACCTGGTCTTTCCTCTCTAGGAAATAAACCCACATTTTCCATTAATTTTTAACACCCTAATATGGTAAATTTTTTTTTAAAACATAAAACCAAAGTGAGAGCCACGTTTTTATCTAATCATGAGACAGAAATATAAAGCACAAATGACAAGCATGAAGAATACAGCGGGTAAGCATATAACAATGAACAAGGATGACACATCAAAGAGAACACTTTCATTAATAACATAGTTAGGGTACGTATGTAGTCATGCCCTTATAAATCGGGTTGAGCTTGCAATATATAAGAAAATGAAAATACAACAGAAATACAAAAGCAAGGAAAGCACAGATAAACCACGACTACCCGAGTGCATCTATGGTGGAAAACCTCAAGACAAAATAAGGTTTATCCTATCTAAGTGTGAGTGTATGCACTAAACCTCCCCTATGACGTCGACTACTAGAACCTGGGATATGGCGGAACATAACTGATCCATGGACGCAGTGCGACAGGAGTAAGCACAAGCGATGGCTGAGCATGAGCTCCTCAGTAGGGGCGCCTCTTGACTCACTTAGCCAGTCTCGGCTGCGTGATGGTCTCCTTGCTCTCGTCTCGCATGAACTGAGGAGTGGAAGCAGAGCTCTTGCTGTACATATGCGTCGGTGGGTCCTCAGAAGGGTCGTCCTCCGAACCGGGAGACCGGGGTATGTAGTCCTGGAAGTCACGGGGCATCGATCCTCCAGTGTAGGTCCAAAGAATCCTCTCGTCATGTGTTCGGGCACGCTCAAAAACCATAGCATCATCATAGAGTGACGTCGAGGAGAATCGATAACTCTGTACAGGGTGTGCGAAAGGACATCCAACAAACATGAAGACTCATACTGTGCACTGTCCCTTAAAATGATATGATCCATGATCCGGATCAAAGTGAACCTCCCATGTCGGCGTGTTGACAGAGACCACAAACGTCGTCATCGCTCTCTGAAGATGTGACGGAAGAAAGAGAAGGAAGAGAAAGGAGTGAGAATTCTTATTAAAGAATCTCAGTAGGAAATTCTCTTATCCTAGGGTTACATCGTTCACATCCTCAGGAACCTTGGGTTTCATTATTTAAAAGGTGAACATGCATATAAGATTCATTATTAGGGTTTATAAGACTAATTATCCAAGGTTCATTCCTTTTAGAATGCATCTTAATGTCATGAATGCAACATATTAGGGTATAAATGCATGGCAATACTTTGAGCATATAAATCAACAAATCATAACATCAAGAAACAATCCATATGGCATAAAGAGCAAATAACTTTCAAGTGGAGCTTTCCTCATCTCGTGTGACATCAATCATGATACTTTAGCATAATAAGGCCACCTTAAAAAAATAACTAGGCTATGAGTTCATACCTCAGCTAGTCGTCACTAGCTCTTGCTTATTATCCGAATAAACGAAATATAATAAAAATAATTCGGACTACGCAAGTACGGGTAGGCGGCTAGGGATCACCTCTCTTAGGATATACCCTTTTTGAAACGCTTTGCGGGCATCTAGCCACAGCAATTTGTCCGCTTTGGTAGGCTGCATCTACTCATACCCTCACGGATTTGTCTCTCTCAGGATTGGTCGGCCAAGCCAGTGTCACCTAGGAAAGTGCGTCTCAGTGCTTTGTCACATAAAAATCTCCTGGGGGTGCTCGGCCGAACCGGTGTCACCCAGGGTTTTCAATCTCATATCATACTTCAAAAACATTCTCAAGTCCTTTAGGTTTGACGGAAATTTGGTAGCATAACGGCTGTAAACCGAATTTCCTTCAAACCAACTTTATGCCACAAGCTTATAACATATTCATATTTCTCATCCAATTCTCATGCTCATAGACAACTTAACACCTCAATAATTCATTCCACCATAGCTCATGCATCACAACATCATACTTTCAAAGATAACATCAAAGCATTAAAGGATTCTTAGTATCTTCTGTATCGACCCTTAAGGTCCTTTAACTCAAATTCTAAGTTGTGTTAGATCAAAACTTAAGCTCTCAAGTACCTGTAGGCTCATATCTAAGTATTCTTCACTCAATTCTATGATCATAAACATTTCTAAACCTCAAGAATGCAGAATCTAAAAATTCCTACTCTACGGGTACCTAGGAGTCACAACATTGAACCTTTCTAAGTTCGGTTTGTTCTTAAGGCATCAAGATCAAGTCCTAAACCAATTATGAGACATTCCTGCACATTTAAACTAATTATAAACCATGATTATCAATTCTAAAACTTGCTGAACAAAATCCAGAAAAATACTTTTCTAAGGGAACTAAAAGTCTCAAATTAATTCGTTTCTAGTTACTATCTTCTCTAATCCTTTACATATGATTTTTTGCATCAAGAATACATGAACATACTCATATTATCATTATTAAAACAGCATAAAACAGTGAGTATTCATAGCAAGGCAGAATCGAATTCATCTCCAACAAACAAGGCATAAAACTTGATTTCTAAAACACATAAAATACTAGTTTCTCTGAAACCTTTTTAGAACTTTCAAAACTAATTAGTAAACATTTTTATCAACTAAAATTATCAAAATACTTTTGAAGGCAGTGGCTAATTTAAATTAAACTCAAGAGGTTTTTAAATCATAAAACTTTGTTCTAGACATCTCTTGAACCCATATAGGCTTAGAAAAAAAATTATGAAACATAGATTTTAGTACTTGTAGCAAATAAGACCTCTTAAGGCCGAAAATCAAGGACTAAAGAACATATATTTTTTAGGCCTTTGTTTGAGATAATAATGGGCAAGTCTTTGAGCTCTAGGTTCTCTTAGGTGATGACATAAATTTAAACATGCTCGTGTACATATTTTAGCTTTCATTAGAAAATAAAGTGAGAGCATAAACATGATAATGGGCAACTTGTTATTATCTTTGATATTTAGGTGAGGACTTGAAAATATAAACATGATAATGCAAAGCTTGAAATATAAATATGATCATGCAAGTTCATTTATTATTCTTGATATTTAGTGATAGCAAGGAAAATAAACATGATGTGCAAAGCATAAACATAAACATGAATGCAAGGTTTATTTTAATCTTGACTAGAGCTCTTGCAAGACTTTAGAGATACAACCCAACACTTATCTCATCACAAAGAGAGGTTTAGAGTTCTTGAACCAAGTTCTCAAAGGAACTACATGGTTCTTGAACATCATCATCAAGCTCAAAAGAAGCAAACTTTTAAAAGAGAACAAAGCCTCTAGGAAATAGAAACCAAGGCCGAAATCTTAAAGGAAAGAAAGGCAAGGAAATCGAAAATCAAGTAGCAAGAAAAGTGAACAAGTTTCTTGAGTTAAAATCATTTAAGTTAGAATAAGAAGGTAAAGCTCAAAGAAAGGAAAACTCAAGCTCTAGAGATCCCTTGAAGATGAACACATGGTCATCATCTAGGAGCTCTCATCATTGAGCTATCATGAACATATCAAGGCCTCATGGCCGAAAACAAAGAGAAGTTCAAAAAGAAACCAAGAGAAAACTAGAGAGAAACACATTTTCAAGCAAAACAAAGTTTAGAAAACCATTCCTACCTAGAGTGAAGATGAAAACTTGAACTTTTGAAAAGAAATGAGAAGAGCAATTCCTCCTTGGATGGTGAGGGTGATTCGGCCAAAGAGAAAAGGAAAGAGAGGAGATGTATTTTGAGGAGACTTGTGTTTGAGGGCTTAGAGGATGATCTAAGGTGATGAGATGGTGGCTTGAGACTATGAGATGATTATATGAGGAAGAGATGAAGAAGATGAAGATGAAGAGGAAAGGAAAACTCTCTTGAGACTTGAGAGAAAAAGAAAGAACTCAAGAAAGCTAAAACTTTGCAAATGATCTAAAGTGTTTGCAAGCTCAAGTAAGCAAGGTATTTATAGAAAAATGAAGCAAATGAGAGCTCATGGAGAGGAGGGAGGAACCGTGTGGTTCTCATGGCCTTGGGGAGAAAATATCTCTTACAAAGTGGCCATTCAAGCATGGTTTGAAGCATGGGAGGTATGGTGCAAGTTATGGCTCAAAGTATGGTGATTTATCTTTGATTTGAATTGAGAAAATTTCTTCTAGAAGGTGAGGGAGGGCTGACGGTTTGGCAGCAGAAAAATGGGGGGAAAATTGCTAATTCATCTAATCATTGACTTGGTTAGTCAAGCATAGGTGTAAGTATGACAAAATATGGTGCATGTAAGGTGAAAGCATGGCCTTTGGAGTGTAAAAATTAGAGCATGTGATGGAAAATAGAGGGTATAGGTTCGGCCAGACCTGGATAGCAAGGGAAAGGAAGAATTGTTTCATATGATTGTGTGTTAATGATAGGTTTAAGTGTAGATTAGTTTAGGTACAAGGTTAGAAATCATTAAGCACAAGTTTAGGTGACTAAGAATGAGGTTTAGGCATATGTATGACAAGTTTAAAAGTGCTCATACATCATTAGAGAATTTAAAATTCATTTGTGAATAAACAATTGAAAACACAATTCCATGATTTAAGAAATTGAAGAGAGAAAACACTATTCAAGATTCCATGACTAGGAATCTTGAATTCAAAATAAGATTTTAAGTTGAAATTAAACATTCTTATGTTCTAATCAACTTTAATAAATCATTTTGACTCAAGATTAATTATGGAAATTAATTAACCTTCAATTAGATCCTAATATTGCTTAGGTTTACTTAATCGCATGGTTAAGCTCAAAAACACAAAGCTAGGGGCAAAATGATAATTTTGCACTAATGTTGCCCGGGACCTCCGGGACTAAAACTGAAGGCACAGAACACATAAAAAAGTCTTTTAAAACCATCTGGAGAAGTTTCAGGTTCATCCGGCACTTGTAAACAGGTCAACCACCACAAGGGTATTTTGGTCATTTTGACCCGAAAACCCAGAAAACGAGATTTTTGATCCCGGAAAGGCACACAGGTCAACTAATCCCCTTCCAACATTGAGTTTGCCCTTATAGAACTGTCGGATTGGCTCTCCTCGAATTCCGGGGCGAAAATGACCTCAGGGGCATTTTAGTCATTTTCACTCTATCAGTAAATCGGGGCGTTACCTTAAGCATCATCAATGAACGTACAAAATATATGTTACCACCTAGAGTCTCCACCTCCATAGGACCGCATACATCAAAGTAAACCATATCTAAAATATTCTTTTTCAGCTTTCACTTTTTGCTGAAAGATACTCTATGATGCTTGCCAAATAGGTAGTAATCACAAGGATTTAATTTTGTACTTTTGGCATAAGGAATGAGGGATTTCCGAGACAAAATCTACAATCCTTTTTCACTCATATGAGCCAGTCTTTTATGCCATAAATTTGGTGAAGCATCATCTTCAACTACATTCAACCCTCTGATTTGCTTAACTTGAGTCTTGTATAAAGTGTTATACGCTACTCTTCTGGCAATCACCATCAAACCTTTGGAGAGCTTCCACTTGCCATCACCAAAGTTACTATGGTATCCGACTAGATCCAGAGCATGCACAAAGATCATATTCAAGCATAAATTTGGTGCATGTCTCACATTCTTCAATGTCAATGTACATCCTATATTTGTTTGAATGCACACATCACCAATCCCCACAATGTCAAAATTACTTTTATTACCCATATTCACTTTGCCAAAGTCTCATTCTTTGTACAAAGTAAAGAATTCCTTGTTGGGAGTGGCATCATATGAAGCCGCTAAGTTAACAGTCCATTCAACACATGAATCTGCAACATGACATTCTTCATCTACAAAAGAAAGCAACACCACTTCCCCATTTGTCATAGGAGTTGTAGTATTTTCATCATTAGCTGCGTCCTGACTTCTTCGATTTTTATTGCCTCTATTCTTCCAAGATTTGGAATTCATTTTAATATGCCCTTCTTCACCACAATGGTAACATTTAAACTTTCTTCTTAACTGGGACTATGATCGATCCTTTGGTTTTCTGGACCGTCCTCTGCTCTTACTTCTGCCCCTGGTCTTTGTGACAAAGGCTTGGAATTATCAATTCCTACCAAGTCCCTTCTTCTAGTTTCTTCATTGAATATATTGTCTTTGACTTGGACTAAAGACAGTTTCCCACGTGTAGCAGAGTTACTTAGTGATACTATCAAGGTCTCCCAGCTATCCGGCAAAGAACTCAAAAGTAATAGTATTTGTAACTCATCATCCAGCATTATCTACATGGTACTTAACTGGTTCACCATATCTTGGAAGTTACCCAAGTCCTCAGCAACAGGCCTTCCATCTCTATACTTGAGATTCACTAGCTTCCTGATTGTGAAAGCTTCATTTTGTGTGGTCATTCTCTCATAGAGATCTTGTAAAATCTTCCACAGAATATGAGCATTCGTCTTTGTGGCTACATGGTGGAATACACTAATATCCACCACTGTCGAATCAACTCAATGGCCTTATGGTGCATCTTTTTCCAATTCTCTACCGTCACATCTTCTGGCCTTGCATCTCCTTTCTCTACAGGATCATACAAATCCTTATAGAAAAGTATATCCTCCATTTTTGGCTTCTAAATGGGGCAATTTGCTGCTATTAGCTTGATCACGGTACCCATATTCTCTTTCATTTAATTTACATAGCACAATCCTGAGCTCAATTCCACTTCTGACACCAAGTCGCTCTTCAAGTACCAGGGACATATTCTTTTCTAATGTGGAAGATCAGATTAAGCTGCAACCACAGAGTATACTAAGAATAAATCCCACCATACCAAACCTCTGATACCACTTCTTGGGCTCAGAGACTGATTCACAGTGTAATTAAATGTGCAAATGTGTGTCAATGAGTACCAAAAAGAAATATGACAGAATTAAATCTAACAATTGGCATAGCGCAGCGCAAAATAAGTATCAGTGGTAAATAGTAAATTTTTTCTATGGTGGGACTCACTTATCACTATTCACATGGGCCCACTAGTCACTATTTGTGGTGGGACTCCTTGGTCACTATTCATGAATAGTAATATTTACATCAGTATCAAGAAAAGTGCACACATAATTTTTAAAGTGGAAACCCCCAAATATCAGAGGAAAAACTGCAGGACAAACTCCGAAAAATATTCCACTATATTCAGGATAATTACAAAATATCTTTTCCACAATCTCAAATCCAAGAGGTAAATATAGTGTATCCCAGTGAGAACCCTCATATTCAAACACTATAGTTTTGTAGTATCAAGGAGTAATAGAGATGATATCCAAAATATTCTCAGTGTATATACTCATACCCTACACTCTCAGAAATTGACTCACACACTCTATTTTTCCCTCTTACTCTCAGAAAAATAATACACTCTCGTATATTTTTCTCTCTCTGCAGCTCTCTAATTATTGCTACTTCCTTGTGTGTTTTCAGCTAAATGCTTCTGCTCCTATTTATAGAAGTGATGCACAGTGTGAACATGATCTATGCATCATGACACCGAAGGAAAATTTTCTTTACGCATTGCAATATTTTCTTCATCCAACTACTCTTCACTGTAGCCATGTTTCATGGTTTTTCATTTTCTCCTTTTTCAGTTTCAACATTCTCGACTTCTTCATTTCAACGTCTTCTTTGTCTTGTGTTTTCAAATTTTCAATAGTGTTGGGGCCCATCGACTGGACCCCACAGTTGAGTTGCACCCAACATGGCAGCAGCCAAAGCTACATGAATTTTTGTGAGTCTAAAGAAATTCACCCATCTGTAAGTATAGCAAATATAAATCAATTATAAAGTATCTTATTCATACAAATACATCATTCGACATATTTCTATATCATGAGGGTCCATGAAAGGAATAATTATTATTTTTTTAATATGGTAAACATAAATAAGGTCAATTGAAGATAATTTTGTTAACTATTCTTCTGATTGGCATAAATTAGGGATATCCTCCATTTGGGTCACCAAAATTTACAAAGATTGACATCCTTAAGGATCCTGTTATTAATGTGGTGGCAGAGAAAATAGAGAAGACACCAGCACAAGTGGCCTTAAGATGGGGCTTGCAAATGGGGCATAATGTGCTACCTAAGGTCACTAATGAAGAGAGGATTAAGAATAATTTTGGTATCTTTGGCTGGTTAATACCTGACGAACTAATGGCCAAGTTCTCTGAAATTAAGCAGGCAAGTAACTAAGTTAATCCAGCTTTTCATAGCTAATTTGTAAAAATATTGTTACTCAAATGATATTGACAATATTGCACTATAAAAAAAATGGTCTGTATATGACAACCTTTAAAAGCGTATTTTAAAGCATCATAATGTATACTATTTAAAGACTATACTCTAAAATTATTCTAATAGTTATCTTACGTTGTGGATATTCAGAAAACAACATGTGGGATTTACTCATGCAGGAGAGGCTTGTTAAGGTTACAGGACTATTTGTTCATGAAATTTATGGTGCCTACAAGACTGTTGAAGAACCCTGGGATGGTGAGTAGTGAGCAGGATGCAACATTGAGATGGCTACGACTTACATGGAGCGTGTGGATCATGTGAAAACAAAATAAGGTTATTACTTCATTGATTTTCTTCTTTTTTATTTTTTTGTTAATCCCACATTGAGCACAACTCCTTTATAAATAAAGAGCAGAGTTTTGGCTTGTACTCAAAGCACAAGGAAGAAATAAATACTTCATTTAAAGAAGATTTCTTCTCTTAGTTCAATACCATTGTACTGAAGGTCTTGTGGTGTACGGGCTCTTGCTTTATTAAATTTTACGCTTACTCGATGGACCGGTAACAAGAGCATGTTTTATGTTGCCGATGTAGGTAGTGGTGGCAATGGTGCTCACGACAATAATAAGAGGGCCAAGACCCCTTCGAATGAAGAAGTAGCATCAATGGCGGTTGAGTAACGTTTTAATTGATTCAAGGAGTGATTTGATTGATTGGAGAGATGCATTGACAATTTGTACACCTGATTGGATGCACTTAGCTTAGGTGCGAACATAGAGTAGTATGACAATAAGAGGTGTGATTAGGATTGGATTAAAGGACAATAGATGATAAGATACACTGAGGGAATGAAACCAACAATACGAGACAAAATTGATATTTAGATGATGTGATCTTTTACCTAGGGCGAATCATGTGGCCTTTAAGAGCTGAGTTGATTTTGCAAGAAAGGGATTGAGCAGAGTATGCTTGTAGAATCTATGGAGGGGATTGTATCAAGGAGACAATGATAGAGGCCATGTTGTTGAAGACATCTCTACATATGCCTTGTAATAGAAAGGTGAAACAGCAAAGGGAAGCAGGTGTTAGAAGCAAAGAAGGCACTTGTACTAAATTAATTCGTATTAAGAGATTACATTAACCATTGGAAAATTAATACCGAGGGCCGTTAACAATGATTATTTAACTTTAAGAATGTATTTGATTAGGGAGTTAACATAGAAGTAAAAATTCCTTGAACAAGTAATATTACACACGACGCTTCAATTGGTCATGTTCGATCACACCAATCTCACTAGAGTACTCAATGTCACATTATACATAGATAATCAGTGGCATATGTCACAAAATTTGAGGATGTTAAGTATAATATCACCAAAACCCGAAGGAAACTTAATGTTTATTTTTGTAAAAACGGAAGTTAATATAGTTTACCCAATATATTAAAAATTTAAAATTATTAGTAGATACTTGATAAAAATTATTTAAAGAGAATGATCAAATAATTCAAATTTATAGACGATACTATGTTCCCGTTAAGGGAAAAAAAAGACATGCAGAATGAAATCAAACACCTTGATCACATATCGAGTCACACGATATTGTTATACCAATACACACAGTAATTGTGTGTGTCTATCGACCGATTCTAGAAGGCCCAAGAGAGGAAACTCCCGTTTCTAGCGTACACCCTCATAATGAAAATGTCTTCACAAAACACGTATTGTTAGTTTATGTGTACGCAGTCTAATATTATTTATCTTAATATAAGGTGTTATCATATATGAAATTTGGTTTCCTAAGATATCCAATATCGGCCCCCCAGTAGCTACTAATTCTTTCGAGACGAGAGCTCCCCTAATGGAATAAAACCTCTGGCCATGAGACCCTTCTCATATAAACTACCAAGAGTTGAACTCTTAACTAAATATTTGTGAAATCTAGTTAGCTACCAATCGTGCTTGGCCTTGTGATTATAAGATATGAAATTTGATCCTACACTATGAATTGAGAGAGAAGGGTAACGATAAAAATCAGCTTCCCATTAGAGTTGAAATCAGCTTCTATCTCAAACTTTGCCCATTAGAGTTGCATAAGGTGGGATATATCTATCAATTCACACCCTATCCACCCTTATATAAGATACACTATATATATATATTATACTTGAATGAGATTCATACTTTAAATATGATTTGATATGGTGTTCTACACATTTCATGTAAAAAAATGAGTTGAATGACGTTATTTGAATTCACAATGTACGGGACACCATATCAACACACTCCTATTAACCCTTGAATGAGATGTGAGACCCAAACTAAATGCGGTCCACATCCCATCCAAAGATAAATAAAAATATCAAGATAGTGTCCCAGATATTGTGAGTACTAATAACATTTCTATATAACTTACTACTACCTCCATTTTAAAAAATCATCATATTTGGGCTTTTTTGAAATTTCAAATTAATTCTCATTTTTTATTCCAATGCATCATCAGTTTATATCCATTTTGCACATATATTTGGGAGAAAACCAGTGGGTGGATGATAATGGGTATTGTAATCTTTTAATTTCAATGTCATTCAATCATGACCTTAGTTCTCATGCAACACTCAGAGCAACGTTTATTTTGAAACTGAGTAAAAACAGTTTTACAAAACTAAAAAATGGAAAACTTGTATTTGGTTTCTTATTCTACCATATCACCAAGAACAGCACTATTCTGACGAATATAATACTCTTAAGTCATTCAACTAGAGGCCTTGGATGGTAAAAGACCGACAACATTAATCTGCTGCAGAGTAAGAGTATTTGAAAACAATTCAATGCTGTTATATTATGCTCACAGTTCACCATCCCAGAGTTCTTCAACGGTCTTGTAGTAGCCATAGGTCTCATGAACAAATCCAGTACCCTTAATTAGCCTCTCCTGGATGAGTAAATTCCATGAGTCATTTAAAAAGTCAAACTTTCTGTACACTGTGTAGCATTGTAAATAGTATTACACCACCCCACATCAGAAGTGCTGGAGGAAATAAATATTAGTGATTAATTTTGATTCACTAATAATATAAAAAAATTTACACTATTATCCAATCATATATTTCTATTTTTAAAGCTCTCAAGATAGTGGGTGGTTGAGTCGAACTTTTTACTTATATGACAATACATGGTTGGATACTTAGATGCTTGTATAATTTTTTATTTATTTTTTTTACACTAACAGACAGCGCATTTAAATTAAATTCTAAACATAATAAGAGAAGGATGGAAAACCAGAATAAAAACTATAAGTTACCAACTACTTGCCTGCTTAATCTCAGAGAACTTGGCAATCAAGTCTTCAGGAATAGACCAGTCAAAGACATCAAAATTTTGCTTGATTCTCTCCTCATTGGTGCTCTTGGGCAACACACTATGCCCCATTTGTAAGCCCCACCTAAGCGCTACTTGTGCTGGTGACTTCCCCAATTTCTCTGCAACCATATTGACAACTGGATTCTTAAGGATGTCACTATTGAGATTTCCAGGTGAACCCAGTGGTGAGTATCCCTACAAGAGAAATTCATCATGTAGATAGTTACATCCATCAGAAGAATGACTTTTTGAGTGATGCCACCATTAGATTATGTTCCAAAACCATTTTCAACTGGCTCTGGACAATTTTAACACGGTGATAAATATTGGTTTCCTAAAACAGTCAAGATTTTTCTACAAGCAAATAGATATATTTGTGTGAATATAAGTTCATTAAGTTGATTATATCTGCTATACTTACAGATAGGTGAATTCCTTTAGATTTACAGAATTCGTGCAACTTTGGCTGCTGCCATGCTGGGTGCAATTCAACTTGGTTAACAGCAGGAGGCACTCTTGCTATTGCCAATAGATCTTGAAGCTTCTTTGAAGAGAAATTGCTCACTCCTATAGCTCTTGCCTTTCCAGAGTCATATAGTGCCTCCATCGCTGTCCACGTGCTTGGTATGTCAGTTTGATCAAGATTCTCAGGCTTGAATCCAACTGATCCCTTTTTCATTCGGACTGGCCAATGGATCTACAACAAAACACATCAATTTAATTGGTTTAAGGGACTAAAGGATGAAATGAACATCAGCATTACCATTACATTTGTTGTATAAAACCAATACAATTTACCCAACTGTGAAACCATAATAGCGAATTTGAGAAATCATGTGCTCGTTGAGCGCCAAGTAAGATTATGCACTGAACACTTGTAGAGTGACGTCTCAGCTTCATATGGTGGGAGGACCCACCAATAACTCCCACCGAAATCTAAAATGCCACTCTAACAGTAATCAGAGCACAAACTCATTTCTCGCTTCTTGAACAACTGGTAATTTTTATTGTAAATTCAGAGTTTAATCTTCCACCAATAGCCAATGTAAATTGTATTGCAATGAACATATGGCATACCAAATAGAGATCAAGGTAATCAAGCCGCAAATCCTGCAGAGTTTTGTCCAATGCTTTTGGAACATCTTCTGGGGCATGATCTGAACACCTGGAGTTCGTAGTCAAGGACAGCACTTTCCTCAGCAATCAAAGGCACACGTTTTGCACCAACAACTACAAAGTGAATAGAATTTTCAGAAGATAACAAACCAGAGTTTGGAGGTGATCCACAAGTCTTCACGCTTTACAACACCATCATCAAACAGCTTCTTGAGAGCAGAACCGATCTACAAACACCAATACAAAAACAAAAGACCGTAAATTCCTAGCACAACACAAGTCATCGAGTTTTTCACCAAAGCAAAACTAATGCACAACCAAATCCAATAAACTCTGACGCTAACCAGAATCAGCTGAGAAATTACACAATTTACTAGTTTTATCACATCACAATTCATACGTTCATAATCATAACTGTGCAAGCAAACTGCAAAGACATGTAAGAATTATTATTAAAGTAAAGAAGAGCAAAAAAAAATAAAACAAAATAATCAAAAAGATACATTACGTAGTGGCATTACCTCTGCTTGATTGAAATAGGCTTGAGCACAATCAATATGCCTGTATCCAACCTGAAAACAAACATCAATCCATCTCTAATGTTATCAAGCAAAAACTCAAAACTGTAGAATCGTTCACCAAATACCACAAAACAACAAGAAACCACCATACTGAAGCATTTGAATCTACATAACAACCCAAACAAGAAATGCTAGAAAATTTCCCCTTATGTGAGTTATACTCTCCTGAGAATAATAATAATAATAAAGAAGAAGAAGAAGAAATAGAGAAATAGTACCTGAATGGCAGTGGTGACAGCTTTGGCTACAACACCAGGTTCAGCTTGCCAGGTTCCCAATCCAACAGAAGGGATCTTGGCCCCTGTGTTCAACTCAAAGAATTTGATTGCATTTGCCATTTTCTATCAACAAAACCAACAACAACGTAGTTACAAGATACTGAGTTGGAGTAGTAATGGATCTTTGGTATTTATATATTCAGCTATAGAACTGTGTAGAGATGAGGAAATGGGTTTGTACACTTCCTAAAGAGAGGGGCGGCGTGTGCGTGTGGGATTTGGTCTTCTCAACAAGGCTCCCGAAAGTGAGAGGCTGACATGATCACACACGTCAGGACTCACGACAGCGGAAAAGTGAACTAGTGTCTCGTGTGAAGCGAGAAATCAGTATGGGTCGGTGTTTTCAATAAAATCTCCATTATTGATTTTAAGTTGATTTTTGTTTTTTTTTTTTGGTGTGCAAGTTGATAGTTTTAAATTTATGATTTAATTATTCTGTATATACATGTAATTTTACTTAATTTTTAGTTAAGTTTCTAGATTAGAATTTTTCAAATAAATTCTTATAATGTGTGAGATTTTTAAATCAAATTCCTATTCATTATAAAAATAAAATATTCTATTTACATTTCACTCTTCACCCGTTTTTAGAAATGAAATATTACATGAATATTCTATTTTTTATAATAGCAGAGATTTAATTGAAAATTTAAAAAGTCTCATACATTATAGAGACCTATTAAAAAATTTAAAATATAGGAACTAAATTAAAAATTGATTAAAATTATAGAAATTTATAGAATAATTAAACCTACATATATTTAAGTTTTTTTGAATTAGTTCTTAATTAGTTGTACATTTGAAAATATATATTTCTCCATAAATAAATTTTCATTTAAAAATTTTATATATAAAGTATTTTTTTTTCAATCGTACGCTTATTAAATAAATAACGAAGGAGAAATAAAATGGTTTAGTAGAAAAATATTACCTAAAAGAACAAAGGGCAATTTAATAAATTATACTTAAATTTTTTCTAATATTGAAATTTTTTTAATTATTTTCTTAATTCTTATAAATATTTATAATTGTATAGTTAATTGAACACAGAGAAAGTAATAATATTTTCTTATTAATTGTTGCTGATTACATTAGTTGAATTATGTAATTATATTTTTTAAAAATAAAATTTAGAATAAGAGGACATCCGATCCAAAGCAAACAGGATTTGAACCTATTACTTATCATATGCAAGACCTTGTTTTGTTCCACTATGCCAAACCCCATTCGAGTTGATGTCTAGGCTTTATCTAACAAATTCTCTAATGGCATGGTTAAATTAAGTTTCAAGAAAGGGGTCATTTTTTTTTTTATTGAAAGATATAATTATTAGATTTTTAAGGTATAAGATCCATCAGAAAAATGTTAAATTTATCTATTATGAAAAGTTTAAGAAAAACCCATATAACAATAATGAATTATTCAAATCTATTTTTTAATAAAAATATTATTTTAATCTAATATAATATATCGGATGTGAATCATTTAAATCTATTCTAATCTGATCTGATCTGATGTAATCTAATCTGATTCTAATTCTAATGTACTATACAACCGAGAAAAATATCTCGTTACCCTAAAATGTCACGTGTCACCCTGATTATACAAGCATGCCATTAATAAAATATATTCATAGCAACACAAGTGTCCACTATTATTATTTACTAGAGCTCACAGGCAGTCGGTAGCATATTCCGCCGGCAAATGATGACAAGAACATCAAGTTAGGGAATGTTGCTATGGACGGACAAGGATGCGATGTCTGGGGTTTACTACTATTAGGACCATTTAGTACTCATAAATCATGGAATCATGCATGGAGGACCACTTTTTTTTCGAAAAAAGAAAACAAAACAAAAGTTTAGGCCACTTTTTTTTTAGGGTAGAGTATTTTCCGTGATTTTGAAATAGTAAAGCTGATTTTCTGATAGAAAAAGGGCATTAATAGAAATTTAGTGAGACGGTGAGCTGACATTGAATCCTTAATTTTAACACTTTTGTTTGGATAATTGAGTAATGGGAAAGGGAAGGGAAATAACGGGAGTGGGGAATATGTTTCTATATTTAAGAGTTTAATATTCGGGGAAGGAAAATGAATTTTTGGGATTGATTCCTTTTCTTTCCTCCTCAAAAGCTCATTGCACTTTTTCCAAAATTAGGATGGAATGAGAACTAAAATATGTAGACCAAAAATAGGGATTTTATAATTTTTATCTTTCTTTATCCACAATATATATATATATATATGAGTAAGGATTCATTTATTCTAGGAATAAATCTTGTGTACTTACTTCATTTAATAACTCTTCATGACATTGAATTTAATCAATTTGATTATTAATTTATGTTATATTGTGTTGATGATCAAACATACCAAATTTCAGAAAGATTGGACAGTAATAGGCATATAATCTAATAATTGTATTTAAAAATATATTATTCGTCAAAATAAAATAAAATGATGAACTACAGAATCATTTTCAAATTATATGAAACTTTGCACAATTGATCTACTTGGTAGAGACTAAATTTAACGGTTGGATTGATTAAATTTCTTGTAAAAAAAAAGTTATTAGATGGAGTAAGTATGTCAAAGAGTTATTTGGGAAGTTACAATGAGGGATTTCATTTACTCCAGCAATAAGTCTGCTACACTTATTCTATTGAATATATTCCTATTAGCAATATATTTCATCAATCCAACTGTTGAATCATGTGATATTATCTTGATGATTAAGCACACCAAATTTTAGAAAAAATGGGCATCGATACACACACACACACACTCTTTAGTACTCAAGATTTACATGTATTTTCAAAACTACATTGTATATCCAAATAAAAAGGGATGATGAAATATCAAACAACTTTGAAATGTTATGAAATTTTATAAGTTTGATTTATGTAGTGGAAACTTATAATTCAATGGTTGGATTGATGAAATTTAATATATATATATATATAAACAATTATTTAATAAAAGTAAATACACTAAGACTTACTCTTGCATTAAACAGATCAATTCTCAATTACAATTTAAAAATTCTATTCTATTCCCTTATGACATAACTTTCAAACATGATTGTGTAATTTTAGTATTGTTTTTTTCCTAGATATTTTGAACAAATAGAAAAGTAATTTTGTTTCCTTTTTTATCATTCTCCTTCCAATCACTTTCTACCATAGTTTTCAAAATTGGATCGGTGACCAACTCAATCAAGACACCAGATCACTGATTCAACCAATAAATCACTCGTTGAGCTGAATTTAATTAAATAAATATATAAAAATATAATATAATAATATAGTACAAATAAGTATCTAATATATATCAATATTCACATTATAACATAACAATATAAATGGTCTAGTGGCAGTGAGGAGAGTTCTTTTTCCTTTGGATCTTGGGTTCCATCCCCACATTGCCATTTTTGTAATAATAAAGTTTCCCCTAAAAAATCGGTCCAATTTGTAACCCGTTTCAAAGCAAACCCAGTTGATTCAATCCAAGTTTGACCAGGTCAATAAACTATGCTTTCTACTATTCCAATATGTTTTGATAAATAAAAATTATCCAAACACATCATGCAATAAATTTTTTTTTTATTTTCTAGTCATCACGGATGTTATATGTCACACAAAAAGGGGATGAAATCAATAATCATCATCATTTAAAAAAAAATATACACATATTCTCCCCATTTACTCTCAGTTTCATACTTTTTTTTTTCTTTTATGAATGATCAAGCTGATTTTTTTTTCCCTATCACTTCCTGACTGTTACTAAGCATTTCTTTCAATATAATTCATTTCCCTGATCCTGTTTTAATTTCTATATGAATTGGTATCTTAGAGCATCTTGAATAGTGACCCCACTTTAAGGCGAATTCTCTCGTGATGTTGACGGTCAAAGAAGTTTGTGCAGTCGGCTGATGCGTGCAATGGAATGATGACAAGCGTATCAATGGGTCCATCAATCAACAGTGCCGAGCAGGTTAATTACGGAGTGAATCACATGTTAACTAATTGTGAATACTTTTGCAAACAGAAAACAATCAAACAAACAGTTGTACTGGATTACACGATCACATTGCATTAAATTTCACCTTTTTTCCATGTTTGTTTCCTGAGAAAATTTCTTAGCAGCGATTTTTTTACTGAAAATTTCTCATATGTTGTTTCTTCTACTACTTTCAGTTTTCTATCTTCTACTACTAACTTCTAGCACAGCTGATGCTTCTTATGGCCCACAACATATTACTACCAGAGCAATCGCCCCACTTTAAACCCAATTTTAGATCCACTCATTGGTATATAAGTATTACTTTTTTCTGTTGGAGGAACTCAGATATCTGCAACCAAAACTACTGGTTAATCTCTTTAAAATGTAAAGTTTATAGACGTGAATTTTACTTTTGACTTCGAGATCATTTCTGTACACATTGTAAAAAATTGAATCATTGACTAAATACTTAAATTATGTTTGGGAGTTTTGTAGATAATGTAAGGGAGTGACTGATATAAAAAGAAAGAGAAAAGTGATAATTAGAGAACAGAAAAGACTATGTCACACCGTTGTTTCGATATATCACTCATTCCTTCCGTGGTCCCAATTTAGAAGGTAAAAAAAAGTATGGTTTTAAGTTGCAAGGGAGGGACACATTGTCTCTTCCCAGTTATGTCTCTCCCTCCCCTAAAATTATTTTTAAACAATGATTATTTAATTTAGTATTAGCCTTCTTATTCGTTGCCACTCTCTCTATTTTCATTCCTCCAATTATAGCCTAAAAAACTCAATTAGCTATCAATTATGCTAGGACTTGTGGTTACCACCACTACCTAATCAATAGGTCGAAATTGAGTTTTTTTTTTTTCAGGTGTTCAAATTCTATTAAATCCAATCAAAATTGCAAAATCAACAGAATCCAAATTGAAAATTGATCAAAATTGAAAAAGTTGGATCGGATAGGATCTTATTGTTTACAATCCACTTAAATCGGGTAAAATTTCAAATCTAATTTTTAAAACCAATTCAATCTAATAATATTACACAACACAATATTTTGTTTATACTTTTACTATAACAAATTAATTTATTACAATTTTCTACTTTCTATGAATCGTTGTCTTTTAAATAATGTGCTATAAATATTAAATGATTTATTTTTATTTTTATCTATTTTATTAACTTAATTACTTATGTTTTATTATACTACAAAGTTAAAAAATTATTTAATGAAAAACCATTCAAACCAGTCCTATCCAAACCGATTAAAGTTGGATTAGATTATATTGGATTCAAAATCTAAATTAAATTGATCTAGTTCAAACTGCAACAAAACAAATTATTTTGATCTAACAGATTTTTTATTAAAAAATTATCTAAACCATATTGCGAACACTACTAGACTATTTGATCCAATAAAAGGGAAAAGCTTTGATACCAGATTTTGTCCTACCCGTAAAATATTGACATGTAAAAAACCTATATCTTCCATGTGTCACATTTGTATTATTTGAGATGATTGTGTGTGTAAAAAGACAACAGCTAATATTATCCAAAAGAAAAAAAAGACAGCATCTAAAGCTTGTTTTGATATGATTTTGAGTGATTTAATTTACTTAGTGAAATTAGCTATATATGAGTCAGTTTATTAGAAATTGGATTGTTCATTATGTGTTTATTTGATTACTTTTATGAGCTAAATAAGAATTCAGTGTCATTTTTTGCATCATCTTATCATATGAAGAATTATAGTGGCAACGGAAGTAGTTCAGGTCCTATAATTGCATGGAAATCGGACCACTCTACGAAGAAATCTCCACAACTTTCATCCAGATATTGAAAATTCATGATTCATGATTCTTTGAAAGGAAGAGAGAAAGATCTACAACTTCACTGTTATACATTTTTCCTAATGCTCAATTCTTCAAGCAGAAAAGGTGGAAGAAAGACAAAATTTTCGGTCCCGCTAATCCTGATTTTATTGTACTAATTCATCTATATCTAGAGCTATAAGAGCCCAACTGAGGTGATTTAAAAGACATTGGAAAGCTAAGGCACAAAGCAACAACTCTAATGAGGACCTCCAAACCTAAATCCCACTGTAAAGGCTACAAAGACTAAACAACGAGTCAGTTGCGATGCTGTGAAAAAAGTCCCACGACCCCTTGAGATTTCCCAAGCCAGTGACTTCAGCAAAAGAGGAAGCAATGGCAACACCAAAGAAGGACACTAGTATTCCAAGGTGTCCAACCATCATGAGTGACACAACTTGAAGAAGGTACTGAGACACAGTGACAGCAACCATTGGAGCTGCCATGGAGCTGCTCTTGCAAGAATGTGCTGTCTGATGATGATACCACCACACCAACTCCATTGTTACTCTCATCATCACTCTTTGTTAGCAGTGGTGCTAGCACCTCCTTATCCTTCTCCCTCGAGTTTTCCATAACACTAGGCACACCGTTTTCATCCAAAAGATGGGAAAGGGAGGAATATGTAGGGGACCAGCAATAGTTTTCTCTACTTGCTTCAACACCAAAAAGAAAAAAGAAGAAGAAGAGAGAAGTGGTTCTTTCTTTATGGTCAAATAATAATCAGCGGTACCAGAAACTGCAAATAAATAAACAACTCACAGATGGTACATGGTACGTGAAAATATAAGTAGTGGTTTGTTTAGGTTAAACTCTTCATTTAGTTTTTATGTTTATCTTGGTCGCATAATTTAATTTTGATTTTGATTATTAATTTATTATTGCTTAAAAGCGGCTTAGGTCCGTTTTGCATTTAATATTGAGATGTATGTGTAATTTTTTAAAAATAAATATATAATATTACCCGAAGGAGTAGTCTCTCACCCGGGTGAGCCACATCAAAATATTGAACAAAGAAGAAATCCACAGAGACATAAAATGAAAGAAATAAAAAGTCCAAAAAATAAAAAGAAAAAATACAGAAAAAAAAATAATAGACTAACCTTCATTAAAGAAAGATGACAGCTCCCCTTAACAAAACTCCATACTAGAAGATCATGTAAAAGGAAAAAGATTGTGTAGATAGCTTCATATAAAAAATTAATCTGCTCCAGAGTAAGAGTATTTGAAAACAACTCAATATTGTTATATTACGCTCAGAGTTCACCATCCCAGAGTTCTTCAACGGTCTTGTAGTAGCCATAGGTCTCATGAACAAATCGAGTACCCGTAATTAGCCTCTCCTGCATGAGTAAATTCCATGAGTCATTCAAAAAGTGAAACTTTCTGTACACAGTCTAGCATTGTAAATACTATTGTACCACCCCACGACAGAAGCGCTAGAGGAAATAAATATTAACGATTAATTTTCATGCACCAAAAATATAAAAAAATTTACACTATTATCCAATCACATATTTCAATTTTTAAAACTTTCAAAATAGTGGGTGGTTGAATTTCACTTATGTGACAATACATGATTGGATGCTTTTATAATTTTTTTTTTAAACTAATAGACAGCATATTTAAATTAAATTCTAAACATTATAAGAGAAGGATGGAAAACTAGAATAAAAACTATGTAAGTTACCAACTACTTGCCTGCTTAGTCTCAGAGAACTTGGCAATCATGTCCTCAGGAATAGACCAGTCAAAGACATCAAAATTTTGCTTGATTCTCTCTTCATTGGTGCTCTTAGGCAACACACTATGCCCCATTTGTAGGCCCCACCTAAGCACTACTTGTGCTGGGGACTTCCCCAATTTCTCTGCAACCATATTGACAACTGGATTATTAAGGATGTCACTCTTGAGAATTCCAGGTGACCCCAGCGGTGAGTATCCCTACAAGAGAAATTCATCATGTAGACAGTTACACTCATCAGAAGAATGACTTTTTGAGTGATGCCATCATTTGATTATGTTCCAAAACGATTTTCAACTGGCTCTGAACAATTTTAACACAGTGATAAATATTTGTCTCCAGAAACGGTCAAGATTTTTCTACAAGTAAATAGATGTATTTGTGTGAATATGAGTTCATTAAGTTGATTATATCTGCTATTCTTACAGATAGGTGAATTCCTTTGGATTTACAGAATTCGTGCAACTTTGGCTGCTGCCATGCTGGGTGCAATTCAACTTGGTTAACAGCAGGGGGCACTCGTGCTATTGCCAATAGATCTTGAAGCTTCTTTGAAGAGAAATTGCTCACTCCTATAGCTCTTGCCTTTCCAGAGTCATATAGTGCCTCCATCGCTCTCCATGTGCTTGGTATGTCAGTCTGGTCAAGATTCTCAGGCTTGTATCCAACTGATCCCTTTTTCATTCGGACTGGCCAGTGGACCTACAACAAAACACATCTATTCAATTGGTTTAAGAGACTAAAGGATGAAATGAACATCAGCATTACCATTACATTTGTTGTATAAAACCAATACAATTTACTCAACTGTGAAACCATAATAGTGAATTTGAGAAATCATGTGCTCGTTGAGCGCCAAGTAAGATTATGCACTGAACACTTGTAGAGTTACATCTCAGCGTCATATAGTGGGAGGACCCACCAATAAGTACCACTGAACGCTAAAATGCATCTCTAACAGTAATCAGAGCACAATCTCACTTGTTGTTTCTTGGACAACTAACAATTTTTCTTGTAAATTCAGAGAGTCTAATCTTACACCAATAGCCAACATAAATTCACATTGGATTGCAATGAGCATATGGCATACCAAATAGAGATCAAGGTAGTCAAGCTGCAAATCCTGCAGAGTTTTGTCCAATGCTTTTGGAACATCTTCTGGGGCATGATCTGAACACCTGGAGTTAATAGTCGGAGAGCACTGTCTTCAGCAATCAAAGGCACACATTTTGCACCAACAATTACAAAGTGAATGGAATTTTCAGAAGATAACAAACCAGAGTTTGGAGGTGATCCACAAGTCTTCACGCTTTACAACACCATCATCAAACAGCTTCTTGAGAGCAGAACCAATCTACAAACACCAATACAAAAACGAAAGACTGTAAATTCCCAGCACAACACAAGTCATCGAGTTTTTCACCAAAGCAAAACTAGCGTACAAGCAAATCCAACAAGCTCTGATGCAAAACAGAATCAGCTGAGAAATTACACTATTTACTAGTTTTATCACATCACAATTCATATTTTCATAATCATATTTGTGCAAACTGCAAATAAATGTAAGAATTATTATTAAAGTAAAGAAGAGCAAAAAAAACTAAAATAAAATAAAATAATTAAAAGGATTTATTACTTAGTAGCATTACCTCTGCTTGATTCAAATAGAATTGAGCACAATCAATATGCCTGTATCCAACCTGAAAACAAACAGCAATCCATCTCTTATGTTATCAAGCAAAAACTCAAAGCTGTAGAATTGTTCACCAATCACCACAAAAACAACAAGAAACCACCATACTGGAGCATTTGAATTTACATAACAACCCAAAAGAGAAATACTAGAAAATTTCCCCTCATATGAGTTGTGTTCTCCTGAGAAAAATTACAATAATAATAATAAAGAAGAAGAAATAGGGATATAACACCTGAATGGCAGTGGTGACAGCTACAACACCAGGATCAGTTTGCCAGGTGCCCAATCCCACAGAAGGGATCTTGGCCCCTGTGTTCAACTCAAAGAATTGGATTGCATTTGCCATTTTCTATCAACATCAACAACAACAACAACAACAATGTAGTTATTAGATATTGAGTAGGTGATAGTAATGGATGTTTGGCATTTATATGTTCAGCTATAGTCTGAACCAATTTATTGAAAGAAAAAGGAAAAAAGCAAAAAGAGAAAAAAGAAGAAGGGTTTATTTTAAGAATGAAGAGAACTATGCAGTGATGAGGAAATGGGTTTGTAGCGTGTGATATTTGGTCTTCTCAAGAAGGCTCCCGAAAGTGAAAGGCTGATATGATCACACACGCCAAAGAGTCAAGACAGCGGAAAAGTCAACTAGTGTCCAGTGTGAAGGGAGAAATTAGTGTGAATCAGAGAGCAAATGGGACTCTATTTGGAGCCATTGGAGTTGCTCTCAGAGCCTCATCGATCCTTAAACGGTTAGAGCTAGCACCACCAACGCCCTTCCATTGTGCGTCCCTGTTTTGAATGAGTGACGAGGAACGCGCACTGCCACTTTGGAGCAGGGACAAGGTGGGAACCTTGAGGGGCAAGGCTTGTTTCCAAAACACATGAATCCCATTGAACAGGGACTAGAAATGAGCCAGTTCAAGCATGACATGTATGGTGTAATATATTATAATAAAGTATTTTATAAAGGTATTAATTTTTCAATTTAAAAAAATATGTGGCATCAAAATTGATCTATTCTATTAGAAAGGTAAGGGACGTTCTTGATTTTTATTTACTTTTTATGACATAAAAATGACATGGCAATGGTAGGTCCAAAAGAGAAATAAATTGATTTTTCTCCATTGGACATACATCCGTGCAAAAATTTAGGAAGTCATTTATTATTTTTTCAAATAAAAAGTTAATTTTAGAATTTTTTTGACTTGTCATCAAATGAAGTTAAAAAAAACTCATGGTTTTGAAAATCGGATTGAAATGATTAACCCAAAAACCGCCCTGCTATCAAGTCTGGGATCTAGTTAAAAAGCGCCCCTTCAAAAATCAATTGAGAATCGCTAAACTGGTCGGACATTTTTTTTTAGATGTAAAATGACATCATTTTTTATTTAAAAAAATGCCTAAAATCTCTTTTTTTTTTTATTCTTTTCTTTTTTTGATATGAGAAGTAATAACTTGAGAAATTTAATCTATATGAACAATATTTATTTTGATTAAAGGATAAATTATATTATGTTCTATAAATTTTATTGATACCTAATTTAATTTTTTATTATTTTATAACATATATTTTATTTTATTATATATTTATATAAATATGAATTTTATTATATATTGGTTATATTTAAATTGAACCTCTCAATGAACTTCTAAATCATTATGCGACCAGTTCAATGGCAGGTCGGTGTTCAGAAACTTTAAAAAAATGCATAGCCCGCCAGTTTGATCAAACCCCACAAGAGCACTAGGTACCCCCACCCCCACGCACACCCACAGAAACCGACGTTGTCGAGACTAGTTTGCACCGTGGGCAAGTCGGATTTTCTGTGCTACTCAAGCGTTTTATCTGACTGATTTACCGGTCTTATCCGAGTTTTATAACAGTGGATGGAAGGACAAAATTATTCAAGAAGAGTACAATGACTTTACTTCAACAAATTCAGGCCACCATTTAATGGCAATGGAAAAAGGAAGATAACATTAGCTGAGCGTTAAAAAATAGAGACGTTAAAAAGGGTTGAGCCTCTAGGTAGGTCTGTCAAATTTGTCAATTTTAATAGATTGGATTAAAGTTTTGAACCTGTCAAAAAATTCTAACTCGCTTAACCTGCAGATTTTGGCGGATTGGGGCAGGCCTGGCCTGTGAACCAAGTCTCCTTTTTTTTAAAATTTTTTTTATAATTTATAGGTAAAAATAGTAAGAAACTTATGATCCAAAAAGGATAAAAAAGTAAGAAATGTATATACTCATCAATATAGTAACATTGTACAGTTGAAAATATTCACTCAAAGTTAAAACTTAAAAATAAAATAGTATCATAACTCACAAATAACACTATTAACAATAATATTTTTTAATCAAAATTGTTGTATAATTGTTATGAACTTTAAAAAATTGGATATACATAAATAAAAAATATTATTTAAATTTTTTTAAAAAAAAAATTTAGGAAAACATTAAAAAATATTTTTTTGAATTTTATTTTATTTTTTGGCGGGTTGGCAAAAAATAGATTGGGCTAACTATTTCAGCTTATATATTTTTTTTGTGGGCCTAAACGGGGCAGATCAGCCCGTTTTGACACCCCTTATTAAAAATCGCTAGAATTTAATTTAATGAAGAAATTGAATTTTTTTTCTTGATTTAAAGGTAATAAGTCAAATAATTGAAATTTGATGAAAACTGAAATTTATAAAAATCATAGAATTGAAATCCCTAATTTGAATTTGATTTGGTGTGAAAATTAAATTTCAACAAATAAAAATACAAAAATAATCTTATTAGAATATAATATTTTATTCCTTACATATTATAATAAGATAAAAATAGTAAAAATAATTAAATTAATTCATTTTTAAATATATTTCAAATTAAAGAATTAAATTAAATTTTTTTAATTTACTAACTTATTTCAAATATAAAAATTCAATTCAATCAAATTCTATATCCTTAAAAGTTTCTCAACATCACACACAAGTTCATTTCTTTACTTGAAAAGATCATATTGTTGCGACTTTTTTAAGTGGTCTCTGCATATTCCACGCAACTAGCTCAAGCATTCCTTGACTGTTGGAGCAAATGGTCATGTTGATGTAATAGTTTTCCGGCTCCACCACCTAGCGATCATGTTTGCATTGGCTAAAGTTAATCTGCTCGATTGAGGCAATTATCCATTATTCTTTTGCATAAAGACAAGGACTCTTTTGGTTAAAGCAGAAATAGAAAATCTATATTTTTGGATAGAATTATACTAGTTCCTTTTATTAGAACAGAAAATTATTAAACTATTTGCATAAAATGGATATAAAAGTACTTTTAAGGTAAAATTACAATTAAGAAAGAGGTGAGAGTGATATAGTGGAAGATTATTTTTTGCTTTTTTCATAAAATTGATGAGGATGTATTTGTATCTTAAATAATTTCAATGAATAACCAATAATATTCTCTCTTCTATTGCTTCTATTTATCAAAAAAAGCAGAAAAATTAATTATTTTCTATTCTTTTATTTTGAAAAGTACAAATAAACACGCAACAAAATCCTAGAAGTACATTTGTGAAAAAAAAATGAAAAAAATACTTTTTTTTTCCAGAAGCTTATCCAATCAAGTTTAATACATTAGAAAAATTAAAAAAACAATATCACATATAAATATAAGTGAGGAACCAATGTTTTTTTCCCCTTTTATTTTGCACAACAACCAAAAACAGCAGTATCTGAATACAATACAGCTCTTTAACCATGTATAGTTGCAATCTGGTATTAGATCAATAACAACCAATTTGCTTTAAAAGCAGTGGACTTGTAACCATCTCGCTCAATGGTCTATTCACCATCCCAGAGTTCTTGAGGAGTCTTATAGGCACCATAAGTTTCATGGACAAACAATCCAGTACCATCAATAATTCTCGCCTGCATGTGTATATTCCAAGCGTTATTTAGAAAAAGCTTTCTGCAAACTAACTAGTAACTAGCACCGTTGAGATAATGAATTGAGACTTCCGCATAAATGCTAGAGGAAATAAGTATCAAGGGAGATGAAAAACTAAACCATTTTTTGTTTTATGTTTTCAGTTTTTCTTGTGAAAGACAGCAGTAAGAATAAATTACTCAAATACTATTGGATCATAGGATTCTAATGTGCTAGAAAAGATTCACCAAGTAAATTGTCGCTAGGCTACTCACTCAAGGGATTTCCCCACATAGAAGCTACTCATTTGTGGCACTCAGCAGTAAGGGTACGTAGCAGAGTAAGTGACCAACTGACCATTGACAAAGAAGGCCAAAGCCTTAAGGCAAGACTACTTGGATTAGTTGAACAAACCCAAATTAGCTATGAAAAATTGGATTAAATTAGTTACTTGCCTGCTTAATTTCAGAGAACTTGGCGAATAGATCATCAGGTATAGACCAGTCAAAGACATCAAGATTATTCTTGATCCTTTCCTCACTAGAGCTCTTAGGCAGCACACTATGTCCGGCTTGCAAGCCCCACCTAAGGGCCACTTGTGCTGGTGTCTTCCCCAGCTTCTCTGCAACCTCATTAATAACAGAATTCTTAAGGAGATCGACCTTGCGAAATTGAGACCCTAGTGGAGAATATCCCTGAAAAAGGAAATTCATCATCATAGACAATTAACAATTAGAAGAAATGGTTGATCATATGTACCACCATTTGAGGATTTACCAAAGTTATCTCCAATTGGCCCTAGACAAGTTTACCAAATTAAATGAAACAATCATTCCTGTATTGAATCTTCATGATCTTGAATTTGAAATAACTCTCTGGAGGTGTTTGCATGAATTTGAGATATATTCTTTAACTGATTAGCATTTGCTATACTTACAGATAGGTGGATTCCTTTAGATTTACAGAATTCATGCAACTTTGGCTGCTGCCATGCTGGGTGCAACTCCACTTGGTTAACTGCAGGAGGCACCCTTGCTATCTCCAACAGATCCTGAAGCTTCTTTGAAGAGAAATTGCTCACTCCTATAGCTTTAGCCTTGCCAGAGTCATACAGTGCCTCCATTGCTCTCCATGTATTTGGTATGTTAGGTATTGTAAGATTTTCAGGTTTGAATCCAACTGAGCCCTTCTTCATGCTGACTGGCCAGTGAATCTACAAAATGAACCAATTCAACTAATTAAAGGAAAATATTTATGGATTACTCTTCATTATTTTCAAATAGATGTAGACTAGACTAGTTGTATAAAATGAAACCAAAATACTGAGAGCCCCCTTCAGTTAATAGCTTAACTAAGGCCATATATGAAAAGAGATTCTAATAAAAAATCTTGCGTGAAAAGTAACTTATAAATAGGTAACTGATAAATAGGTTATTCTATATTTGGATGTGCAGTAACAAAACTACTTCTTTTGTGTTTATCCAGAAAATAGTGTAAGGAACTTGATATTTCAATTTCCTAAAAAGCACTAAAAAATGGCCTTACAAGAAGTGGTTCAATGCACAAAAATGAAGGTCCAAATGGTTCAAGTGTGACTTTCGACTACTAAAAGAGTTAAATAAAGTCACAAGTGGAGCTATCCAAACAGCACCCAAATTGGGAAACCATGATTTGAGTTCATTGTGTCCAATTTTCCACATCTTAAACAAAATTTTGCATACCAGTAAACATAACACATACCAGATACAGATCTACATAATCAAGTTGCAAATCTTGCAAGGTTTTATCTAATGCTTTTGGTACGTCTTCTGGATCATGATCAGTGCACCTGGAGATAGTCAAGAAAGCAACGGACCTTTGTTCAGCAAGCAAAGTCTAACATAGGTTTCTAACACTGAGAAATATCACAGTATTTTCGGATGAAAGAAAACCATAGTTTGGAGGTGATCCATAAGTCTTCACGCTTTACAACACCATCATCAAAAAGCTTCTTGATAGCAGAACCAATCTATATAAACCAAGATTGAAAAAGACACACAAAAGGGCAAAAAAAGTTCATTGGCTATCATAAGACATTGAGCTCTTCACTTTATCAAAGAAAAATGAACTTTACCAGCAACTTGAGTGAATGTTAATGTAAATAAGCATAAATTGAGACATGTATCTTAAGTAATAGTTAATAACATCAGAATTTATACGTTGCAGTGATATTCAGAGTAAGTACCAGAAACCTATGAAGCATGGGTACCTCTAAATGACAGCAGTAACCGTGCCAAGTACCATTGTTACTTGTTGATTAAGCATTGTAATAAATAAGTGTTTCTTGAACATAAATTAATCCTTATAAACATCAAATTTTACAATTAAATTATTTGATTTGTTTTTATGTGAAACAAACTACTATTTCATCCCTTCAAAACTTATAATTCTCTTTATATTTATACTTGAACATCATAAAAAATTCATTTGTTTTATGATATAATTAATTAATCAGTTATAATTTTATATTTTTATATAATATATTCT
Source organism: Dalbergia cultrata (assembly GCA_031216105.1). NCBI lineage: Eukaryota > Viridiplantae > Streptophyta > Magnoliopsida > Fabales > Fabaceae > Dalbergia > Dalbergia cultrata. Next base: position 17,461,685 of record CM062351.1, on the reverse strand, counting down.
CCGACATCTGTTCCCCAATTTTTATAAGATATATCCTCCTGTATCCATATCTGGTACAGTTATATCCATATCCGGTATCCGGTGCCTATGGAACATAGCCAGAAACAGAACACAAATAAAGCACATAAAAGGTATGATCATCAATAGTTTACTAATTAATTATTATTATTACCTCTGCTTCATTGCCATAAGATTGAGCACAATCGATATGCCTGTATCCAACCTGACTTGTCACAAACAACAGTCATCCGTCTCTTATCAGAACTACAGAATTGTCTAACCAAACTACAACAACGAAAATCTAAACTGAAATCTTAGGCATATCAGTACATGAATCCTCTTAAGGTGTGTAGGTATTAGATCTTACTGTAATTCAAGTGAGAGAAGGAACAAAATGAAAAAACAAAATTAAATTGACCTTAATGGCAATGGTCACTGCTTTGGCCAAGGCACCAGGATCTTCAGCCTGAAAAGTTCCCAACCCAACGGAAGGTATCTTAGCACCTGTGTTCAGCTGAAAGAACCTGATTCCCTCTCCCATTTTTTCTCTCAGCAATAACTTGTTTTGTTGTTGTTGTTTTTTTTTTTTTTCTCTTTCTTAGTTTACAGATACTAGTGCGGAACTACGGTATTTAATCAAAGTTCGAAACATATAGTCAGAATTGGATAACAAAATGAGCGAAGGAGGCCTTGATTATCAAAATGTTTGACCGAATGAGCAAGTCGGTCTTCTTAAGATGGCTTTGGAAAGTAAAGTGATGATGTTTGCCCACACGTCATTAACTAATCTACGGCGACAAGTCACACACACACATAGCGTAGAGGTGGAGCATGGAGCATAATCTTTACATGCAACTAAACTCGTTACTTGTTGGCTTTGTAATAACATTTTTCATCTTTAATCACACTTTCTCGGATGATTTTTAGTGGACGTTGTCGTCGAATCATCTCTTCTCTTCCAAAAAGCTTGAAGCTAATGAATACAAGGGAATCATTTTATATTTGAGTTGTGATATCTATACTTGATGTTTACAGGACACTATGTGGACTCACACCATGTTTACGATTGGATGAAATGTGTACCGTATTCAAATAGTGTCCACACTCATCCAATGATGGATAAAGTGTGACTCGGCACGATGTCTCATGCACAATAAGTACAAATAACATTTTCCTATAGATTTAACACATCTTCTCATATAAATATCTCTTTTAGTCTAGAATCATAAATAATTTATTATAATGAGATATAACAATGATTAAATCCCTATATTTAGTTATAGAAACTCTGATATTATATTATGTAACTATTTCTCCCAAAAAGTTAAATTAATAAGTAGAAGTACAAGAATGCTTTTACATCTAACAACTCTTTAAATATGTTTGGTATGAGATAATTTATTTATATTACTGGCAATGTGACTTAAAACTACTTAGCCATAATATTGTCTTGTTTAATTATACTATATTACTAACAATACAGATTACCTATTAGGGTACTTAGTTAGAAGTGTAAACTTGTAACAGAAAATAGAAAATGGTTAGAGGTTAGTTATTCAAGTCATGTGTATGAAGCTTTAGCTATGCATATATATAGCTGCCTTCCATTGTACAATTCAGTTAATGCATTCATTCCATTCAGATCACAAAGTCTCTTTCATTCTCTCTCTCTCACTCACTCACTCACTCTCTTTTGCTCTCTTCAACTTGTCTTTGATACCTTTTATGGTATCAGAGCAAGGTTTGATCCATGGCTACTCCACACTTAGATCAAGGTTCTAAAGTAAGCTTTGGAGCTGCATCAATGGTGAAGCAAGCTCCACAAGGTTTCTCTAATCGTGTCTGAGTGAAGCTAAACAAGGAGAACTACTTGCTATGGAAGCAAGAAGCATTAGCTACAATAAAAGGTTACAAGCTGCAAAAGCACTTGAACAAAGAGCAAATCCCTAAGAAATTCGTCATTGAAGCTGATGAACAATCAGATAATGAATCCTCTAATTACTTACACTGGGAGCACCAAGATAGTTTGCTAATGTCATGGTTACTTTCTTTGATGAGTGAAAATCTCAGTAAGAATGGTGAGATGTGAATTTTCACATCAATTTTGGGAAAAGATTGAGTCAATTTTTGCTACTCAAACTAGAGCTCATATTAGGAAACTCAAGATTCAATTGAAAAGTGTTAGTAAAATGGATGATTTTCTATTAGAAATCAGAAAATCTTCGATCAATTGGCTGCAATTAGATATGAAATCAGTGATACTTAATACATAAAAGTTGTGTTTGATGGCTTGATTGAAGAGTATAATCCTTTTATCTCATCGCTGTTGTCACGTGTTGAAGCATACACTATTGATGAAATGGAATCACTGTTACTCTCTATTGAGGACCGAATTGAAAAATGCACCAAATCTGAAAACCTTCAAGTTCTAATTCAAGTAAATGTTGCTCACACACATTGGTAGCAACCTTCGAGAAGGAGAGGTCATCCTTATGCATTTAGAGGCAGAGGTTTTCATGGATTCAAAGGCAAAGAAAGTTTCAATAGAGGAGGTAGATCTAGTTCCTATAGAAAGCCTCAATGTCAACTATGTGGCAAGTTTGGACATATTGTATGGGACTGCTATCATAGATTCAGTCCAAACCACTCCAACTCCAGTTCCACCTCTATTCGCCATCCCAGAGTTCTTGAGCAGTCTTATAGGCACCATAGGTTTCATGAACAAACAATCCAGTACCATCAATAATCCTCCCCTGCATGAGTACATTCCACGTGTTATTTATTTAAAAGCTTTCTGCATACTGATTAGTGACCAGCACTATTACTGATGTTCCACACTAAGATAATCAATGGGATCTCTTCGACATAAATGCTAGAGGAAATAAGTAATGATACTAGATGAAAAAAAATTATAATAGAATTTTAGTTCTTGGCAAAAGAAAGCATGAATAATTAGAGGATGAATCTTGAGTAACAGCATAAGGCTATTACCTCTCTATTTGCAGGGAAAGAGTTGCATATATCAACTCCCCCGAACTCCATAAAATGGGAGTCTCCTACATTAGGCCGTCCTTTTTTTTACTGGTGGATAGAAAATTGTCACTATGCTGCTCACTCAAGGGATTTCCCCACAGAGGATACTCATCTATGGCTTTGGGCTTAGGCGGTCTAAGAGAGAAAGGATTAGCGGCCAGAAAGCCAAACCCTTATGCAAGACCCATGGACTAGTTGAACCAACCCAAATTAGCTACAAACAGTCATCTCGATAGAGTTGAAAGCTCAAGATGGTCGGCGGTTGTCTGAGAAAAAGAGGGTGCATATCTGAAGTTGGGTAAGAATTGGGGGGTAAATTGGGAATATAAAAAGAAGAGTAATTTTGGTCATGAAATTATGCATCTAATTGACATATATTTTAACAGAGAAATTAGTTGACCAGTTAACAAAAAGTGCATGCGTTGAAAAGTCAATAAATAAAGTGCACTCACATTGAGAGGAGTTGATTGCATTCTTTCCACTATTAAATTAATTACTTGCCTGCTTAATTTCATAGAGCTTGGCCATTAGGTCGTTAGGTATAGACCAATCAAAAACATCAAGATTATTCTTGATCCTTTCCTCGTTAGAGCTCCTAGACAGCAGACTATGCCCCATTTGCGGGCCCCACATAAGGGCCACTTGTGCTGGTGTCTTCCCCAGCTTCTCTGCAACCAGATTAATAGTAGGATTCTTGAGGAGGTCGCTCTTGCGAAATTGAGACCCTAGCGGAGAATATCCCTGAGAAAGGAAATTCACCATCATAGAAAATTCGCAATTAGAAGAAATGATTGATGATATGTACCAAAAGTTATCTTCAATTGGTACTAAATAAGTTACCCAAATTACATGGAGTAATTATTCTTTTATTGAACCCTCATGATTTTGAAATAACTCATTGGGTGTATTTGCATGAATATGAGACATGCGGTGCGTTTGTATTAGCTTTTTTCAACTCATAATCTCTTTTCTCACTCAAAAAAGAAATAATTTTTTGTATATTTGAATAACTTTAAAAAAAATCAGAGTATAAAAAAAAATCAGATTTTAGTTTTTCTGTAGGAGCTAAAAAAAGTAGTTTTTGAAAAAAAATTAATTTTTTAATTAAATATAAAATTTAAGTTTCAAATCCGATACAAACACACCTATTCTTTAACTTATATCTATTTGGTATGCTTACTGATAGGTGAATTCCTTTATATTTATAGAATTCATGCAACTTTGGCTGTTGCCATGCAGGGTGCAGCTCAACTTGGTTAACTGCAGGAGGCATCCTTGCTATCTCCAACAGATCTTGAAGCTTCTTTGAAGAGAAATTGCTCACTCCTATAGCTTTGGCCTTGCCAGAGTCATACAGTGCTTCCATTGCTCTCCATGTACTCGAGATGTTCGGTATTGTAAGATTTTCAGGGTTAAATCTAACTCAGCCTTTCTTCATGCTGGCTGGCCAATGAATCTACAAAATAAATTAAAGCAAAATATTTATGAATTACCCTTGATTATTCGCATTTAGCTATAGAACATATCTATAAAATGAAACTAATATAGTAAGAGTTTGTTTATTTACATAGCTTAATTAAGGTCTTACACGAAAAGAGCTTTTGATAAAAAATCTTGTGTGAAAAGTAATTGATGAGTAACAAATAAATTATTTTGTGTTTGTAACAAAAGTGTTTCTTTTTATTTTTTTGAGAAATTTGTATAAGGGATTTTTTTTCCCTTGAAAAATCTTATTTAACTTGTCAAAATCCAGTAAAAATGACTTCTTGTGAAGCGATAAGCTGGAAGTGATAAGTTGGAGCCAATTAAGTGTGACTTTTGACTAATTAAAGTCACAAGTAGACCAATTCAAAATTGAGAAACCATGATTTGAGTTGAGTGTATCAAATCTTCCACATCTTGAACAACAAATTACAAATTACATACCAGTAGAGATAACACATACCAGATAGAGATCTGGGTAGTCAAGTTGCAATTCTTGCAAGGTTTTAACTAATGCTTTTGGTACATCTGGAGACAGTCAAGAAAGCAAGTTACTTTTGTCCAGCAAGCAAAGTCTAATATATGTTTTATATTGATAAATATCATAGTATTTTCAGAAGTGAGTAAACCATAGTTTGGAGGTGATGATCCATAGGTCTTCACGTTTTACAACACCATCATCAAGAAGCTTCTTGAGTGCAGAACCAATCTACATAAACCAAGATTCCAAACATAAGACATCCGGTTGGGTTTAATAAAAAATATGACGCGTTTAGTGTGGGGTCTAGCCGTTGGGTCCCACTATTGAACAGTAAATCACTATTTATGCGTGCAGAGTTCGACACTGAGGAGAGTTTTTTCAACAAGTTAACAGTGAAATTTATTGTGCACTTGTGTTAGGTGCCGTGAAACGCAAATCGCGTTCATACACAGCGACCCTCTATAAATAGAGGCATTCGAAGCAGCATAACAGAACAAGAAGCAGCGAAAATACAAGCTGCAGAGAGAAAAGAAAATAACAAAGTGTTATTTTCTGAGAGTGAGAGAGAAAAATAGAGAGTATGAGTAAATCCCTTAGAGTGTATGGTGTGGGTATATACACCGGGAATATTTTTTGGGTATCATCTCTATTGCTCCTTGGTACTGCAAAGTTGTAGTGTTTGAATAGGAGGGTTCTCACTGGGATACACTATATTTACCTCTTGGGTTGGAGAGTGTGGAAAGGATATTTTGTAATTATCCTGAGTATAGTGAAATATTTTTCAGAGTTTGTCCCATGGTTTTTCCTCCGGTATTTGGGGGTTTCCACGTTAAAAATTCGGTGTGCAAATTTCTTATACTGGTGTGAATAGTACTATTCATAAATAGTGACCAGCGAGCCCCACGTGAATAGTGACCAGTGGGCCCCACATGAAAAACTTACTATCAGATTTAGTTTTGGTACTCATTGCTTGGCAACATTTAATTACACTGTAAATCAATCTCTGAGCCCAACATTTAGTAGATGTTCCGAAAAAATCTCATATATACCAGGAGAATTTTTCATCCGTGTGCTTGGTGTAAAAAAAAAAAAGAAGTTTTTTTTAAACACCAAAACTTGATTAAAACCCTCTTTCTCAAGTCTCTAGTACTATCACATACTAAGCTCTTCGCTCTATCAAAGAAAAATGAATTTACCAACCACCTCAGTAAATATTAATGTAAACAAGCATAAGTTGAAACATATCTCATAATTAATAGTAACATCAGAATTTATTTGCTATAGTAATAAGTAATAGCCAAAGGCAGATATGGCCAGAAACAGAACATAAATAAAAGCAAAATATAATGTATGATTATCATTCATTAATTACTATTACGGTATTACTTCTGCTTGATTTTCATAGAATTGAGCACGCCTGTATCCAACCTGACTTGGCACACACAATAGTCATCCATTTCTTGGGTTAGCTCTTGCAATGATCAAAACTATAGGTTGTTTAACCAAACTATAACAAAGAAATCTAGAGTGAGGTCTTAGTAAATATTCACTTAAATGAAGCAAACGCATATCATTATAAGGTGGTGTTGTATTGGATTTAACAGTAATTCTAGTGAGTAAAGGGAAAAGAATAATTTCACCTCACTACAAGATTTTTGAGTTAAGGCAACACTTTTTTTCAGCAACACCTAAAAAAGTGTTGTCTTAATTATATATAGACAACACTTTTACAAGAGTTGCATTTGATATACTTTTAGCAACCTTTTTCATGTTACACTTAAAAAATGTACTCTTAAATGAGATAGGCTACACTTATAAAATGTAATCATATCATATATAAATAGGTAACATTTATTTATATAAAACTCATATTTTATAAGTGTTGCCTTTTGAAATATATAAACCCACACCAAAAAAACCGAAGCCTATACGATCAGTAATAGCATCACACAAGTAAATGATCAAAAAGTAACTCATTGTCATCTTTTTTAATACCCACTCCCGTAACTCTTGACACTTTTTTTTTATGAAAATTAATTTTATGAATATACCACTCTCATCATTACTCTCGTAACTCTAACCTTGGATACCACTTTTAGTACCTTCATTATACGTTGCATTCTTCTTTGTCAAACCCTTCATTCCACCAAACACTTTCATTACCTTCCATCACCGCTTTTCGCCATCTCTCTGGTGTCACCACACATTCATTGCCGGTTTCCACCACCTTTCTGCCGCCGCTTTCCGCCATCTCTCTGGTGTCACCACACATCCATCCCCAGTTTCCACCACCTCTCTGCCGTCGCTTGCCGCCATTTCGTTGCTCCCTGACATTCTCCGTTCATCGATACACATCTTTTGTTATTCATCGCCCTTCGATCATCATCGTAAGTTTTCTCTTTCTTCTTCCATTTTTTATTTCAATTTTTTATCCTTTTTCTTGATTTGCTCATATTGGATCTATTTTAGGGATTGGATGTTTGCATTTTTTAATGACATCTTCCTATTTTCTGGATCCATTCACATTTTGCAAAAAGCACTTACGTCTTTGATGCACTCGTTGTTTCGATTCTGCAACCAAAGCAATACGCAATTCCGTTCAATAAGGTAAGCGCTAAATTGATCCTAGCTATTTCACTTCTCTTATTTTGCAGATTTGATTTAGTTTTTGTCTTTGATAAATGTTTAGGGATCAATCCTATGGAGTTTGATGGGCTGGTTCATTATATGATGGATTGAGATTGTGTGTTCTTTTCGTTAATTCTTAGGAAAAATTAAAGGAAGGAAAACAATATCTGAAACCTAACCGATTTGTTGAGCTCGTATTAGAGACTGTGTGCAAAGGAATCATAGTCTGTGGATCCTCGCTGACATTGAAGACTGAAATCAGTTTTACGCCTTTCAGATTGTCAACTATCCTTCTCCTTTGCCTTGTGGAAAATGTAGGCAAAAGGCAAATATCGTACTTGCTTCACTTCCATGAATTCCCCCCTTAGTAATACTTTCTTTTTCTTCATTTCTGTTAGAAACAAGGTTGCGAATCAAGAACCGTGGTAATTTTAAACAAACCATGTATTGTCCTTTATTCATAAGTTTAATAAGTAGTATTAACCAAGATGTGACAGGAAGAGTTTGGTGATGATAACTTTATTGCTTTGCAGAGCAGATTCATCTTGTATACACAGTCATGCTTGCTCACACCATTATTCCATATATTCTCACACAACTTCCAACAATTTATCCATAATAATTACATGTTAGAAAATAATTTATCCAAACATGGAATTTTTCATTTATGTATATTCAGAAAGCAGAATTGAATGTTCAGTTCTGTCTAGTAAAAGCATTATATATGATATAGGACTATGAATTGAGCAAACAAGCTTGCTATTTCTGCAGGTGCTGTTGAGGTTTGGTGTTTGTGTTGTTATTGAAGTTGTGGCTTTGCTTTGCTCTGTGTTTTGTTGTTGCTGTTGTTTGATCTTGTGCGGATAAAGGCTTGTGCTGGGTGGTTAAATTCAGGTACTAATTTGATTTAATTAGTCATCAAACATTCATCAGCATTCACTGTCACATACAAATCCAAGTTGAATGAGTAAGAGAAAATCCAGAAATTGTTATTTGCAATTGTTTTATCATGGTCAAGTTAGAACGGACGAGGCAACCTCCAAAATGAAATTAGTGCCACACATATACATAGATTAGATAGATATAGTAGCTACTCTAGAATAGATTAATTTAGACATGTGTTTCTTTACTTTTTTTCCCTTCATAAAAACAGGGTCACACTCATGCAAACATGACCTATATATTGGAGAAGCTAAGCATGTGAAAATCTCATAAAAGAACTGTTATTTCCTTGCAGGTGACCCTAGAAGGCTAGAACTGAGTTGAAAGGTAATAGTTATTTATTTTAGCTATTCTTGCCCATTCGTATCACCATTGTTGTTTAAATTTCCTTGGTTTCTGTTCACTAAAAAATATCCCTCCTCTATGAGCAATCCAGTCTTATGAAATGCATCTTAAGGAACAGTTAAGTATTATTTAGCTAATTATAGAACGACTATCTATTCTGATTGCATCTCTATTTAAATTTTTATGACATCAAAAATACTCAATGGCCACCTTTTGGTCTACAGTAAATTGCCATGATCTATTGCCTCTGTATTGTACTTGTATTAAGACTGGTTGCGTGCTCATCGCTAATACCCCTTGCTGCATTGATGCTTGGTCATGAAATTATTTATTTTAGCTGTTCCATTTCAGCTAAAATTGTTGTGATCAATGTTGTATTGTATGTTTCAATTTTGTGTACATCAAGGAATAAAAAGACTCGTGGAAAAACAACATGCAAAAACGTAGATTTTGCTGGAAGTATATATTTAAGTACGAAACATATATTAGGAGTCAGTGAAATTATATATTTGCTGGAAATATATCAGTGACTTACTAAAATTATATATTGCCTTTTTTAGATGAATGAGCAACAACTGCCAGGTTCCTTCCACCACCAGCAGCAACCGATTCCAACAGCATGTATCAGCCCCCACAAATCAGGCTCAATAATGTGTTAGATATACCAGAAACCAATTGAGATCTGTAGTGCTTTTGGGAAGTCATCATCTGGACCCATTAGTGGAAATAAAAGATTATAAACATCTGCAGTATTTTTTTTTCTTTTATACCTTTTGAACACTGAATTGCTGATATAAAAGGGATAAATACATGCCACTATTATGTGAGCAGTGCTATCGTTTCTTTTTGTTCTCTTAAACGCGAGAACACAATAGTTGAACACTGAATAGTTGATATAAAAGCGAGAACACAATACTTGATATAAAAATAAATATGTTTTTCCCACTTAAAGTGTCTATTTGTGTTAATAAAAAAGTAGTAGTTTTAGATGCTAAACCATTCTTAATTAGTGGTTAGTTTATGTTCTAAAAAGTGTTAACAAATTACAAGCAAATGCAACACTTCAACAATGTTAAAAGTGTTGTCTATACCTATGTGTGAAAGCAACACTTATAATATGTGGTGTATAATTAGACAATAGGTAACACTTATAATATGTTACCTAGTTCAAACAATAGGCAACACATGTAATAAGTTGTCTATATTTAAACAATAGGCAACACATATAATGTGTTCTCTATTCTAACAACAGGCAACACTTATTTGTAGTTGTCATTGATGCTAGCAATAAATGTTGTCTTAGATCCAAAATGTGTTGCTTTAGAGAAAAGGTAACACCTCTTTAGGCTACCCCCCTAAAAGAGTTGTCTTAGCCTTGAAAGTGTTGCCTTTGGGTGAAGGCTACACTTTTTAGATGTTTAGGCCACACTTTTCTAGTGTTATCATTGGCAAAAAATGTTGTAGTGCCTCAATGGCAGTGGTGACTACACCTGGATCAAGAAGCCCTGTGCCTAATCCAATGGAAGGTATTTTGGCCCCCGTATTCAGCTGAAAGAACCTGATTTCTTCCCCCATTTTTTTTGTTTCGCTCTCAAAAATAACTTGCTTTGCTGTTTTTAGTTAGTTTGCAGCTAGTCTACTACTGGGTATATAATCAAAGTGTGAAACAACTTATTATAGTCAGAATTTGATGTAGAAAATGAATGAAGGAGGCCTTAAAACAACTTATTCATATTTTGCCTGATTTTGAAATAGTAAAGCTGATTTTCCGGTAGAAAAAGGGCATTAAAAGAAATTTAGTGAGACTGTGAGCTGACGTTGAATCCTTAATTTTAACACTTTTGTTTGGATAATTAAGTAATGGGAAAGGGGAGGGGAATAATGGGAGTCGGGAATATGTTTCTATATTTGAGAGTTTAATATTCGGGGGAAGGAAAATGACTTTTTGGGAATTGATTCCTTTTCTTTCTTCCTCAAAAGCTAATTGTATTTTTCCAAAATTAGGATGGAATGAGAACTAAAATATTTAGACCAAAATTATAATTGTTTTCTTTCTTTATGCATTCAAACATATATATATATATAATCAGGGATCCGTTTACTTTACGAGTAAGTTTTGTATACTTACTTCATTCAATAACTCTTGATGCGCATTGAATTTAATAAATTTGACCGTTGATTTATGTTATATTGTGTTGATAACCAAGCATGCCAAATTTCAAAAAAAATGGGACAACAATAGACATGTAATCTAATAATTCATATTTACTTATATTTTAAAAACATGTTATCCATCAAAAGAAAATAAAATGATAAACTATCAAATCATTTTCAAATTGTATGAAACTTTGTACACTTGATATATTTGATAGAAACTTTATATTCAACGGTTAGATTGATGAAATTTTATGCCCAAATTAGTAGATGAAGTAAGTACGTCAATACTTATTCTTGGAGTAAACAGATCCTCACACACACACACACACTCTCTCTCTCTCTCTATATATATATATATAACGACAATCAAGAGTTATTTGGTTGCAATGAGGGATTCATTTACTCCAACAATATGCCTACTATATTTATTTCATTGAATATCTTCTTATTAACAATATATTTTATCAATTCGACTGTTGAATCATATGATATTACCTTGATGATCAAGTATAACAAATTTTTTAAAAAAATGGACATTGATATATATTATTTAGTACTCAAGATTTACTTGTATTTTCAAAACTATATTATACGTCCAAATAAAAGAGGTGATGAAATATCAAACATCTTTGAAATGTTATGAAATTTTATATATTTGATCTATGTAGTGGGAGCTTGTAATTTAATAGTTAAATTAGTGAAATTCAATATATATAAACAATTATTCAATAGAGTAAATAGACCAAGACTTGCTGTTGGAGAAAATGAATCAATCCTCAGTTAAAATTTAAAAATTTTGTTCTATTCCCTTATAATATAACTTTCAACACAAGTTTGTAATTTTAGTATTGTTCCTTTACTAGATATTTTAAACAAATAGAAAGGTAATTTTGTTTCCCTTTTTATCATTCTCTTTCCAATCACTCTCTACCATAGTTTTCAAAATCGGATCAGTAATCGACTCGACTAAAGTATTGGGTCACTGGTTCAATCGGTAAGTCACTAATTGAACCTGATTTAATTAAATAAATATATAAAAATATAATATAATGATATAATTCAAATAAATATCTAATATATATCAATATTTACATACCATAACACAACAATATAAATGGTCTAGTGGTGGAGGGAAGGGTTCTCTTTTCTTGGATCTTGGCTTCAATCCCCATCGAGGATGCAAGGTCAAAATTATTCAACAAGAGTACAATGATTTTACTTCAACAAATTCAAGTCACCATTTAATGGCAATGCAAAAGGGAAAAATAATATTAGCATATGTTTGGAAATCCTTGGAATTCATGTTTATGATCCTAACCTATTAATAAAGGATAAAATAGTAAAAATAATTAAATTAATTTATTTTTATACATATTCCAAATTAAGGAATTGAGTTCAATTCTCTAATTTATTGACTCATTTCAAACATAAGAATTCAATTTAATTCTATAATATTAAAAGTTTCCAAACCTCTCGTAGAAGTTCATTTTTTTACTTGAAAAGATCAATTTGTTGTGATTTTTTAAGTGGTCCCCGCATAAGCCATGCAACTAACTCAAGCATTCCTTGAGCGTTGGATTATATGGTCATATTAGATGTAATAGTTTTCCTTCTCCACCACCTAGCAATCATGTTTACCTTGGCTAAAGTTAATCTGCTCAATTGAGGCAGTTATCCATTCTTCATTTGCATAAAGACAATGGGCTTATTTGGTTAAGATTCTAGTAGAATTACTTATTCAGAAGTAGAAATAGAAAATTCTATATTTTTGGATAGAATTATGCAAGTTCTTTTTAATAGAATAGAAAATTAGTAAACTATTTGCATAGCATGGATATAAAAGTACTTTTTAGGGTAAAATTACAATTAAGGAAGAGGTGAGAGTGATATAGTGAAATATTATTTTTGCCTTTTCATAAAATTGATGAGGATATATTTATTTGTTAAATAATTTCAAAGAATAACCAACAACCTTATCTCTCTTCTATTGCTTCTACTTCTACTAAAAAAAAGTTCCTACCTGCTTCTAAAAAAGGCAAAAAAATTGTGAAGAAAAAACTGAAAAAACTGTTAAGGAAATTGTAAAGGAAAAACTGAAAAAATTGAAAATTGAAATTTATAGTTTTTAGAATTTTCAGTTTTTCCTTCACAAAATTTGAAAAACTGAAAAATTAAACTGAAAATAAAACTAAAAACTGAAAACAGAAAGTAAATAGTCCTTAATTATTTTTTACTTCTGCTTCTTTTGAAAAGTACAAATAGACATACAATAAAATCCTAGAAATACATTTGGAAAAAAAAATTGAAAAAGGTACTTTTATTTTTCACATTCTGAGGCTTTTTCAATCAAGTTCAATACATTAAAAAAAAATTAAAAATACAAACAAGTGAGGAACTAATATTTTGCACAATAACCGAAAACAGCAATATCTTAATACAATACAACTCTTTAAGCATGTATAGTATCAATCTGGTATTAGATAAATAACAACCAAGTTGCCTTAAAAGCAGTGGACTTGTAACCATCTCGCTTATTGCTCTATTCACCATCCCAGAGTTCTTGAGGAGTCTTATAGGCACCATAAGTTTCATGAACAAAGAACAATTCAGTACCATCAATAATTCTCGCCTGCATGTGTACATTCCAAGCGTTACTTAAAAAGAAGCTTTCTGCATACTGACTAGTAACTAGCACTGTTGTGCCACATAAAGATAATGAATTGAGACTTCTGCATAAATGCTAGAGGAAATAAGTATCAAGGGAGATGAAAAACTAAACTAGTTTTTGTTTTTTTTTTTCATTTTTTCATGTGAAAGACAGCAGTAAGAATAAATGACTCAAATACTATTGGATCATAGGATTCTAATGTGCTAGAAAAGATTCAACCAGTAAATTGTCGCTAGGTTACTCATTCAAGGGATTTCCCCACATAGAGGCTACTCATTTGTGGCACTCAGCACTAAGGGTAGCAGAATAAGTGACCAACTGACCATTGACAAAGAAGGCCAAAGCCTTAAGGCAAGACTACTTGGATTAGTTGAACAAACCCAAATTAGCTATGAAAAACTGGACTAAATTAGTTGCTTGCCTGCTTAATTTCAGAGAACTTGGCGAATAGATCGTCAGGTATAGACCAGTCAAAGACATCAAGATTATTCTTGATCCTCTCCTCACTAGAGCTCTTAGGCAGCACACTATGTCTGGTTTGCAAGCCCCACCTAAGGGCCACTTGTGCTGGTGTCTTCCCTAGCTTCTCTGCAACCTCATTAATAACAGAATTCTTAAGGAGATCGCCCCCGCGAAATTGAGACCCTAGTGGAGAATATCCCTGAAAAAGGAAATTCATCATCATAGACAATTAACAATTAGAAGAAACGGTTGATCATATATACCACCATTTGAAGATTTACCAAAGTTATCTCCAATTGGCCCCAGATAAGTTCCCCAAATTAAATGAAACAATCATTCCTTCATTGAATCCTCATGATCTTGAATTTGAAATTACTCTCTGGATGTGTTTGCATGAATTTGAGATATAATCTTTAACTGATTAGTATCTGCTATACTTACAGATAGGTGAATTCCTTTAGATTTACAGAATTCATGCAACTTTGGCTGTTGCCATGCTGGGTGCAACTCCACTTGGTTAACTGCAGGAGGCACCCTTGCTATCTCCAACAGATCCTGAAGCTTCTTTGAAGAGAAATTGCTCACTCCTATAGCTTTAGCCTTGCCAGCATCATACTGTGCCTCCATTGCTCTCCATGTACTTGGTATGTCAGGTATCGTAAGATTTTCAGCTTTGAATCCAACTGAGCCCTTCTTCATGCTGACTGGCCAGTGAATCTACAAAATGAATCAATTCAACTAATTAAAGGAAAATATTTATGGATTACCCTTTATTATTTTCAGATAGATTTAGAATAGATTAGTTGCATGAAATGAAACCAAAACACTGAGAACCCCCTTCAGTTAATAGCTTAACTTAAGCTATTAACTGAAGGGGGTTCCTGCTTAACTAAGACCCTATATGAAAAGAGATTCTAATGAAAAATCTTAGTGTTAAAAGTAACTTATAAATAGGTTATTCTATATTTGGATGTGTAGTAACAAAACTACTTCTTTTGTGTTTATCCAGAAAATTGTGTAAGAAACTTGATATTTCAATTTTCTAAAAAGCACTAAAAAATGGCCTTCCAAGAAGTGGTAAAATGCACAAAAAATTAGGTCCAGATGGTTGAAGTGTGAGTTTCGACCGACTACTACAGAGTTGATAAAGTCACAAGTGGAGCTATCCAAACGGCACCTAAATTGAGAAACCATGATTTGAGTTCATTGTGTCCAATTTTCCACATCTTCAACAAAATTTTACATACCGGTAAATATAACACATACCAGATAAAGATCTACATAATCAAGTTGCAAATCTTGCAAGGTTTTATCTAATGCTTTTGGTACATCTTCTGGATCATGATCAGTGCACCTGGTGATAATCAAGAAAGCAAGGGATCTTTGTTCAGCAAGCAAAGTCTAACATAGGATTATTCTAACACTGAGAAATATCATTGTATTTTCGGATGAAAGTAAACCATAGTTTGGAGGTGATCCATAAGTCTTCACGCTTTACAACACCATCATCAAAAAGCTTCTTGATAGCAGAACCAATCTATATAAACCAAGATTTCAAAAGACACACACAAGGGAGAAGAAGTTCATTGGCTATCATAAGACATTGAGCTCTTCTCTTTATGGAAGAAAAATGAACTTTACCAGCAACTTGAGTAAATATTATTGTAAATATGCGTAAGTTGAGACACACCTCTTAAGTAATAGTTAATAACATCAGAATTTGTACGTTGCAGTGATATTCAGAGAAAGTTCCAGAAGGCTATGAAGCATGGGTACTTCTAAATGACAATCGTAACTGAACAGGTACCATTACGGATTGGGTACTTGTTAATGAAGCATTGCAATAAATAAGTATTTCTTAAACAGAAATTAATAATTACAATTCAAATTTTATAATTAAATTATTTGATTTGCTTTTATATGAAACAAACTATCATTTCATCCCTTCAAAACTTGTAATTCTCTTTATATTTTTGCTTGAGTGTCACAATAATTCATTTGTTTATGATACAATTAATTTATTGGTTATGATTTTATATTTTTACATAATATATCCTTCGGTACCGTACCCTAATTTTTATATGATATATACTCTTGAATCCATATCGTATACAGGTATATCCATGCCCGGCACCCCGTACCATTGCAACATAGCCAGAAACAGGACACAAATAAAGCAAATAAAAGATATGACTATCAATAATTTGCTAATTAATTATTATTATTACCTCTGCTTCATTGCCATAAGATTGAGCACAATCGATGTGCCTGTATCCAACCTGTCTTGTCACAAACAACAGTCATCCGTCTCTTATCAGAACTATAGAATCGTCAAGCCAAACTACAACAACGAAAATCTAAAGTGAAATCCTAGGCACAGGAATCCTCTTAAGGTGTGTAGTTATTAGATTTTACTGTAATTCAAGTGAGAAAAGTTAAAAATGAAAACATAAAATAAAATAGACCTTAATAGCAGTGGTCACTGCTTTGGCCAAAGCGCCAGGATCTTCAACCTGAAAAGTTCCCAACGCAACGGAAGGTATCTTAGCACCTGTGTTCAGCTGAAAGAACCTGATTCCCTCTGCCATTTTTCTCTCAGCAATAACTTGTTTTGTTGCTGTTGTTGTTGTTTTTTTCTTTCTTTGTTAGTTTACAGCTACTCGTGTGGAATTACGGTATTTATAGTCAGAATTGGATAAGAAAACGAGTGGAGGCAGCCTTGATTATCAAACTTTTCGACCGAATGAGACCGTAGGTTTTCTTAAGATGGCTTTGGAAAGTAAGGTGATGATGTTTGCCCACACGTCATTAACTACTCGACGGCGACAAGTCACACACACACACACACAGCGTAGAGGTGGAGCATCTACGGCAATAATCTTTACATGCAACGAAACTCGTTACAACTCATACAGTGGCTTGTTGGCTTTGCAATAACATTTTACATTTTTTTGGTTTTGGTTGCAAAAAGGCCCTTGATTGTGTAATCAAATAAATATAAATATAATATTCAGGCCTGTAGAAAGTGTAATAAATTAAAATAATAATGAAAATTTAATGTAATATTTTGAGTACATGTATCCAGTCAAGTCAGTATCACTTTAGAGTCCTTCAGAACTCACTTGTATTATCAGGAATGCCTGAATGCAATAAGTAGTGTGGAACTACTGTATTTAATCAAAGTTTGAAAGCAAGTTATAGTCAGAATTGAATAAGAAACGAGTGAAGGAGGCCTTGATTATCAAACTTTTTTACCAAATGAGACCTTAGGTGTTCTTAAGAGGACTTTGGAAAGTATAGTGATGACGCTTGCCCACACGTCTTTAACTACTCTACGGCGACAAGTCTCTCACACACACACAGCGTAGAGGTGGAGCATGGAGCATCTACGGCAATAATCTTTACATGCAACGAAACTCGTTACTACTCATACAGTGGCTTGTTGGCTTTGTAATAACATTCCATACTTTTTTGGTTTTTTTATTTTGGCAAAAAGGCCCTTGATTGTGTAATCAAATAAAAATAAGACAAAATTACACTGACCTCCCATGGGTTCAGTGAAATTACACACACTACCCCTCTAGTTTGCAAACCTTTCAATGACCTCCCTTCTGTTAAATGCAATTAACACCGTTGATAATATAAGTGTAATGTCCAAAACACCCTCACACCATACCAGCAACATATCTGAGGAGAATGGCCTTCACCCTCACACCACTAGCCCTTCTCTTCTCATGTCACCACTCACCACCTAAACTTAACCCACCACAAATTGCGATGGTGAGAAGTCCTGACCACGACCAGAGCAGCGGTGGCGCGACCAGAACGGCGGCGACGACGACCTCCACTTGCAGCAACGACCAGACAAGCGGCGGAGCTACCACAACCAAACTCGCGGAGGAGCCCGATCAACTCAGAGGCGTTGCGACCAGTCCTGCTGCGGACCGACTAGATCAGAGGCAACAAGAACAGATCCGCGGTGGAGCAACCAGATCCGTGGCGGAGCGACCAGATCAGAGGCCAGACCCTCGACTAGCGACGGAGCTCGACCAGCAGCGGAGCACAACCAGACCCGCGACCAGTGGCGGGGCGCGAACAGACCCGCGAGGCCACCGGCGGCGGAGCGCGACCAGACCCACCATCCAACCACCTCACTCCCACGGCGCGACGAACACCGACGATCTAACCCATCACACAACGGCGGCGGTGGCGCAACAGTCACCAAGGTACACCTGATCATTTGCTATCCTCCATTATCACACCGAAACTAAACTTCGAGGACTAACTAATGGGTTTCTTTGCTTCAGAAATCGGTTGACATTGGAATTATAAGATTGTGCATTGTGTTTTTCCTAATTTTTTTGGATTGTGCATTATCTTCTTCCCACAAAAATTATGTGATTGTGCACTGTCTTTTTCCTAAATTGGTTCTGAGATTGGAATTGTTTGGTTTTCTTGTGTTATGGCAAGTGCAATTACTGATGATGTGATTGTGCATCTGAACGATGTGAATGGGTCTTTGAATCCTAGTGTAATGGCCGAGTCTTTGAATCCTAGTGTAATGGCTGATTTAGTGATTGAGAATGAAATTAATGAAGCTGTAGCAAGTGAACAAGAAGTAGTCATCAGTGAGTCTGATGAGGAATGGTGTCAAAATTCTGAAGTCGAAAGTGTTACTGGATCTGATTTTGATTATGATCCAACTGATCATGATGGTAAGGAAGAAACAAAAGGTGGGAATGAAAGTGATGAATTAAGTTGTGATGAAGAAAGCTATGATGTTGTTGTCAGAGTTAATTCTGATGAAGATAGGAATGAGATTTACACTAATAGAGGTACAAGAGGAAAAGAATTTAGTCGAGGATCTAATGGGAGGATTGAATTAGAAAAGAGTTTAGGGAAGCCCTTAAGGACTTTGTTGTACAGGAAGGGTTTGAGATTAATAGAATAAAGAATGAGAAAGATGGGTTCACCACTTTCGCAGTGAACCTAAGAACTAGCTCTTGTGGGTGCTAGTATTGGAGATTGTTTGGGTTGCCATGCATTCATGCTTGTGCATGCATAGCTTATAAGAGACGTAATGTAGAGAGGTATTGTGACCACTACTATTCTACTTCTAAGTATAGCACCACCTATCAAGAGTTGGTACACCCTATGCCTGAGTTGGATGAGCGAGACAGAGATGGATTTCCTAGGGTCGATCCGCCAAAGTTGAAAAGACCTCCAGGAAGACCTAGGAGAGTTCGAAGGAGAGGCCCTGATGAGGGTAGAGGCATACAAAGTGATTCAAGAAGGTCAAGTACTGTCAAGTGTAGCATTTGCAAGCAATTTGGCCACAATAAAAAAGGTTGTCAAAGGGCTAAAACAGCTAAGGAGAAGGTATTCTTATTTTATTAAAATCGACATATTTTAAGAGTTTGTGTTATTTATATTTAGATTCTAAATTTTTTTTTCATATTTAGAAACAAGAGGCTATTTCTACGGCTGTTGAAGGCATAACTCAATCCTCAGTTGGGACAAGTAGAAGGGGAAGGAAAAAGGTAAATTGAAGGCATAACTTTAAGGTGTTGGATTAGTGTTTGCAAGTAAACAATTACTAATTGTCAGACATAAATTAGTCTAACATTGTTTTATCCATGCAGAGACAAAGAATAGAGGAACACGATGTAGCAATTGAAAATACAAGTCAGCTAACAATCACAAGTGGTTTCAACCAAGGAGGCCAACAAAAAAATGGCCACACATAATTGCTACTGCATAAGGAGTTTAGCAGACTTTATTATGGGATGAACATTTTTTTTTTTTTTAATCTAGAACTTGAGCTTATATTTTGGTTATATGGATGTAAAGTGTAAGGAAAATTTTTGGGAGTTTGATGAGATGTTTGAGTCATGTATTGGGAGCTTAGTTTTACATGTATTATTCCTTCAAATTTCAACTCATTATAAATAAGGGTGTTTGTGTCTTTTTATATGTTAAAATTTTCTACTTAATTACAACTTTGCCATTAAAAATCATGTGCATGGCACATGATCTGACTCCTGTTTGAATAGTTAACGGAATGTTAACTGCAAGGGTACTTAGTGTAATGTTTAATAAAGTTCAGGGGAGGTCATTGAAAGGTTTGCAAACTAGAGGGGTGGTGTGTGTAATTTCACTGAACCTCAGGGGAGGTCAATGTAATTTTCTCTGAATATAAATATAATATACGGGCCTATAGAAAGTGTAATAAATTAAAATAATAATGAAAATTTAATGTAATATCTTGAGTACATGTATCCGTAATCAAACCAGCATGGTCTTAGAGTCTTCCGAAACCCACTTGTATTGTATTATCAGGAAGGCCCTGAATGCAATAAGGAGTGTGGAACTACTGTATTTAATCAAAGTTTGAAAGCAAGTTATAGAATTGAATAAGAAACGAGTGAAGGAGGCCTTGATTATCAAACTTTTTTACCGAATGAGACCTTAGGTGTTCTTAAGATGACTTTGGAAAGTACAGTGATGACGCTTGCCCACACGTCTTTAACTACTCTACGGCGACAAGTCTCTCACACACACACAGCGTAGAGGTGGAGCATGGAGCATCTACGGCAATAATCTTTACATGCAGCTAAACTCGTCACTTGTTGGCTTTGTAATTACATTTTACATCTTTAATGACACTTTCTCGGATGATTTCTAGTGGACGTTGTCGTTCAATCGTCTCTTCCCTTCCAAAAAGCTTGAAGCTAATGAACAGAAGGGAGTGATTTCATATTTAACAGATCTCTCATTTAAATAACTCTTTTAGTCTTGACTCATAAATAATTTGTTATAATGAGATAATTACGATTAAACCCCTATATTTAGTTATAAAAACTCTGATATTATATCATGTAACTATTTTTCCCAAAATGTTAAATTAATAGGTAGAAATACAACAATGTTTTTACATCTAACAATTCTTTAGAGACGATTGGTATGAGATAATTTATTTAGATTACTAGTAATGTGACCTAAAACTACTTAGCCACAATAATGTCTTGTTTAATTAGACTACATTACTGGCAATCCAGATTACTAAAGTAATTTACATTATCACTTTAGTAGGAATGTGGATTATCCCAACTTAGTAATCCTCCCAATGTCATTGTTATTATTATTATTATTATTAAATATTAATTATTATTAATTAGTCAACTATTATTAATAATATTAATTTATTAGTAAAAATATATATTACCTAGTAATTAATGCTTGTGATATACAAAATAAGGTAATATGAATTGCGAATTAGATCACCTGCACACACCAAACACTGTATTGTAATATTATCAGTAATTTAAAAGATGACAATCTTTCGGTTAGGTAATTTAGATTACAAGTAATCTAATAGGCGGTGCACCAAACATTACCTTAGCTTATTTCTCAATTAACATTTAATTGAGGTATCTATTTGAAAATGTTTCAAAAAATATAAATAACATTGTTTTATAAACAATAACAGTATTCTTTAAACATATTCATTTCAAAATCCTAGTTAATGTTTGATTGCAATTTATATTAGCGTAAATTTTAATTATATAAATATAATATTAAAACATTACTTTCAATAATAAATGTGTGATAATTATACTGTAAATACATATGCACTTAAAACATATAAATATTAATTAAATCAATATATTAATTTGATATACATTATTCTTTGTTGAAGATAATGGTAATTTTTGGAAGTTGCTTGGGATGGAAAGAGGGTGTGACATTCAAAAGAAAAGAAATGTATAGTTGAGGGTATAATAGTCATTTTATGAGTTTTAAAAAATTTTAAAATTAGTAATAACATGAAAATCATGTGCCATCTTTACAATAATTAAGGGAGTCGAGTATCATTTGCATTTCAAATATTACTAATACAGTTACCGTGCGATGCACAGGAAAATGATATGATTTAAGTGCATAGTAGATTTATATGATAAATATACCCTTTCTTCTCCCTCCCTCCCTCTTTCACCCAAAAAAAAATGATAAATATACAATCAACTTAACACCATGTTGTAATTATATGAATTTTTTAAAATTATTGTTTTAAACTTATTTATCATGTGCTTCTTGGAGCAATTAAATCTCTAGGAATTTTAAGAAATAAATGAGATTGCACTTTGAAACATAATTTATGTAACCGTATATATAGTTATAATATATAAGCCTACAATCGAGTATAATAAATTTTTTTTTTTTAGTTTTTATACTTTACTATCATGGTTTAAAATTTATAATAAATATAAAATTCAATAACATATACAAAAATTATATACTTAATTCATATATTTGACTTAAATTTAATAGTATATTTAATAATTATAAATTATATGTTTGCATTACCCATATAATATATATTTAGGATCATCTCTTTGTCATTTGCTCTCTTGAGCAAATAAATCCCTATAATTTTCAAAGAACAAATGGAATTATTACTATATAAAACCTTAATTATGTAATCAAATAAATATAACTATAATATACAGGCCTACATAGAATGTAATAAATTAAAAAATAATGAAAATTTAAACTATTTATATTTTTTATCATTGAAATTTATAATAGTTATCAAATTCAACAATATATATAAATATTAATTACTTAATTGATAAATTTAATTTAAATTTAGTAATGATTGAATAAATTTATGTTATCTTCATGTTCTAGGTCCCCTGCATACAAATTGAATTTAAAAATTATTTATTATAAGATTAGAAATATCTGCAAATATAATTTATCATTTAAATTTTAAATTAATAATAATTATAATATACGTAAAGCAATACCTAGTAATGTATATGCTTAATGTAATCATCCAATGTACATATTTGGCATCACCATTTTGAGGTATCATTAGTTATAAGCAATTTTTTCTATTTAATTTATGTGTCACGAGAGCATCTTTATCTTAAAATATTATTTCATTGTGAACTTAAGTACGAAAGATATTATAAAATTCTCAATTCCTTATTTCTTTGTTCTATTAAATTCATAATAGTTTTATATCAGAAATTGATATTCGTATAGTTAATATTACAAACGTAATTGTAGAATATAAATGTACAATGAGTATTATAGGATTGTTAAAAAATATTTAAATAAAATTTAAAGCATTCCTATTTTCATAACAAACTTAAGTTTCTATTCGATAAAAATATAAATATTATTTATTAATTATAATTTAATGTAAATTTATAGTAGTTATTTGGTATATATAATATTACTCTTGTGATCCAATAATGTCAATTTTTTTTATCATATTAAAATAATTATTTATTGTAACACTAAAAATATATAGATATAATTTATTATTTAAATTAGGAAAAGTAAAACATTTAGCAAATTTTTTTAATGAAATAAACTTGACAAATATTTGAGTGCAATCATGATATATATTCAATAAGATGAATTTGATGGTCCATTATGGTTATTGAGAAAGCTTGGGCCTAAATAGATGTGATCTAGACATTACAATATCCCAACATTTCTCACAGAAAAAGTACATCACAACACTTCATCTTGTTTCTGAATTTGTTATTGAAGTAATATTATAATGATATAATTAAAAATTTTCAAAAAACGAAAATCCATAAAAAAATTTAAAACAAATCAAGAAAAAAATTAAATTATTGATTATCCATATTTTATGACTAAAAAAAAGTATTATTAATTTAAAGATTTTTGTTTTGCACTGTAAATGTAAAAGAGTTTTATAATATTATCAAAATATATACTTTTATTTGTAATATTTTCAAAGTACAGTGGATAATTGAGTTTAATATTTAATTTTACTGATATGATACATGGTTAGATCCTTTTATACCTTTTTAACTCTAATGATATATATAAATAAAATCATATTCATTATTCATTTTATCACCATAATAGACTGAATCTTCCTTAAAACAAGAAAGATTCTCATTATCAAGAAATCATGATATGATCCCGATTTGCTAAACGAGATCTAGGATTTTTTACATATATAAAATAAAATAAATGTGATATTACATACATCCCCTGGTTGTAATCTGTTTATATATATGTCCTAATTTTTATATAATAGAAATCGATTATAACTGACTTCCGTGCAAAATTCAAAATTTCATTGGCTACTACAAAGAAGTCGACTATAATCAACTTTCATACAAGCCTCCAACGGTCACACTAAGCAATGCTGCATGTGTCAGAATGGTGTGAAAAGTCGATTATAATCGACTTCCATATAAAATAGAAGTCTATTATAATCGACTTCTGTTTTATACTCGACTTCTGAAACAACTTTGACATACTTTGACAGCGTATACCAAGTCGGTTATAATCGACTTCTTTGCTAAAATTGGTTTTATGCAATTAGTTTGTTGTTATTGCTCCTTAAATGTTTCCTAGTCAAAGTAATATTGTTAAGTTGAAGTTTTACGGATCTATTTGTCACCATAAATGTGTTAAGTTGTACTAGTCAATGTATATTTATGAAAATCTCTCTTAATGAAAATCTATTGTTTAATTATTTATTGTCTATTTTTGGAACACATATAACCATGCTAAACTCAAATACATAAAATGAAACCCTGTACGATAGATCGTATATAGTCATTGTGTCACAAGTAGTCACATTGTTGGCCCCAGACACAACAAGCGTAACGGGTAGTGCTTATGATGGTTATGTATTTTAGACTTTTATTATGTATATAAGACTTTTAATGATTATATAGTGGTTATGTACTTTGAACTTTTATATTATATACTTGGCATTAGTATTGATCATATTGTGGTTTGGTTCTTTGGACTTTTATAATATACTTGATATTAGGGCTTTCATTTTATGTACTTGAGTTTTGTATATGGTTACATGTGTCCTAAAAATAGACAAGAAGTAAAAAACATATTTTCATTATGAAAGATTTTCATAAACGTACATTGACTAGTACAACTTAACACATTTATGGTAACAAATAGACTCGCACGAATTCAACTTAACAATATTACTTTGAGTAAGAAACATTTAAGGAGCAATAACAACAAACTGATTGCATAAAACCAATTTTAGCAAAGAAGTCGATTATAACCGACTTGGTATACGCTGTCAGAGTATGTCAGAGTTGTTTCAAAAGTCGATTATAATCGACTTCCGTATAAAACAGAAGTTGATTATAATAGACTTCTGCTTTATATAGAAGTCGATTATAATAGACTTCTGTTTTATATGGAAGTCGATTATAATCGACTTTTCACACTATTTTGACACATGCAGCATTGCTCAGTGTGACCGTTAGAGGCTTATATGAAAGTCGTTTATAGTTGACTTCTTTGTAGTAGCCAATGAAATTTTGAATTTTGCACTGAAGTCGATTATAATTGACTTCTATTATATAAAAATTAGGACATATATGTAAACAGATTACAACCAGGGGATGTATGTAATATCGCATTTATTTTATTTTATATATGTAAAAAAACCCCGAGATCTAAGATTTGCTAGATCAAATAGGTCTATCTCAAAGAATGTCTCACCAGTGACCACTTTATTAAGGTATGCATTCAACCTTAATCTCTTGCCTGTTGGCCATGTGTTTTGACTTAGGCTATCATTGGGAGTGTAAAATTTGATAGAGAAGGATGGAATGGGAGGGAAGGGACATGTTGGTTGGTGGTTGGAAGTGGTTTAAAGGAAGGGAGGAGGAAGGAGAGTAAGGGTCTTCAATGTCCCCTTCAAGCCATTGCATACTAAGTTTTAGTGACCCCATAAATCCAGAGGTCAAGGAGGGACTAGCTCTCTCCCTCCATGTTTTTACTGTTTTGTCTTTTCTTTCATTCTTTTATGTAACAATATCACCCATAAAGTAAAGGGTAAAAAATAGACAATGAAATTTATATATCATTCCATTCTACTTATTAAATTATAAACTCTCAAACACTAAAGTGGTCTCTTATTACCCATCCCACTCCTTACTTTTCTTCTCTACTTTATTAATAACGCTTCCCTTCCACCCTTTTTAAAACTCCTAATCGTAAGCCTTAAGTTTTAGAATCCTTGTAGATTCTCCCACTCCCTATATTGATACCCTCACCATCGTGCTTGGTTCTTGGAGCTTGGAGCAATACTATCATCTACTCTCTAATTTGCATGAAACCGCACTCCCTATTGAATAATCGCGAACATTGTCCTATTTGATTAGCCCTCATAAGCAATTTGTTAAACTGATTCGAAATGGAGTTGGGCACAACTAAGTATGAAATGGTAATTATTAATTTTCTTTTAAGAGAAAAACCGTGCCATGAGATCACCTATGCTCCAAAATTGAACAACATATCAGAAAATTTGAAATACAATATTACATAAATAAAGTAAGGACATGTTTAGGGTTTAGCCTCAGTTTTTAATTTTTCAATTTTCATTTCCAGTTCTTAAAATTTTGTGAAGGAAATGCTGATAATTTTGAGAACTATAAATTTCAATTTTCAGTATTTTCTTTACAAAATACTGAAAATAAAAATTAAAGACCGAAACAAATCATCCCTTAACGTTTTTTAATTTATTTTGCACTGTCACCAAGAACAACAGAAACAATCGCCTGAGCAGGCATCCTTTCAGCCTGGTATGATCTATAACAACCAATCCACTCCAAAAGCAGCGGACTCATTACAATCTCAATGTTGCACAATGCTCTATTCGCCATCCCAGAGTTCTTGAGGAGTCTTATAGGCACCATAGGTTTCATGAACAAACAATCCAGTACCATCAATAATCCTCCCCTGCATTAGTACATTCCACGTGTTATTTATTTAAAAGCTTTCCGAATACTGATTAGTGACCAGCACTGTACTGATGTTCCACACTAGGATAATCAATGGGGGCTCTTCAACATAAAATGCTGGAGGAAATAAGTAACGATACTAGATGAAAACAAATATTATAATATAGTATTAGTTCTTGGCAAAAGAGAGCATGAGTAATTAGAGGATGAATCTTGACGTAGCGGTATAAGGCTACTGCCTCTCTATCTGTAGAGATAAAGTTGTATATATCAACTCCCCCAAACTCCATAAAATGGGAGCCTCGTACACTAGGTAGTCTTTTTTAACTGTTGGATAGAAAATTGTCACTATGCCACTCACTCAAGGGATTTCCCCACATAGAGGCTACTCACGATTGGCCTTAGGCTTAGGCGGTCTAAGAGATAAAGGGCTAGTGGCCAGAAAGCCAAAACCTTATATATGCAAGAAAGAGAGGGTGCATATCTGAAGTTGGGTAAGAATTGGGGGTAAATTGGGAATATAAATGAAGAGTAATTTTGTCCATAAAATTATGCATCTAATTGACATATATTTTAACAGAGAAATTAGTCGACAAGTTATCAAAAAGTGTATTTTGCACCGATTGAAAAAATACAGGGTGTCAATTTGCATGCTTTGAGAAATCTATGGATAAAGTGGATCTACATTGAGAAGAGTTAATTGCGTTTTTTCCTCTTATTAAATTAATTACTTGCCTGCTTAATTTCATATAACTTGGCCATTAGGTCATCAGGTATAGACCAATCAAAGATATCAAGATTCCCCTTGATCCTCTCCTCGTTAGAGCTCTTAGGCAGCACACTATGCCCCATTTGCAGGCCCCACCTAAGGGCCACTTGTGCTGGTGTCTTCCCCAGCTTCTCCGCAACCAGATTAATAGTAGGATTCTTGAGGAGGTCGCTCTTGCGAAATTGAGACCCTAGTGAAGAATATCCCTGAGAAAGGAAATTCACCATCATAGACAATTAGCAATTAGAAGAAATGGTTGATGATATGTACCGAAAGTTATCTTCAATTGGTACTAAATAAGTCAACCAAATTATATGGAGTAATTATTCTTTTATTGAATCCTCGTGATTTTGAAATGACTCATTGGGTGTATTTGCATGACTATTAGATATGGGGTGCGTTTGTATTAGCTTTTTTTCAGCTCATAATCTCTTTTTTCGCTTAAAAAAATTACTTTTTTATATATTTGAATAATTTTTTAAAAAATAATCAGAATATAAAAAAAAAATCAATTTTTACGTTTTCTGTAGGAGCTAAAAAGAATAGCTTCTGAAAAAAATATAGTTCAATTAAATATAAATTTTAAGTTTTAAATCCGATACAAACACACCTATTCTTCAACTTATATGTATTTGGTATACTTACTGATAGGTGAATTCCTTTAGATTTACAGAATTCATGCAACTTTGGCTGCTGCCATGCTGGGTGCAACTCAACTTGGTTAACTGCAGGAGGCACCCTTGCTATCTCCAACAGATCTTGAAGCTTCTTTGAAGAGAAATTGCTCACTCCTATAGCTTTAGCCTTGCCAGAGTCATACAGTGATTCCATTGCTCTCCATGTACTCGGGATGTTGGGTATTGTAAGATTTTCAGGATTGAATCCAACTGAGCCTTTCTTCATGCTGGCTGGCCAATGAATCTACAAAATTAATTAAAGGAAAATATTTATGAATTACCCTTGATTATTCGCAATTAGCTGTAGAACAAATGTGTAAAATGAAACTAATATAATAAGACTTTGTTTATTTAAATATCTTAATTAAGTTCTTATACGAAAAGAGCCTTTGACAAAAAACCTTGTGTGAAAAGTAACTAATGAGTAACGAATAAATTATCTTGTGTTTGTTACAAAAGTGTTTCTTTTGATTTTATTGAGAAATTTGTACAAGGGATTTTTCCCCCCTTGAAAAACTTGGTTTAACTTGACAAAAACTAGTAACAATGACTTTTTGCGAAGTGATAAGCCAGGAGTGATAAGTTAGAGCCAATCAAAAGAATGGTTGAATTGTGACTTTTGGCTAATTAAAGTCACAAGTAGACCTATTCAAAATTGAGAAACTATGATTTGAGTTGAGTGTATCAAATCTTCCACATCTTGAACAAGAAATTCCAAATTACATACCAGTAAAGATAACACATACCAGATAGAGATCTAGGTAGTCAAGTTGCAATTCTTGCAAGGTTTTATCTAATGCTTTTGGTACATCTTCTGGATCATGATCTGTGCACCTGGAGACAGTCAAGAAAGCAAAGTACTTCTGTTCAGCAAGCAAAATAACATATGTTTTACATTGATAAATATCATAGTATTTTCAGAAGTGAGTAAACCATAGTTTGGAGGTGATCCATAGGTCTTCACGTTTTACAACACCATCATCAAGAAGCTTCTTGAGTGCAGAACCAATCTACATAAACCAAGATTCCAAAAATAAGACATGCGGTTGGGTTTAATGTTTTGATGAGGAATAATTTGATTGAGTTAATTACTTTAATATGTGCTCTTGATCCTTGTCAAAAGAATATTTATGTAGAATATTTTTGAATTATTTGGAGAATCAAAAAGAAAAGAAATCAAATGCCTAATAGTGACAAATTTCAAAGGAAAGCATTCAAATATATTTGGACAGCTGACAAAATATGAATAATATCCAAGAGGATTATTGTGCTGATGGTTCGATGAAAGGAAGAAATATGCATTTAAATTGCATCAGCCAAGTCACAATTCAAGAACATATTTTAAATGGTACTAAAAGGCAAAGGCAAGAAAGGAAGGAACATATTAGCACATGAAGAGAAGATATTTTTCTTTATCATAGAAGATCAAATAAAAGTCAAAAGGATTGATTGCATATTTCCATGGTTCATATTAATTTGGAAAAAATTAAGGAAAGGTTAGTCTGCGCAGCATCAAGAGAAATAAAAGAAGCGGATTTCATATTTCCATCTTTTGTACCAATTTTGATGAAAAGCACTGCGTCATGGTATTTGTATTTGCATCGAAAAATAAAAATCAACAAGATCGGAGAATTTTTCTGGGCAAAAACGTCTTCATATTTTCCATCTACACATATTGGAACACAGACCTGCCATTGAAGAATAAAGAAGGGGGATGGAAGAGGAGCAGAAGAAAATGCAGAAGAGAGGCTGTCACTGAAGATCAATTTTCTCGCATTCAAGTGCTATTCCTTATACTCAAATTGCATAGAAAATCTGAGTGATCTTTGGCATGTTAAGCCTTGAATGGGTGAAAGAGTCACAGGAGAGTAAAGACTATTATCTTTGGTGTGTTAAGCCTTGAATGTGAGCTAGTCACTAGAGAGTAATGTTGGTGTAATCTATTCTGAAAAGTGAAAAATCCCACAGGCGGTCAGAACTGATGATTTTATATTCCATATTGGAATAGAATTAGTATCATATTATTGATGGAAACTCTACTACTCTCTATCTCCTTTTTGTACTTATATATATGTATCATATTTAATATATTTAATTACTAATATTATTCTAATATTGTCATTGTCTTATCCATCTCACTGCATAATTAGTCTCGTTAAAAATATGATGAATTTAGTAGATGTTCCAGAAAAAATCTCATACATACCATGAGATTTTTTTATCCGTGTGCTTAGTGTTAAAAAACAGAAGTTTTTTCTAGAGACCAAAACTTGATTAAAACCCTCTTTCTCAAGTCTCTAGTACTCTCACATACTAAGCTCTTCACTTTATCAAAGAAAAATGAATTTACCAACCACTTCAGTAAATATTAATGTAAACAAGCACAAGTTGAGACATATCTCATAGTAACATCAGAATTTATTTGCTATAGTAATAAGTAATAACCAAAGGCAGATATGGCCAGAAACAGAACATAAATAAAAGCAAAATAAAAGGTATGTATGATTATCATTCACTAAATACTATTACGGTATTACCTCTGCTTCATTGCGATAAGCGTGAGCACAATCGATATGCCTGTATCCAACCTGACTTATCACACAAAGTAGTCATCCATTTCTTGGGTTAGCTCTTGCAATAGTCCAAAACTACAGGTTATTCAACCAAACTATAAAAAAGAAATCTAGAGTGAGGTCTTTGTAAATATTTACATAAATAAAGCAAACGCATATCATTACAAGGTGGTGTTGTATTGGATTTAACAGTAATTCTAGTGAGTAAAGGAAAAGAATAATTTTACCTGAATGGCAGTGGTGACTGCACCTGGGTCAAGAAGCCCTGTGCCTAATCCAATGGAAGGTATTTTGGCCCCCGTGTTCAGCTGAAAGAACCTGATTTCCTCCCCCATTCTTTTTTCCGCTCTCAAAAATAACTTGCTTTGCTGATTTTAGTTAGTTTGCAGCTAGTGTACTAGTGTGGCACTAGCTTGGTATTTAATCAAAGTTTGAAACAACTTTATTATAGTCAGAAGTTGGTGTAGAAAATGGATGAAGGGGGCCTTGATTGTGAAAGTTTCTGACCGAATGAGCAAGTCGGCCTTGATTGGAAAGTAATAAAGTAAAGGTGGTGACGTTTGCCCACACGTCATTAGCTAAAAGTGATCGATGTGATAGTGATGGCGGCACGAGTCACACACAACTACGTAGAGTTGGAGGGTGGCGCATGTACGTCTATCATCTCTTTCAATAACTTGTGTCACAATTCTTAAAAGGGGATATTTTCGCATATAAATTGTATTGTATTAGTAATATCGGTCCGAACATGGGTCTAATTATGTAGAACTCGGTCAAGAGGTCCTCCCACAATTCGCCGAGATAACACAGTGGCCCCTTTCGCCAATTTAGTATGGAATATATTCTAGGTCATTAACTATCGAATAGTATAAAATCTCCTATTATTTTATGAAATTTCCTATTATTCAACTATATCCTTTATATTAGATCATATCTCATGTTAAATATGAAATATATATAATATTTATTAAATTCTTGGAATATCTCTTTAATACAAAGAAAATTATCTCCAAATATATCTCGGGGTCACCTTTATCTATAAAAGCGGGCAAAGTGGCCCCAAGCAACACATTTTAATCTTTGTTCCACTCTCGAAACCTCCGCACCTCATTCATTCACTAACTTGGACATCGGAGTATCTTTGCAAGTACTCCACCCCCTACTTGCACAGACGATTGGAGGAATCTGCTCGTTTACATTCACTTTTAGGTAAGAACATAAATTGGAAAAAAATATATTTACATAGATATCTCAATTCCAAATTTGTCACATGTGTCTTAATTTTATTTTAATAAAAGTCAATTTAAATCAACTTTTGTGTAAATTTCAAAATTCACCACAAAACATAAAGAAGATATCAACTTCACTATTGCATTGCTAGCTACAATGGTGATTTTCACAAGTGTCAGAAAGTAACTAAAGTAGATTTAAATCGACTTCAACCACGTGTCAGAAGCCTCAAGAGTCAACTTGAGTCGACTTTACAGCAATAGTTAGAAAGCCTCAGAAGTCGACTTCAATGGTCAGAAATTGTTCCAAAGTCGATTCAATTGACTTCATTGATTACATATGGCATGAACAAGGGTCGATTCTAAACAATTCTTAAGAAAGTTTCTTTTGTTTCTCCAAAGTTTCTAGAGTAAAAAGTAAGTAGAAAGGAGTTGATGGAGTGATAGTGATGGAGACTGAAAATATCTATGATCTTAATGATGTTGATCACATTGTTGGGAGACAGGCTACACAAGTACTTTAATTTATTTTACTATTTTTTGATAGTATAATTTAATTATTTTAGTTTAGAATATTTTAATATATATTATTGTTCACTTTAATTTGATTAACTATAGTTTAGTTTAGTTTAGTATGATAGTTTAGTTTATTTAAATTTTAGAATAACTAATTGTAATACCTCATATATACGTGTCCTTAGACGAGTTCGGTGTAGCTTTACCAAAAAGCATGAAAGACCAAAAGAGCAGAATCTGGTGTTGTTGTCACCACTATAGCGGTTCAAGGGGTTGAGCTAGTAAAGTTGGGTACTCTGCCAACCGCTATAGCAGTCTCATGTTGTTTGCGGAAAGCATTGAAAGTGCCTTGATTGCTATAGCAGTGCCCCCTATACTTGAACAATGTTGATGCGACATCGTTCTATTTAATGAACCTTTACCCCTTTATATGCCCCAAACTCGGGATTTTCACCCTTTTTTCGAAAACCCTTTATCCCCAAACACATTTCCTCCTTCCTCACTCAATCTCATCAAATCCTTCTCCTCCAAGCTCAAAGATAAGGGATTTTGTTGGTTTTGCCTTCTTCTTCTTCTCTATTTCATGTTCTAGGATATGGATTGTATATATTCTCTCATTATTGTCAAGTGGGGGTGCTCTCCTGATGTTGTTAGAGTTTATCTAGAGCTAACTAGAGTGAACTAGAGATTAATCTAGAGTTTCATGGTTGTTATGGCAGATGTTGATGCTATCCCCACTCCATGGAGCTCAATTGGTGTTTATACCATTCGTTCTTCCCCTCTAGGTAAATGGGTTCAAATCCTGTGACCTCTATGTTGATCATTAGAACTATTTTCATTGGATTTTGGCATAATGGAATGATTTAGAGTCTATTTCAAAGATATTAGAGATTATTATTGATTTTGTCATGTTTATGAAATTGTGGTTTTCAATGAGCATGAAATATATATTTTAAGAAACTCATGGAACCATTCTGTTACTAAATGATTTTGTCAAGAGCTAGATTATGAATATGATTAGTTAGAGATTTCATGACTACCACAATGATTTCCAGAGTAGTATATGTATATGATAGGAGTTTTTTACACATATAAAATAAATAAAATATGATATTATATATATATATATATCCTGTTCTGAAAAGTATTACACATATATCTTGTTTTTAATTATATAGAAATCAACTTAAACCGATGTCCATGATGAAGTTTAGAATTTGAAATTGGAAAATACGTGAATTGAGTTAAATCGATTTGTTAAATGCAAAAGCACTGTTCCATAATTGCAAAAGCATTGTTTCTTCAAACATCGAGTTAACTCGATTTGTCAGTAAAGGTGGCAGGCTCAGTGACACATTTTTTCTTGAGTAAGCACCCAAATTGATCCCTGACAATTTATTTAATGGATAAATTAATTTCTAACAATCGTAAACACCTAAATTGGTCCTTCACAATTGTAAAAATAGGACACTATAGGTATCTGATCGGCCTCTCAAGGCTCGACCTGGAAGCAGAGATGAAAAAAGAGCTTAGCTATGAGAAGGTGGAGCTCGTTTAAGGGGAAATAAAGCTTGGTTAGGAGGAGGCAGAGCATGGTTGAGGAGGAGGAGCTCGAATGACTGGTAGCTGAGCTCCATCATATGCCTATCAGTCTCGACCAATTGTAATCCGAGCTCTACCTAGTCCTATCCGAGCTCTACCTAGTCCTGTCCGAGCTCTATTTCTTCTTAGATGAGTTCCACCTTCTCCCAGCTGAGCATTGATACGCCAACCAGGGACCTATAATGTCCAATTTCAACAATTATGAGGAACCAATTTGGATGTTTACTCTTTTTTTCGTAGACTCCTTTTTTAATGGTTCCCAAAAAGAGAAACACTCCTTTTGCATTGGACCAAAAATATAGCTCGGCCAAGATGCAATAGAGCTCAACCAATAGGAAATAGAGCTCTATTTTCCTGGTAGGGATGGAGCTCGGCCAAGGTGAAATAGAGCTTGGCCAATAGGACATAAAACTCGACCAATAGAAAATAGAGCACAACCAACAGGACATAAAACTCAGCCAATAAGAAATAGAGATCTGTCAATGGGAAATATATCTCGGCCAATAGGAAGTTAATTATGATTGTTTGGCCCTTGTTAAGTTAATTAAATTTTTAATCAAGTCCTTTGTCAATGTTTTTTATTCAAAAGAAAATTTTGTTGAAATAATGATTTAAATGTTTTAATGAACTGTTTAACTTTGATTTTGTTTAATAATATGTTTGATTTGAAGAAAAATGTTCTTAATATGTCTGAAAATGATCATTTTAACACATTTTAAGGCATGAAAAGCATTTTGCAAAGATCATTTTAACAATCATTCTCATTCGCCAATTATTTATTTAATACTTGGCCAAATATACTTATTCTTGAGAAACCTTTTAGTGCATGAATTCAAGTTTGGAAACTCAATTCACTCCCCCTGAGTTCATTAAAGCTACTTGAATAACAATATCAACTACCATTGAACAAAATATAAATTCATGCGTACTAATGATTTTAAAAGATAGACGAATACACTATGGTGTTTACAACAACAATTGTCTGTCTTTTAAAATCATTAGTATACATGAATTTATATTTTGTACAATGTTAGTTGATATTGTTATTCAAGTGACCTCAATGAACTCAAGAGCAGAGGGTGAATTGAGTTCTCAAACTTGAATTCATGCACTAGAAGGTTTCTCAAGAATAAATGTATTTGACCAAGTATTGACCAAATGATTGGTGAATGAGAATGATTGTTAAAATTATCTTTG
Organism: Dalbergia cultrata; assembly: GCA_031216105.1. Lineage (NCBI taxonomy): Eukaryota > Viridiplantae > Streptophyta > Magnoliopsida > Fabales > Fabaceae > Dalbergia > Dalbergia cultrata. The sequence continues at coordinate 17,426,145 of CM062351.1, read as the reverse complement.
AAAAATGTTTTTCATGTCTTAAAATGATCGTTTTTAGACATATTAAGAACATTTTTCTTCAACTCAAACAAATTATTAAACAAAAATCAAAGTTAAACAGTTCATCAAAACATTTAAATCATTATTTCAACAAAATTTTCTTTCGAATCAAAAACATTGAAAAAGGATCTAATTAAAACTTTAATTAACTTAACAAGGGGCAAACAATCTTAATTAACTTCCCCTTAGCCGAGCTCTATTTCCCATTGAGCAACCTATATGTCATGTTGACGAGCTCTATTTCCTATTAGCAGAGCTCTATGTCACGTTGGTTGTGCTCTATTTTCTATTGTCCGAGCTCTATGTCCTGTTAGTCGAGATCTATTTCACTTCAGCTGAGCTTTATTGCATCTCAGCTGAGCTCTTTTTTTGGGTCCAATGCAAAAGGAGTTTTTTTCTTCTTCTGGAAACCAACAAAAAAAGGAGTCTAATAAAAAATTATATGTCATTGAGCTTTCCACCTATACTGACAAATTGAGTTAACTCAATTTGAAGGAACAATGCTTTTTTAGTTATGAACAATGTTTTTGTGGTTAACAAATGAATTAACTTGATTTATGTAGTTTCCTGTTTCAAATTTTGAACTTTATCATGAAAATCGGTTTAAGTCAATTTCTATATAATTAAAAAAGGACAGATGTGTAATACTTTTCAGAACGGGTTATATATTTAATATCATAATTTATTTATTTTATATGTGTAAAAAACTCTATATGATAGAGCTTTCAAAACCCAAAGTAGAGCCCAATGCAGAGTTTTAGAGATAATGGTTAGTTTTATGATTTTAAACTAAATAGTAGCTATAGCAAAATAGATAGTGAGTTAATGATTATGAGCGATCATTAACCTTGATGCCAAGTTGTCCCTAATGGGCAATCTCACCTTAGAGAAGAGATAGAACCTAGTTAGGTGTTTAGTTTGGGTCCTCAAGAAACCCTAGAAATAAGAGAAATTGTTATGGCATGTTTATCATGCATAATCAAAGAATTTCTTATGTCATATTTATTATGCATAACTGGAGAATTTGTTATGCCACATATAATATGCATAACCAAAGATCCCTATTTCTCTATTAGAGTACTGCTATTTATGATTCATAGAAATTTATAGTTTTGAATTAATGTGTATGTCAATATGAAAATGTTTTAGAGCCTGTTTTATATATTATTATTATTATTATTATGCTTAAATGCATCCTTTTGTTGTTGTTCCATGAAGGGATTTACAAGTGAGAATTCACTCACTAAGTTTTAGTTGAAACTCACCACACTCCTTTTTCCCTCCAAAGATATAGTAGTTGCTACAAGTCCTCTCAGCCACCTCATCCCCAACAATAGCGAAGTTCTTAGTTCATGAGCTTCACTTAGAGTAAAATACATATTCTATATTTTGTATACAGTGTTCCAGTGACAGTGCGAGCAGGGTCCTAGACCTCAGATGATTCTTTTTCATTTTGCATGGTGATTCAGATTTATGTTGCATTTACATGAATATAGTTTTCATGGTTTTCTTTTGTATAAAGAGCAACTCAGCATGTTTTGTAATATGGCCACAGATTCAGAGTTTGATTATGAAATTATTGTTTATGATTATCTTGATTTCAAGAGAAAGTGATTTATGTTAAAGTTGAAATCAAGTTTAAAATGAATTTTATGATTTAAAATATGCTTATAGAGTGACTCAACAATCACGAGGCTTATGTGAGGATGAGATTCCTCACATGCCAGTCACGTTCCCAAATCGGATTGTGACACTAATTTATTATGATTATTTAATTTATATGATTGCTTATATTGTTAAAGTTTAATTTAATTTTTTAGAATAAATAGTATGCTAATTTATTTGTAATAGTAAATATAATTAATTTAGTTTAACTTAGTAAAATTTTTGTGACGCATATAATTTAGTATAAAATTTTATTTTAGTGTAATTTAGTAGATAATTTTAATTTTTGTAACTTTGCCTCTTTCATTTAATTTAATTTGAAATTGTTGTAAGTTTGATTTAATTTTCTTTTATTTTTAGTATAATATTTGTACATAGCATTTTTACTTTAATTTGTGGAATTTAACAATGACTCATTCATACAATACAGCCTTGTGCGAATTTTGAAAAGTAGGCATTACAATTGAATGGTCCCAACATATTGATAACTTGGAAAAATACCTTAATTTATCCAATTTTTTTTATCCTAGTCACATTTAATTTGAGCTATTTTTGAGTAATTATATTAACAAATCAATTTAAATTATCTTTAGCTAATTTGTTTAGTGAGTTGTGATTTATTGGAGATTTATTGGCAAAATATCCTCACTAATTTGATTTGATTTGCAGAATGGGATAATGAATAAGCAATTAGACAACAAAGAGAGTGATTGGAAAATATTTCAATATAATTTCAGGAGATATAATTGGATATTTGAATAAGAAGGGCATTAGAGTCTTTTTATTTTTAATGATCTTTTTTAGTTTCACTTTTAAGTATATGTAGGTAGTTTTTAGTTTCTTCAAGAGAACATTTTACACTTAATTTTCATTTTTGAGTTTTAGATTCATTTCTTCATCTATGTCTTTCTAAAATCCCCAAGGTGTTAGCGAGATAGATTCTTAAGGAAATATTTTGTACTCTTTTTGTTATTTTAATTTCTTTTTAATTTATTCCTTATTTTCTAGCAATCTTAATGCTGCTCTTTGTTTGGTCACCTATTAACTTATGTATGTTTTATATCGTCAAAAGAGATTTCACTTTATAAAATAAGTCAAACTAAAATTTAACATAGGTTAAAGCAGCTAAAGATAAAAGTGATTGTCTCTGTTGTCCTTATGAATTCTATCTTTAGGATAAATGTAAAATAGTATAAAAGATCTATTGTCTAGTTTTTCCTTTGAAGGTTACAATATGAGGGATCATGTTATAACTATTAGTGATGAATAATTTGACTGGGAATAAAATTATTATTAAATAATTTTAACAATTTGGTAGTGCAATTCAAGGAACTTTGATGAAATAAACCCCTAACATCAGTCTTCCATCCATATTTCTCCATAATTTAATTTCAATTTTCTAGGTTCTTTTTAATTTGAATTACAACATTTGTATATATTATTTACAATTTTCCTAGATAGTGAATCACTCAATTGTACTGTACTTCATTTGAATCCTCATCAGAACAATACTTATTCACTATTTATTACTTAAGACCTGGTGCACTTGCAGCGGATTAAAATTTCAATATCATTAGTAGATTGAGTTTTTACTAATTTAGGTATTTTCATTTATTATGTATTTAAATTTTCATTTAAAAAATGAATTTTCTTTTTTTGAAAAAAATAAATTACCCTTGGTACTCACCTTTTTGTGTAAGTTTTCTTTTTCCTATGCATGCGATGAAGTATTCCACCAAACTCATTATTATTATTATTATTATTTTGAGATTGAGAAGACAACGAAGAAAAACAAAAAGCTTGCAAAGGCGATAAAGAAAGAGAAAATGCACAATAAAAGGGAGATGACTAACAGTCAATCTCCTGCTGCAAGGTGCACTTTGGGGGACTACTTTGTCCCTACCAATGATAGTTAGGTAGCATTTGTTTGCTGTTTCTAAGACAGAAATATAGGGACAGTGGAGATGGAAACATAAATAATAAATAAGAAAAAAATTGAAATTCTGTCTCTGTATCCTGTCTCCACTATCCCCATATTTTAGAAGTACAGAAATTTTGTGTTTTTTATCATGGGAACAGAAAAAATTTATGTCCTCTGTTCTTATCTCCATTACCAAACAAATTTATGTCTCCAGTGTCTCTGTATTTCTGTCTCAGAGACAGTATACAAACACTACCTTATAGATCAAGCATTATGAGACCAACTATACTGGCCAATAACTTTGAGATACCCTACATCAATCTTGAACCATCACACAACCTCCACGACTTTATCGTGAGATTTTCCATGAGCCATTGGGGCCATCTTGACCTTCACCATTTTAGATTGTACCACCATCATCCACCTCCTCAACCATACATAGCCAGCTTGACCACTACACGCCTCTATTTTCTAGCACGCCTCCATCTTTGTGCCGTCACACTGCATTGTCCACCTGTGTGCTACCATAATCTCCATATTCTTCAATTCGTTTGTGTTAATGTTTTGTGGGTGTTTGCAGCGGTTATGAAAATAATGGATTTTTTTTTTTGTTTTTGATGTCGAAAAAGGATGAGCTTTCATGGATTGGATGGGTATAGGGGATAAAGATTGTGATAAGTTGTTTTGTTTATATTAAAAGATGATGATGGTGGCACTGGGGATGGAGGTGGGGTGGGCGGGGGTGAGGATAGGGATGGAGGTGGTAGGGATAAGGGAGTATGGTGGGGTGGGGTGGTGTCATGACCTGACTTGGGAACGTAACCGGCAGGTGAGGAATCTCATTCCCACGTAAATCTCGTGACCTCTGAGTCTCTCTATATGCATAATTAGATAATAAATTCCATTTATAAAATATTGTTTCATCTCTACCAATTAATTAGCTTATTTGAAATCATGCTCTTCATCAATAACATATTATGTTTAAAACTCTAAATATATATCTCTGTAATACAAATATATGAGTTGCTCTCTATACAATAAATCCATGAACCATAATCAAGTGAATACAAAAACAATAATAATGAATCAATGCAAATATCTCTATAGTCCAGGACTCTACCCGCAATATATACTGAAGCACTCTATTATATACAAAATACAAAAGGCACTTCACCCCAAGTGAAGCTCACCAACTGACAACTCTATTGCTAGGGAGGAGATGGCCGAGAGGGACCCGCAGCAGCTAACGTTTCTGAAATGGAAAAGGGAGAGGGGTGAGTTTCATTTAAAACTCAGTGAGTAGGTCCTTACCTATAACCCCCTCATAAGACAACAGGAAGACATATATACAAATATATATAAAAATCATCAAAAACTGATAAATGCATTAACTCTGATCATATTTGTATATACATTATCATAAAGGAAATAAAATTAGAAATTCTCTGGTGAAGCATAAATAATAGAAATCTATTGGAGAAATAAGAATATCTGGTTTTGCCTCGCATAATAAAATATAATTTCTCTAGTTATGCATGTCAACCATAACATAACAATTTCTCTAATCTCTAGGATCCCTCTGGGATCCAAATTGGACACCTAACTAGGTTCCATTCTTTACTCTGTGAGATTGTCCTCTTGGACAACTTGGTACCAAGGTTAACGATCGGGTTCAGTCATTAACTCACTATTTGTTTTTCTATAGTTATCATCTGGTCTCTAATTTATAAAATATGTTATTCTCTCTAAATCTCTACTCTGGGCTTTTCTCTAGTAATTAAACTCCATAATACATAATTACATTTATTTTAGAAGCATTGGGGAAAATTTATAAAATCTCTAAATCAAGTCACAATCATATTCTAGTTCTTTGATAAAAATCATTTTATCAATAATGGTCTCATGAGTTTATATCAAAATAAATATTTTATGCTCATGTTGAAAATCATCTCTTCCAATAATTTTGACTACCAATTATAAACTCAAATATCTTAAGTTATTATCTAAAATTAAGAAAATCATGTTATGATTTAAAAAAATTAACTCTAATGACCTGTTGAGGTTAAGTGTGAGAGGTGATTTCCCACATTGGTTAAGAATGGACTAAGTGAGTAGTATATAATGTGGAAGGAGCCATGACTCATTGCCTTAAGGTTTTGGGTCAAGATGTGGCGTCCGAGTCGGTATTATGGTGCTCTCACTTAGCCCATTGGTTGTATCTCCCCATGTTGGGCTCTCCCGCCCTAACAGTGGTATCAGAGCCAAGGTTGAACTTGGTTCCCAGAAAGGCACGGACTGCGGGTGGCAGGTGCTGGGAAGAGTGGTTGGCTAATGGGGGAACAATGTGGTGGGTCTCACACTTGAGGGGGAGATTGTTGAGGTTAAGTGTGAGAGGTCATGTTCCACATTGGTTAAGAATGGACTAAGTGAGTAGTATATAATGTGGAAGGAGCCATGACTCATTGCCTTAAGGTTTTGGGTCAAGATGTGGCGTCCGACTCGGTATTATGGTGCTCTCACTTAGCCCATTGGTTGTATCTCCCCATGTCTAAGGGTTAACCAAATGTATTTACACCCTTTCCATAATTCTATTGGTGTCTTTGAAACCGTCTTGGACGGAGCTAAGTTCAATAGGTACATAGCAGTTTCTAAGGCATATTCCCAGAATGAATCAGAAAGAGATGAATAACTGAGCATAGATCTTGCCATTTCTAAAAGGGTTCTATTTCTCCTTTCAGCAACTCCATTCTGCTGGGGTGTCCCTGGAGAAGATAATTGTGAAACTATCCCCTCTTTGGTCAGGTAAGACCTGAACTCTCCAGATAGGTATTCACCTCCTCGGTCAGACCACAGAGTCTTAATTTGAACACCAAGATGCTTTTCTGCCTCAGCCTTGAACTATTGGAATTTTCCAAAAGCTTCAGACTTGTGACGCATCAGGTACACATGTCCAAATCTAGAGTAATCATCAATAAAAGTGATAAAATACTCATACCCGCCTCTGGCCTGAACATTCATTGGTCCACATACATCAGTATGTACCAATTCCAGCTGAAGTGTGGCACGATTTCCCTTGGCCTTGAAAGATTTCTTAGTCATTTTACCCTCTAAACAAGATTCACAAACTGGTATCGGTTTAAAGTTCAGGGATTTTAAAATCCCACTATTGACCAAACCTTGTATCCTGTTAGAGTTAATATGACCCAATCTTAAATGCCAAAGATAAGTTTCATTGGAAACTTTTCTTTTCTTTGATGAATGAACATGCTCAACATCTCCTAATTCAACATGATTAACTTCATTGGGCACAGGACTAAGGAAATAAAGACCATTAAATATTACACCGGAACAAATAAAAGAAGATGAACTTCTTATTGGCCGAGGAATTAAAGCTGAGCCCATCAAACCATGTTTAACCAAACAACTAACAGAAATTAAATTCCTCTTAAAATCCGGAATAAATAAACAGTCTTCTAAAACTAAAGTTCTACAATTATCAAAAGATAAAACAACTTGTCCCACTGCTAGTGCAGACACAAGCTCCCCATTTTCAAGCTTCAAAACTCCTTATTCTTCACTTAAAGGCAAGCTATGTTTGAACCACTACAAAGAGTAACAAACATGGTTAGTGGCTCCTGAATCAATGATCCATTTATCATTGTAATTCTCCACTAAACAAGCCTCAATCACATGTAAATTACCCATACCTGGTTTATTCATACATGGGCAATTTTTCTTCCAATGCCCTTTTTGTCCGCACTTGAAGCACTTGCCTTTTGGCTGCTTCATTGCAACTGGTTTGGCAACTGGAACACCTGATTTCTTCTTTTTCTTGTTCTTGTTCCTTCCCTTGGGTTTCCCCTTAGGTTTCACAGAACTCTCACCAGTAAAAAATGCACTGCCCTGCTTGACTAGAGACTGTTCAGCACTCTCAAGCTCATGCATCAGCTGAGTGAGGTCAAGATTCATCTTATTCATATTATAATTCATCTTGAACTGATTGAAGTATTGAGCGTGATCGCAAGAGAAGGTCAACTTTTACTTCTTGTTCAAATCTGACCCCATGGTCTTCAACCTTCTTGAAGTTTGCTATTAGTGTCAGACAATGATCCCGCACACTTCCTCCAGACATCACTGTCTTGGTGACTGCATTCAGCACATTCTCGTCCAGCGTAAGCTGCCGACGTAGAAAACATGCCATCAAGAGTCTGGAGCATCTTTGCTCCACTCTCAATCATGCTTACTTGCTTCTGAAGGTGACTGGCGAGACTGGCTAAAATATAGCAACGAACTGCCACATTTGCCTTCTCCCATCTTTCCTTCTCCTGCTGAAAATGTGTCTTTGTTGCCTCAGGCGCATCTTCAAAGATAACTGCATAGGGGTAGTCAGAACAAAGTTGAGCTTTTCATATTGAAGAACAATATCAAAATTAGTTTTCCATTGTTTGTAGTTTGTACCATCCATAGGTTTTTGACTCAAGATAGTAGCTAAAGGATTGAATGAATACATTTTTCTAAAAACAAGGAAAAAACACACTAATTACAAACTAGAATAACTATAAACAGATACTGCGCTAGTAGATTCTGATAACTACTACTCGTTTATAGTTTAACAATCTATTAGTTATCTTTACAAGGCTTACGATGGGCAAGATACTTGTAAAACTAATATTGTTATTTTGGGCCTTCAGTTCCATTGCCAGAGCCTCGATGGGAGGGTTAACAACTTTACCAAAGTTGAATGTATTTAACCATTGTTTACTTTCAAAATTCTCTTTAGTGTCTAAGTGTTGCCGACGATGGGCCGTACAAAACTTTACTAAAATTTTGAAAATATTAAGGTTTAATCTAGTGAAATCCGATTATCCTTATCCGATAGGGCTTCAGCGATAACCTTTTCACTAATAAACCCACAATTGGAGCCCGTAGGTTTTTAAATTAATTACTTAATAAAAAACCTTCACCTATTCAATATTTTAAAATTTAGAATTTTCCAATTTCCAAGAATTGTTTAAATTCGAGTATTCTTTGTTTGATTTCAAAAACTATGTAAGCACCCGCAAGCCGATGAACGTGCAAGCTTAGCTTATCAGAATTTTAAAATCATTAAGGTCCTAAAATCCGGTCACGATAGGCAGCGTGTGCTCCACACAATCATGATACATGATTGTGGAATACAACGTGTGTTAACACATGACCATTTTAGAAGACCCACAAATTACTCGCAATGTAAACAGTTCTCTTAGGAAATAATTTGGATTATTTGTCTTGATTTTAATTATTCAAAATTAATTAATTCAATCATTAATCTAGATTTTTAACAAAAAATCATAATAATTTTAATTAATTTTCGAGAATAATTTTGAATCAAAATAATCCTATAATAACTATCATACTAGTCGCGGAATGACAAAATAGCTATTATGCTCATGTAATTTTCAAGTTATGCAGCAATATGGCACCACCTATTCTATATGACATGTTATCACAATAAGCATGTTATCAATCATATAATTCATCCATTCATAAAATAAAGCAATTTAAATAAAATAGACTTTAATCCATGGTTTCCTAGAGAAAAATAAAATAAAATAAAATAACAAAAAATGTTCCAGTCCTTCTTGTCCTTCCTTTTAGTCCATAGGTATTTATCTCAAGCCCTTTTATGGTAACCGTGGGTCCATAAGCCCAAAATACCAAATTTTGGCAAGAAAACCTAAGACAACTTCAAGGAACCCTAACTATTTCGTCCACTGCACTGTCACCTGAACTCAGATCAGCACGAAATTTTAGGGTTAGGACTGCCATGAAGAGACAAAGCCAACGCCACTGGAATCACCCAATTTGGATGTTCCACGCGCTCTCACTCTCTCTATCTTCACAGGCGCGTGGAAACCACTGTCAGAAACTTCTGGTGGCGCGTGGAAGCGCATAGAGACTCCTATGGCCACGTTCCACCCACCATTTTGTTCGTCTTTCCGTCCTCTTTCCAACGATATATGATAAGTCCAATTCTGAGATCCAGAGGTCCACGAACATCTCCAAACAGTGACGAACGTCCTTCTTTTTGCATCTTCTTGATCTTCTTTTTATTACAACTTTTGTATAACATCAAAAAAAAATATATACAAGAATTGAAAATAATAAAAAAAAAACAAGGAGGAAACCTAATCATATGGGATTAGCCTCCTTGTTACAACCCAAGAAACTACATTCAAATCTCTACCATGGATTAAAGTTGAAAACCAAATAAAGCATTGATTTTTTATGAAAAGAATTATAAAGATAAACATACAACACATATGATCAACAAATATAGAATCCTAGGTGCCATATTTCACGAAGCAAACTAATTACATGAATAATGAAACTAGATTCACATACCAATGTACAGTCAGGCTCTGATACCAATTGTAGGAACTATTGGATTTATGCGGAAGCGATTTAAGGACCTAGTACATCGGTATGCTTATCGAATCATCATTGTTTCATAAACACACAAGGAATGTTACCTCTCAGAGTGTTGATCTTTGATGATCTCCCTCGTCTGAGAATCCTTGTGTTACCGTACGATTGATTTCCTTGTAGTCGGTTGACGGCAGACCTTCCAGACTATGTCTCAAGGGGAAGGAGATAGTGTGTGGGCACTTTTTCTCTATCAGGAGATGACCTTGCCTCTACCTCTGTGACTGCTCTCTCTCTATGGAGAGGGTTAAGTGTAGTATATATATGGGTTCCTAGAAAACCTAACCCTTAGATGTAACGGGCTCTAGGTTTCTTGGGCTCTTCTTACACACTAGGCCCTATTGGGCTTTAGTGAAAGAGCAAAAACCCAACAATCTCCCACTTGCTCTTGAGTACAAACTTGAGCTTAAAGCCCAAGACCATGTAACTCACCAGTCATCATCAACTAAAATTTCCCCATCCCTTATCCTGAGCTAGCCTGGGGATCTACCAGCTGTTATTAATCAAGGCTCATGATAATCAACAAATGATTATCTAATTCGGTGCTACTCCACTAAAAGCCCGAACTTGAACTCCAAGATTAATAACATATATAACATGTATATGCATCACCCCTTTGTAGAACATCTATAATTGATTGACTAGTTTTCTGTTACCTAATCAATTATTTATTCCCTTGACTATGATAGTTTCTCTAATGGATTACATGCACTGGCCAGTGTCTTCAATATCCAAGTACCGAAACATATTAAGGGGACATTTCCTACAAATTTCATATTGTTTATCTCATAAATACCGATAATCAAACAATCTCACTCCCAAAATACTGAGTTATTGGCCGTCAATAGATCACACCTCACCCGTTGGTAAATCAAAGAATGAAAACTATTTGATTACCTATTTATAATAAACTCAGAATTAAGAGCAATATTATAACTATAGTTATCTGGAGATTTGATACCTTATGACAAAAAAAACACCCTTAATCAAATCTCTTCTTGATCCTTTCAATGTGAATGTTAATTCACACCAATATTTTACAATGATTTGGACAAAACCATTTCATAAAATATTGCAGCCTAAATGAAGTGCCCAACTTTATTTAACATCTGTGAACCTGTTCATCAATTATGAGAACCTATAATCATGTCCTCCATGAACGTATCCATATGATCATATACTTCACAATTGATCCGGACCTTAGTGTTTGTAAATAGTGTGCGGAATAAATGAATAATACCTCATTTATAACATTCAGAAAAAATTACAATGTCATAATGTCTTGCTCAAAAAGCACAAAACAACAAAGTGAAATAACAACTTCCTAAAGCTATAGCAAATCTGGAATCCTCCTAGGACCCGTAGATGTTATATGCCTCTCGAACACACGTTCAGGCAAACTCTTAGTAAAAAGGGTCAGCAAGGTTCTCGTCCGATGCTATCTTGACTACCACTGTATCTCCTCTTTCAATTATATCTCGGATCAAGTGGTACTTCCTCTCTATGTGCTTTTGTCTTTTGTGACACCTTGGTTCCTTGGACTGTGCTACCAAAATACAATATTTACACTTAGACACTAAAGAGAATTTTGAAAGTAAACAATGGTTAAATACATTCAACTTTGGTAAAGTTGTTAACCCTCCCATCGAGGCTCTGGCAATGGAACTGAAGGCCCAAAATAACAATATTAGTTTTACAAGTATCTTGCCCATCGTAAGCCTTGTAAATATAACTAATAGATTGTTAAACTATAAACGAGTAGTAGTTATCAGAATCTACTAGCGCAGTATCTGTTTATAGTTATTCTAGTTTGTAATTAGTGTGTTTTTTCCTTGTTTTCAGAAAAATGTCTTCATTCAATCCTTTAGCTACTATCTTGAGTCAAAAACCTATGGATGGTACAAACTACAAACAATGGAAAACTAATTTGGATATTGTTCTTCAATATGAAAAGCTCAACTTTGTTCTGACTACCCCTATGCCAGCGCAGCCTGCTGAAGATGCGCCTGAGGCAACAAAGACACATTTTCAGCAGGAGAAGGAAAAATGGGAGAAGGCAAATGTGGCAGTTCGCTGCTATATTTTAGCTTGATCTACTTGATCACCTTCAGGAGCAAGTAAACATGATTGAGAGTGGAGCAAAGATGCTCCAGACTCTTGATGGCATGTTTGCTACGTCCAGCAGTTTTACTAGACAGAATGCGCTGAATGCAGTCACCAAGACAGTGATGTCTGGAGGAAGTGTGCGGGATCATCGTCTGACAATGATAGCAAACTTCAAGAAGACTGAAGACCATGGGGTCAGATTTGAACAAGAAGTAAAAGTTGACCTTCTCTTGCAGTCGCTGCCTGAATACTTCAATCAGTTCAAGATGAATTATAATATGAATAAGATGAATCTTGACCTCACTCAGCTGATGCATGAGCTTGAGAGTGCTGAACAGTCTCTAGTCAAGCAGGGCAGTACATTTTTTACTGGTGAGAGTTCTGTGAAACCTAAGGGGAAACCCAAGGGAAGGAACAAGAACAAGAAAAAGAAGAAATCAGGTGTTCCAGTTGCCAAACCAGTTGCAATGAAGCAGCCAAAAGGTAAGTGCTTCAAGTGCGGACAAAAGGGGCATTGGAAGAAAAATTTCCCACTTGTGAATAAACCAGGTATGGGTAATTTACATGTGATTGAGGCTTGTTTAGTGGAGAATTACAATGATAAATGGATCATTAATTCAAGAGCTACTAACCATGTTTGTTACTCTTTGCAGTGGTTCAAACATAGCTTGCCTTTAAGTGAAGGACAAAGAGTTTTGAAGCTTGGAAATGGGGAGCTTGTGTCTGCACTAGCAGTGGGACAAGTTGTTTTATCTTTTGATAATTGCAGAACTTTGGTTTTAGAAGACTGTTTATTTATTCCGGATTTTAAGAGGAATTTAATTTCTGTTAGTTGTTTGGTTAAACATGGTTTGACAGTTCAGTTTAATTCCTCAGTTTCAATAAGAAGTTCATCTTCTTTTATTTGTTTCGATGTAATGTTTAATGGTCTTTATTTCCTTAGTCCTGTGCCCAGTGAAGTTAATCATGTTGAATTAGGAGATGTTGAGCATGTTCATTCATCAAAGAAAAGAAAAGTTTCCAATGAAACTTATCTTTGGCATTTAAGATTGGGTCATATTAACTCTAACAGGATACAAGGTTTGGTCAATAGTGGGATTTTAAAATCCCTGAACTTTGAACCGATACCAGTTTGTGAATCTTGTTTAGAGGGTAAAATGACTAAGAAATCTTTCAAGGCCAAGGGAAATTGTGCCACACTTCAGTTTGAATTGGTACATACTGATGTATGTGGACCAATGAATGTTCAGGCCAGAGGCGGGTATGAGTATTTTATCACTTTTACTAATGATTACTCTAGATTTGGACATGTGTACCTGATGCGTCACAAGTCTGAAGCTTTTGAAAAATTCCAAGAGTTCAAGGCTGAGGCAGAAAAGCATCTTGGTGTTCAAATTAAGACTCTTGATGGCCAGTGAGGAGGTGAATACCTATCTGGAGAGTTCATGTCTTACAGACCAAAGAGGGGATAGTTTCACAATTATCTTCTCCAGGACACCCAGAGAATGGAGTTCTTTGAAAGGAGAAATAGAACCCTTTTAGAAATGGCAAGATCTATGCTCAGTTATTCATCTCTTTACGATTCATTACGGGATATGCCTTAGAAACTGCTATGTACCTATTGAACTTAGCTCCGTCCAAGACAGTTTCAAAGACACCAATAGAATTATAGAGACGGTGTAAGCCCTCCTTGAATCATATTCGGATTTGGGGTGCTCCGGCACATGTCTTACAACAGAAGCCAAATAAGATGGACTCACATACAGAAGTATGTATGTTTATAGGCTATCCTAAAGGAACCAGAGGTTGGTTGTTTTATAGTCCGAAAGAAAAGAAGGTCATAGTGAGCACACACACGACTTTCTTAGAGGATGACTATATGGCAAATTATAAGCCAAGGAGTAAGGTTATTCGTGATGAGCTAGTCTCAGATCAAGTTACACCTCAACCTCAGGCGGTTCCAGCTTTTATTCCTGTGATTGTTCAAAGAGGGGAAAATATACCTGTTGTTGAACACACACAGGAACCAGAAATAGAACCAGAAGTTCAGCATGATGATCAACAAGTGGAACTTGTAGAGATGCAGTTACCACTTATGGAAGAACAACAAAATCATGAATTAGTTAATCCACTTAATGAGGGTCCTCGTCTAGAAATTGTTAACCCACCAAACTTGGATCCCCTTGTAAATGCACAACAACAAGTGCGGCAAAGTCGTAGTGGGAGATTGATTCGTAAACCCGCAAGATTTCTCTTGTTGGGTGAATCACCTCAGCATGTCATCATTGAAGAAGATGATGATCTCACGAGTTATGACGAGGCACTAGGAGATGTTGATGCTCAGGAATGGCTTGAGGCTATGAATCGTGAAATGGATTCTTTGTATTCCAACTCAGTTTGGTCTCTTGTAGATGCACCAAAAGGGGTAAGACCCATTGGGTGTAAATGGATCTACAAGAGAAAGAGAGGATCAGACGGGAAGGTTGAAACCTTCAAAGCTAGATTGGTGGCGAAAGGGTACACCCAAATAGAAGGTGTGGATTATGAAGAAACCTTTTCGCCGGTTGCCATGCTCAAGTCCATCCGGATTCTCTTAGCTATTGCAGCAAATCTTGATTATGAGATTTGGCAAATGGATGTCAAAACTGCTTTTCTAAATGGAAATTTGGAAGAGGATATCTATATGCAGCAACCAAAAGGGTTCATAGCCAAAGGGCAAGAAAACATGGTATGCAAGTTGCAAATGTCCATTTATGGACTTAAGCAAGCGTCCAGATCATGGAACATCAGGTTTGATCAAGCCATTAAGTCTTATGGTTTTGAGAAAAGTCCTGATGAGCCGTGTGTGTATAAAAGGATCCAAGGTAATGCAGTATCTTTTCTGGTACTTTATGTGGATGATATACTCCTTATCGGAAATGATACGGAGGTATTGTTAGGCATAAAGACTTGGCTAAGCAAGCATTTTGATATGAAGGACCTGGGGGAAGCCAATTATATTCTTGGTATTAAGCTCTTGCGAGACCGGAAGAATAGGGTATTGGCATTATCTCAGTCTAATTACATCGACAAAATACTTGCCAGGTTCAGCATGGAGAATTCCAAGAAGGGAATTTTACCCTTCAGGCATGGGATTCATCTCTCTAAGGAGCATTTTCCTAAAACTCCTGAGCAGAGAGAACGCATGAGTAGGATACCTTATGCTTCAGCAGTAAGTAGCCTTATGTATGCTATATTGTGCACCAGACCAGATATCTTCTATGCAGTGGGAGTAGTAAGTCGATACCAATCTAATCTTGGAGAGGAACACTGGATAGCGGTTAAACATATACTCAAGTACCTTAGGAGAATGAGAGATTATATGTTGGTCTATTCTAGTAGGAGTCTTGAAACCATTGGTTACACAGACTCAGATTTCCAAGGAGACATTGACTCAAGAAAATCCACTTCTGGGTATGTGTTCACTCTGAATGGCGGGGCCATTTGTTGGAGGAGTGTCAAACAATCATGTGTGGCTGACTCTACCACAGAGGCTGAGTATGTAGCTGCTTCTGAGGCTGCAAAGGAAGCCGCATGGTTAAAGAAGTTCCTAACGGATCTTCAGGTGATACCAAGTGTTAGTCATCCCATCACACTTTACTGTGACAACAGTGGTATAAAATGTGGGAAGAGTGGTTGGACTAAGTGAGTGGTATATAATGTGGGAGGAGCCATGACTCATTGCCTTAAGGTTTTGGGTCAAGATGTGGCATCCGGCCCGGTATTATGGGCTACTCACTTAACCCATTGGTTGTATCTCCCCATGTTGGGCTCCCCCGCCCTAACAGTGGTATCAGAGCCAAGGTTGAACTCGGTTCCCGGAAAGGCACAGACTGCGGGTGGCAGGTGCTGGGAAGAGTGGTTGGCTAATGGGGGAACAATGTGGTGGGTCTCACACTTGAGGGGGAGATTGTTGAGGTTAAGTGTGAGAGGTCATGTTCCACATTGGTTAAGAATGGACTAAGTGAGTAGTATATAATGTGGAAGGAGCCATGACTCATTGCCTTAAGGTTTTGGGACAAGATGTGGCGTCCGACTCGGTATTATGGTGCTCTCACTTTGCCCATTGGTTGTATCTCCCCATGTTGGGCTCCCCCGCCCTAACATGACCAATATAAGGGCCATAGGATCTGAACCCACTCACCTGGAGGGGAGGAAGAGGTGATGTCAACTCTAACTGAGCTTTGGGGAGCAGGGGGAGACACTATGTCGACTAAAATAACCAATAAAATTAGTATTAAAATTTATCAACACCTAAATAACTCTAATGTAGCCCAATAATATTGGAGGAGCACCCTCACTTGATAAAAAGAGAAATAAAAATGCCTATTTCGAGAATGTGCAAGAATGGCAAAAATAGAGACAAGATCTGATAACATATACTCACCTTGATGATTTATTGGAGCTAGGTTGGAATGAGATTGAAGAAAAATGAGAGAAAAAGGAGAGGGGAGGGTTGTTGGTTCAAAGGAAATGGAAGGAAATAGAGGGGGGAAGGATTTTAACCCCTCCGTTAGCGTTTTTAGGGTGGGGTACTGTGCACTTATGGGTACTGTGCACTTATGGATACTGTGCACTTAAGGCCTCAACTATGACAAACTTAGACCTCAGCTGTGACAAACTTAACATAGCTGTGGAATTACATTCCCAGCCGTGGAAACCCATTCTCAGCTATAGAATTACATTCCCAGCTGTGGAAACTCATTCTCAGTTGTGGGAACTTATTTCCAGCTGTGAGAACTCATCCTCAGTTGTGGGAACTCATTCCCAGCTGTGGGAACTCATTCCCAGCTGTGGGAACTCATTCCCAGCTGTGAGAGCTCATACTCAGCTGTGGGAACTCATTCCCAACTATGGGAACTCATTCCCAACTGTGAGAACTCATTCTTAGCTGTGGAAACTCTTTATGACAGCAACTCTTGCTGTCGTTGAACATTTTGCTGTCATTTTAGCTTCACTAATTCTTATACTACTTCTATAGAATTTCCTAGCCGTGGACAACAAACTCTCTAGCCGTGGACAGCAAATCCAACATATACCTCCTCTATGGAATCCTTAGTCGTGGACAGCAACATTTTTGTTGCCATGGTATGATGTTCTTTGATATATCAAGAACATTTTCTTTGATATATCAATGAGACTTTGTTGTTGTCATGGTTATTTACATTTCTTTATTTTAAGTTAAATTATTAACTTTAAAACATAAATGTAAATAAGAAAATACTCCCCATTTGAATTCAAATAAAATATTAAAAAAATCAAAACCCCAACCAATCAAAATCTCATGTTTTGGGTTTTAGTTCAAATTCCAGAATTCCGACGATTTTCTAAACTTGGGGGCTAGAAAAGGAACATCTAGAGGTTTCCTAAAATTCATTAAAAATCACACTTCAATTCATATCCCTCTAGAGAGCAATTACTGAGACTTTTGATCCCAAGAAAGTGACTCTAACATATAGCCCTTCAAGGAGGCGTATGGTCTTAGACTTAGCAAAAACTCGAACCCGGTAACATAGGTGGGTCTCAGTGGACCCTAGGACTATACGGAATTTATCTACTGACACGTATACACCAAGTATTAAAGGTGGGGTGGGGCCAAGGAAGTAATTTAGAGCAGGTGGGAATCTTAGTTGGACATAAACAAGTCAGTTAAATTTAAGGTTAGGGACCACTAAATGATTGATATTTGATATTGTTTGGAATTAACTAAATAATATCTTTTTATTAGGGATCAACTTTGGGGTTTATACATGGAAAAAAAAAAATTGACCTTAATGGCAATGGTGACAGCTTTGGCCAAATCACAAGGATTTTCAGCCTGAAATGTGCCTAACCCAACAGAAGGTATCTTGGCACCTGTGTTCAGTTGAAAGAACCCGATTTCCTCCATCATGTTTTATTTAAAAAAAAAAAAAAACTTTCCCTAAACAATAACTTGCTTTTCTGTCTAGTTAGTTTTGCACTACTAGTGTGGATGCACGCTGTTTAAACAAAGTGTGAAAAAATTTATGGACTTATTTCTTTTCTTCAAAATTGATCTTGTAACAAAATTGATTTTGTAACAAATATCCAAACATATTTCTTTTCTTCAAAATCAATTCTGATGGACACTAAACGTGAAATTGGCATTTACAACGTGAATACAAACGCGTAGAAAATTTGATTGGCAAAAAATGACTGAAGAAGCCCTTTGAAGATGAAAGTTTGACGAGTTGATTGTTCATCAAGTCGGTCTTCTTATGATGTCAGTGAATGCATGTGTATTCTTTGGTCAGAAGTCACAACAAATAAATAAAATAAATAGAGAAAATTATATGTGTTAAAAGAAATAATAATAAAAAATACATTAACTCTATGTGAGATTTAGTGTAAATGCACTCGTTATTAATTTATTTTGTAAAATTATACTAACATTCTTTACATATGTTATAATTTATTAATTTAAGTGGTAAAAAAATAATATATGACATGTATATGATTATTAGTGACAAAATTATAATATTTCAATAATATTTAACATATATATATATTGATTAAAATATCTGATCTTATCATAAGTTATAATTATAAATTTCCTCCATATGATAAAAAATATTTTATTTAATCAGTAGTTAAATATTATCTGTTTCTGATAACTTAAATTAACGGATAAATGTATTTTACCCCCTAAATTTTAGGTCATGTGCAATTTATCCACTGGCTTTTCAAAATATGCATCATGACACCCTGAATTTTCGAAACTGTGCAAAATACCTCTTAGTATAATTTTGGCAACTAATAAAGATAAGATTTATGTGCACTCAACCCCCTGAAGTTTCTAATTTGTGCAACCTGACACCTTGTCTGTGAATAATATGTGCAATAAACTCGCTAACTTTTTTATTGTGTGTAACTCAATACCTTGTTATGACTTAAATTTTTTAGGGTGTTTTGCACAGTTTGAAAAGTTCAGGGTGTCGTAATGCAATGTTTAAAAAATAGGGGTTTTTTTGCATAATTTGGAAAGCTCAGGGAGTTGTAATGCACGTTTTGAAAGGTCAAGATTTAAATTACACATGATCTAAAATTCAGGAGGATAAAATACATTTAACCTTAGATTAATGAAAACATCCTTACAAAGAAGGTCAATATAACTTTAATAAATCTTAGAGATTTTCAATGATAATTTTATAAAATAAAAATATATCTAGTGTGATTACATCAAATTCTTTAGGAGATTAGTATAATTTCCTTAGAGGAAAAAAAATGTACAGATTGATCAACTTTGTATTATTCTAGCTAGAAAAACGTTATCCACCTCTTTCTGTGGATAAGTTTTAAAAGACATCTTTAAGTGTGTCCCAAATATTAATTGGGAATTAATTCTATTTTTATCCCAACCGACATTTTAAAAATATTTCAGAATATCTACTGAAAAGTATCTCAACAAGGGATATAAATAATATTTTTACCTCTATTTGCATCTTTAATATTTCTAGTATTTGTCTTTGAAAAAGGTCAAACAATTATAAACCTTATTAGAATTTTATTTTCAAAGTGATATAACATGATTTTTGATTTTTACATGAAGAAGTAGATCATATTATTTTATTTCATTAAAAAGTCATAGTATTATTTGTCAAATATATTGTCAATTTTTTAATTGTAGCATTACTCATCTTAAAATAACATTCCTAATTTTTATCCTATTTTTTTTAATTAAATTTAAAATAAAAAATGTTAAACATTCTAAGAAAAGTTGCAAGATCGTGATTGGCTACTGGTTTCTACGCAAGCTTATGTCTAATTGTATGTTTATATAATCTCGTCAATAAGTATACACTTGAATTAATTTGGATTTATATGCCTCTTTAGTTTGGATGCTCGGGTTAATAGAGAAATACATTCATAAATCGAGAATAAGAAAAAACACTTATTCTGATTTATTTATTAATTGACATATAAGTTTTACAGATTATTATTATCTCCTACTTCCTCTTTATTTTTAATATAATAGCTGATTTGTTAATCAATAAATAAAATATAAAAAATACTTTGTTTTACTCTAATAATACCTAATAATTTCTTCGAGTTGATTTTAAGTGATTGCATGGATTAATCTGATTCTTGGTACGTCACCCTTGTTTTAAAAACGAATCTCAGAGCATATGGGATACACCATAAATTTATTCAGATTTGTGCAGAGTGCGAGAATGGTGTTTAGGTTGGTTGCTTGAGGATACCATCCTAGGTTTAGAGGTGTGATGTTCTCTCAGATTGATGGGATTTAGATAGTTTTTAGGGTGTTAATAACCTAGGCTTTTGAGTCTTTAACAATTGATGTTGCAAATTATGGTAACCTAGGGGCTGTTTGGAAGTGTTTTTTTATTTTTAAAAATTATTTTATAAAACAAGTGTAAGTTTAATTTTTAAAAACAAAAAATAGAAAAACTTGTTTGGCAATTAAACTTTAAAAACAGTTTTATAATGATGAAAAATAGAAAATCTGTTTGGATAATTTTTTAAAAACATAATTTTTAAAATTAATAAAACAAAGAAACTGTTTGGCACAAAATGGTTCTTTCATCGCCCTTGACTTGGTTCGCTAACCACCATCACCATCAGAAACCAGTTACCATCATCATCAACTAACCACCACCATCATCATCAAGAAACCAAAAATCACATCATCAAGCTCAGCCAAAAACCACAACCACCCCAACCAAAAATCACCATCATCATCAACCTCTGCAGTGGAATACCCCATCGTCGCAGGAAGGCCGGCGTTGAGTCACCACCGCAACCATCCCAAGCTCCAGCACCGGCGGATGTTTCGCAGGTCTCAGTCTGGGCTTCAATGGTGGCGGGCCAGCGGATCTGAGCTTCGCGGGTCTCGATCCGGGCTTCAGTGGTGGCGGGCCGGCAGATCTGAGCAGGTTGCTGGGCCGGAGCTGGAGGAAGCAGGTGGTAGCGCTCGAGGAGCAGGTGCTGGGCCGGTGGATCTGCACTTCAGTAGGGGCTTCGCGGTGGATCTAAGCTTCGCCAAGGGGAGCACGTCGCGGCGATCTTGGGGGCTTCGCAGTTCTCAGTCTCTGCTTCAGTGGTGGCGGCCTGCCGGATCTGAGCTCCACGGGTCTCCGTCTCGGCTTCAAAGGTGCCAGGCTGGTCGATCTGAGCTTCGCCGGGGGGAGGGCGTTGCGGTGGTCTTGGGGGCTTCGCGGGTCTCCCTGCTCTCACTCTCGTTTCAGTGAAGGGTGGAAGCAACTCGCGCCTTGCAACCTCACGCGGAGAAGGGAATGCTGGAGAAGGCTGTGCGGAGATGGTTGTGCTGGCTGTGCCGGAGAAGGGGCTCTCTGGTTCTTCGTAGCGGGAAGGAGAGGGGCTCTCTGGTTCTTAACAAAATATGGAAGGGGTTTAGAAGAAAATAACAAGAGAGGCAATGGGAAGGATTCGAATGGGGCACAAAACCATAAGTGATCTTATTTACAAAATTGACACCGCATTTTTTATTGTTTTCAAAACAATAAAACGCAAAACAACTTGAAACTGTTTTCAAGTTTTTGTTTTTAAAACCAGAGTTGTGTGTTTCTATTTTTAAAACATGATCCGAGAAACATCCAACCCAAACAGGTTTTTATGTTTTTTAACTTTTAAAAACCAAAAACAGTTTTTGAAAACACTTTCCAAACAGGCTCCTAATGTCTAATGTTTTGGTTTGTTTTATTCTCAGGATTTTTTTTTTGTGCATGTGTAAACACTGGTGTGGCATTCTAGGACATCGCCGTTCAGGTGCCCAACACCATTGCTCAAATAGTAATATTTAGTGTACAATAAAATTACATAACAAATGTATGCCACACATCTTATTATTATTGGATGTGATGTGTGATCCCCACTCATCTCACTCACTCATCACATCCAATAATAATAAAATGTGTGTTGTATATTTATTGTACAATTTTATTGTACACCAAACATTACTCTCACTCAAAAGGTGGAGGATGAAAAATTATTGCATGTTCTGGTTGGCCATCACCTAGGTTGGAATTACTGAGTCAATTGGTTGCTTTAGCGCTCGTGAGGCAAAAAGCATGTTGCTCCCAGGTATTCTAGTGCTTGGGCGATGGCGATTGGATTTTTCTCGATCTGTGCGTTAGAGAAAGTGAGTGTTTTAGAAACAAATACGCAAACGAAAATGCAGAGAAACAAGAGAGGACTGAGAAGAGATGAATAAGGGAGCAAGAGGATTAGAGATTGAAGACTGAACTGGTGAATTTCTTGGGTTCCAATGTTTTTTTTATCCTTCTCAATCTTTTTTTCTTTTGTGCTGAAAATATGAGTGGCTAGATTCTTAGCTAGGGCATGGGGATTTTAATCTGATATAGGTGTTTTGTGAGTGGATTTTTAAAAGCTTGATGTTGGATTTGTTTAATTGATGGTTGTTAGTTATGAGTTTCTTTTCTCATGATTTGATCTTGGATTCATTTTTAAATGGGGAGATTTGGGCATGAATAAGCTTTAAGGTCCAGTCTCAATTTTCAGAATTTAGGAATACCTTTTGGGGGAATGTGAACCTTGTGAATTGAAATTTTCTCTTAATCTTTTTTTTTTTTTTTGGGAAAACCCGGGGGAGGGGGGGGGGGGGGGGCTTAAAACTGACTCAAAGAATTAACTGGTTTTGAAAGAAATAGTTGAGTTGATTATCCCCAAAAATTGAGACTTAACCAATTAACATTTAGTCCCAGTATTTTCTTTTCCATCGTAATTGTGTAAGAGTTCATGTTTACTGTTAAAGAAGAAAAATCAGATTTATCTAAAAGCTCTAGTGTTATTAAAAATTGTTTTTGAGTTAATTATATCGGCAGCAATTGTTCATTTTTCTGTTATTAAGTTAAAATTTAAATTTAAATTTTAGAGTTATCTTCAATCTAAAAAGAACACTATTGAATCTAAATAGAACATAAACCAGTGAATTTTTTATAGGAAAATATAATTCTTGTGAGATAATATTCACTCCCATTTTACTACTTAAACAATTCGTATGGCCAATGAGTTATTAGCCCAAACCACCTAAAAGGAAATTCTATCATATTTTCTATAAGAGGCACTACTCTAATTTTCTCTCTACTATACTTATTTTTAATTATATCATATCTAGTGTGACCACTCTTCTATCAAAATATCCTTATCTATGCCATATATAACTTATTTTCATGTTAACTACCATCCGACATTTAATCCAATTCAACAATATAATGTAGGTTGTCTCGTTGTACTGTGGTAAAATTTACCCATAAGCTTTATCAATACTTTTTATTGCAAATAAAACCCAAAGGCTTTAAGGGTTGTAATATAATGGTTTGAAAATAGAAGAGAAAAAAAAGAAGTATTTTTTTTTATAATTAGAGTATACTTACCAAAAGGTAAGCAAGAGTACAAATCATAGTCTAACAAAAAATCATTAACTAATAACTTCCTATACATGACAATCATTAACTATACCAAGAGTAAATACCTATACTATACACCTTGATAGACTAGGTCACACACACCATCAGCATTTCAACTCATAATCTTAGCCTTTCAATAATTATATCCATGAGACAAATATCACACAACTGTCTACCAATTCAAAAAACACATGGCAACGTGTATATTGCTACCTTTCGAAGCAACAATATTAGTATATTAAGTCTAACTCAGCACCAATTCATTTATTTTGAAACCAGCATAGCTCTTCTTTAGAAACCCTTTCGACATGGCCGTCAAGGTCCCTAAGGAAATACTCACGTAACAATTTTTTTCTTCTTCATATTTCCACGATTTCAAACAATTTCATAAGGAAATCATCAAGTATATAGACTTTTAATGAGAAGAGTTATATTAATTGTTTTTTAATTTTTGAGAGTTAGATTGAGGAATTATAATTATAATTTCATATATTATTCTAAATATAAAAAGTAGGCCAAGTCCAATCCGAATTTTAATATCATGCTCAATTTCAAATGCCATACAGGATTTTATAGAATTGAATCGCATGGCTGAAACAAGTTTATTCAATACGTATGACAAAAAAATCAGAATACACAGATCATTCAAATATATCCGTGGGTGTGATGTCAAAGTTGGGCTGAGTATTATTTTATATTTTGAAATTGTAAAACTATATGAACAGAGATATAAAACTCACTTTGACTAAGAGAAACACATATAAGACTCACTAAAACAAAAATAGAAATATCACCCAGAAAATCATTTTAGGGATGGCAACAAATATATTTTTAGGGAGGGACATGCCCCCGCCCTCCATTCTAGTTTAGAATGTAATTTTGTTCTCATTTTATTAAGAGTCTCAATTTTTCATTATTCTTTTTCAAGAATTTGAGAGTGCATTTGGATGTGATTATTTTGGATGAAAATTATTTTTTATTAAAAATTAGTTTATATATATATAGATAATTTTTTAAAAATAATTATAATCTTGAAAACAGTTTTTAGTTCATTTAGAAGCTAAAAAGAGTAACTTATGAAAAACATAACTTTCAAATTTTTCAATTATATATATAATTTAAAGCTATTATAATTTTTTCAATGTGAAACAAGTTCACCCTAAATCTTTACAAAAATCCATGGGCTTGTAAAAAAGAAATAAAAAATAAAATAAGAAAAAAGAAAGAGAAAAAAAAAAAAGACTCTTAAACTTGAATAATCCATAATGTATTATAACATTACCAAAACAAAACAATTCAAATTAAAGACAAAAATACATTATGCAAATCTAATAAATCACAATTGTAAATATCAAATTGTTATATCCTATCAATACTTATAAATTAAATTTATATTTGTGGTAAACTAAGAGTTAGCTCAAACAATCAACCTTCTGGCCATTCGTTGTCATGAGTTGGGTTTAATTCTCTGGATGATTTACAAATATCTCTATAAATACTTGATGGGATCAGAGATATGCCATGATCCTAGTTTGATGGGAGTCTTGCTCTTAACCTCAACATTTGTAGATAAAAAAAATATAAAATTTGTAAAGTGAGATAATAACATATTTGGATTATTTGATGGAACCTGTATGGTGGTTAAAAAGAAAGAATCACCTAGAAATAAAAAGCAGAAAAAGCAAGCTGGTGTAAACTGATCTTCCTAGTTGCAAGGGGAAGAAAACACTTTTTGTGTGCAACAGTAACCAAAGCACTCAACTCAACACAACACAGCACAGCCATTTCCATCATTCCACTACCTCTCTCTACAGCTTTTCCCCACACACACACTCTTCTTCCCTTCTCCCAAATCCTCTCTCTGTCTCTCTCAAATTCACTTTCGCAATTCACACTCTACAATCAGATCCCCCCCAATGCATATAAAGAGAGAGAGAGGAACAGAGAAGAATCCCCATCAATGGAACGGTTCTGAAGTCTAGGGCTTTTATTTATTTATTTATTTATTTTTTATTTTCCTTTTTGTTCTTTTTTCCATTGAAAATAGAAGAAGAAGAAGAAAAGGGATGATGAAGAGGTTGTTAGGTGGGCCAGGTACGAGGAGCGGGTTCTTGTTGAGGTTAGGGCAATGTGCCTTTGGTTCTGCTTCAATTGGCCTTATGGTTACTGCTCTCGGCTTCTCTAACTACACTGCTTTCTGGTATTCCTATGTTCTTTTTTCTTTTTTTTTTTTTGGTTAATTGTAATGAATTTTGATGCAAGTAAGGTTTATTGTTGAAGTTCTCCTAGATCATTGTTTATTTTTTTTTTTCGCTTTTCGTTGCTTTTAGGTGGGGCTTGTAGTTTGTATGTATGTGTGCATGTGTTTTAATTAGGATTTAGGGCGGGTTTGGATGGAGTTTTTTTTTTTTTGCCTTTTTTGTGGAACGGATGGGAGAATTATCATTTCTAAATTTAGAGGGTGTGATATGTTTTGTGAAAATGAGTAAGGGATGATTGGGAAGTTACGTTGGTGAATAATGATCTCTTGTTTTTTTGGATAAAATTTCCAAATGGGGAGAGTTACTTGAAATGAAGATGATATATTAATTTCTGCCTACCTTTTAACTCCCCACAATCTTCCATCCAAACATGCCCTTAGTATCTTCACATCAGACCCTGATCAAGGAGAGTGATGGTTTTCAACTGAAGGGTTAATTTGGTTTCATATTAAGAAATGGGTGTTAAAAATTAAAAAATGAGGTGTCTGTTAAAGACTGCATTTAAAGCTGATCCCTGCATTTATTTTACCCACGATTTAAAAGGGAACAGCCTAACTGATTCTTATGAGTGAAAGTGAGTTACATTTATTTAATATGTTTATATTTGTTGGACCAAGTAAGAATGTGATGAATTCATTCCAAATTTTTCTCTTTTCATCTTAACCAAGCAGATACTTTGTGTGGGGATTGGAGTCATTGGATAAAATTAACATTGGGATATTCTTCGCTTGATGTTGTAACTGTCATGACTTTGTTAAGTGCCAGCTTTTTGGGAACTGCCAAAACGCCTCATTATTGAATATGACTAATTCATGTGTACAACAGCTCCTTTGGTGTTATGTGGAACTTAATGTGTACTTATTCTGTCATCTACTCCTTTGTAATTGGGAAGCTTTCATGCGCGTTTTGTCATGTATTGCGATGTGAGGATTTGTTGGTTCTTTTCTTAACAATGTGTGTCTGTTGTGCGTGAAAGTGAGAGAAGTATATTACACACTGGTGCTCAGAATCAATCAATTGAGTTGCCGTCAGAATGCATAAAGGAGATGCATTCTTAGTAGTTAGTATCATTTTTAGTGATTATTTATAACAATGTGTAGTCACTGAGGACCTTTAGATTGGAATGTCTTGCCTGGAGACATGGTTTAAAACAAGACAAAATGTCACCTTTTGCCAATTTTCACTAGAAATTGGTTGCATCTATTTCTTCCAAATCCTAATGGTGATGGTTTTTGTATATTCTTCTGGTATATATATCTATGTTTCACATTTTTTATTGATAGTCTTTGGATTGAGCAATAAATATGAGTGCAATACTCTGTCCCTGGGATTCAAGAGTTCTTCTACGCTAACACAAGTTATGGGAATCTGTTGCTTGTTCCTGCCAGCATAATTTTGGGTAAATTTACCATGTGAGATTCTTTGTCGTGTAAGATGGTAATGCTTTTATTTCTGTGTCAGCCATCGGAAATCTCTGTATGTGCTTTTGTCATTTGTTCAGTGCATTGGATTCTCAGATAACTTTGTTTAATGGTTAAAATATGCTTTAATGTTTACAACTTATCTCCTTTTTTTTTTAGCCTTAAAGTTGAGTGTAATGTTTTCTTGTGAAAATAACTCTGGTACTTCCCTGAACTTTCAGCTATTTAATTGCATCAATGGGACTTCAAGTGCTTTGGAGCTTTGGACTTGCATGTCTTGATATCTATGCCTTGAGGAGAAAAAGAGACCTACGAAATCCAATTCTTGTCAGCCTGTTTGTTGTTGGTGATTGGGTAATAATCAGGCACTCTCTTTTTCCTAAAAAATATATTCAGGCTACTTCCGATATATTCTTATTTCAAGTTTATCAAGAAAATGAAAGGAGAAAAATATGCATAAACATAATCATATGTATTTTTGCACATGGATTCAATTGGTGCAAATATATGGTTGTTAATTACACTTGAAATAGTCATAGAATTTCTTTCTGAACTTCAATGTTTTAACTTTCAGGGTATGTTTGGTTGGAGGGTAAAAATGGGGGATAAATTTTCCATGATTTGGCTCCATGTGTAAAATTATACATAAAACTCAATCATGGAAAATTTACTCTCATTTGTACCTCTCAACCAAACATACCCTTAAGATAATTACAGCTGGATCAGATTGTCTATGTATCTTAAATTTTATGAGAGTTCTTGTCTTTGGTCAATGTCTAATGAACTGATGATCTGTATTCTTTGTAAACTAAGACTTCATATTTTTGTGTATAAGCATCATTCATTGGTAAAGGCAAAGAGTTCAAAAAAAACACTACATGCTACTTTAACATCGATTTAATAATGTCTATTCAGTGTAGATATGGACATGGGACATACCAAATTTTAAAAATTGTAAAACAGAGATGTCATATATGTATTATATAATGAGAAATAAGGAGTTTAGTATCCAAATTTCATCATCCCAAAATGACATCATCATTATTGATATAATGGGATAGGGAGTTTATTATCTGAGTTTCATCTTCCCAAAATAACATCATCATGACACTAAACTCAAATAAAAGGAAAGAAAAAACAAGTCAATTTAGAGTTGAAATTACCATTAACGCACATCCCACTAACCCATTAACGCTAGCAGTTACAACTGCACAATAACTCCTGCAGTTTTAGATCCTTGGTCTTTTTATCCCTTTTCTTTTTTCTGTGGTATACCTTTTTTTATGTTTTTGTGTCTATAACTCTGTATAAATAACATTTTGTATTTGTAACCTTCATTATTTTAATTTATTATATCATCTATAAATTTCTGAATATAAAAAAATTAGTATAATGCATAAAAAATAAAAATGCAGTTTGACGAGCACATCAATTATTATGCATAAATCATAATGCCAATGTATATAAGTTTCATCCATGTCTTATTTTCTTTGTTCATTTTTTAACATTGCTTCACTGATTTCGTGGGGAAAGACTTAATTGTTATTGTTGATTATTTTAAGTTGCTTAAAAGTTTAAAACAAGTCCAAAATTTGTGTTTTCAAATGGCTTTGTTTATGTAGGTGGAAACAAGAAATGAAAATAAAAGATATATCAATGTGCTGTTAGTATATCTTATGAGGTCCATTATGGACACATGGACATGGCACTGAAATATGTCAGTGCTTTAGTACTTCCCTGTTTGGTATTTTGTTAACCATGCTTGGTGAAACTCAAGACTGGTGCAGTGCTGATAAATCTGCACTTCGATTTCCAACTTGTATCTTATAATGATGGGATTGCAATCAAACCTTTGTCATTTTCCTTTTTCTCATATGGCACTATATTGCTGATAATCTAATAATGGTGATTTATGAAATGCAGGTAACAGCTACTTTGTCACTGGCTGCTGCCTGCTCATCAGCCGGAATCATAGTTTTATATGCGAGAGACCTGGATATCTGCAGGACGCGTAAGAGTATCCCTTGCCACAGGTACCAGGTTTCTGTAGCCATGGCTTTTATCACCTGGTTTCTCACAGCAATGTCATCACATGTGATGTTTTGGATCTTAGCCTCGGTCTAGCTCGGCTTGTTCTGCTCGCTAGACACATGACCACCATACACATCCCCAGCATTTTTGATGGTTCTTGTAAATGTTGCGTCAGTCCTCGCAATGACATGTGGGCAAAAATTTTTTTCCCCTTATTAATGTCCCCTTTTAATGCTGATTGATTTTTCTTCTTTTTTTGGTTCAATCTGGCATAGCACCTTTCAGCTTAGATATAGATACTGGTTTACTAAGCTTTGGATATGCTTTTGTTTGTTCTTTTTCTTTACTGTAGCAAACATGCCATACTTGAGCTGCATGCATGCGATTTACATCAATTTAGTAGCCTGTAAAACGTAGAAAGCTGCTGGAGTGTTATCTCGCTCGTTATAATTTAACATGCTTATGGATTAAATATAGTATTATTTTATTTTAATTTTTAGTAGTTGTTTGCATATGATTGTTTTGCGGTTAGCCAATCAAGTGTCTTCCACTGCGTGCTATTTCTAATGCTAAAGAGTCTATTGTAAAGTCTGGCACCTATGAACTATGATATCTGTACATATGCTAGTAAAACTCATGTTTTTGGTTCAAATGGTTAATGGATATGGTGGAAGAAAAGAGATATAGGGGAACTGTTGTGTACGCTTCCAGTATATATATCACTCACTCAAAATATTTGGCTACTAATTTTGTGGTGTGTTTGGTTTAGGGGTAAAAATGGGGTGGAAATTTTTATAGATTAATTTCAAGTGTAATTTTATGTTAGGAAGTATTTATGAAAATTTTCACATCATGTTTACTCCCAACTGCTATAAAGTAAACCTTTATTTTCCACATTTGATATGGCTATAAAATTCCAGTAATATTATCTTGCAGCACTTCCGTGCAAGAGGAGAAAATCACTCACTTTTAAGATATTTTCCCTCAATTTTTCACTTTCACTTATTTAAATTTTTTTTATATATAAAACATCTTTATATGAATATAGACTCTTCGTTAAAATGAGGGGTAAAAATATCCTTATAAAATTTTGTAGAAATAAAACAGTGCATTGCATTATAATTTTATTTAAAACTCTTCAATTCAATTGGAGGAAACTTATAAATGCGATTAAATGAAGGGTTTTGAGATATTAATAAAAGGTAAAACTCAAGAATGGACAAAACCTTCATAAATTTTTGTTCATTCCCGCCATTTCTCCTCTAAGCTAGACTCGTAAATACACCTTTAAACTTGACAAAATTCGACCAAACCAGATCTGTTGGGATCAATTGCATGTATACGTCTCCGGCTCACAAACAGAAAGTCATAAAAAACTACACGTTTTGAATTTCTGTGAAGAAATACGTCACGGAAAATGGAGTTTCAGTGATTAACACAAAATATATAAGAATTAGTAATCCATATCTACGATACCCAAATATATATATATATATACGCACACACACACACACACTTGATTTATTTATATGCTATGAAAGTTTCGAGTCATTAACAATAAAATTTATGCCAATGGAAGGACGAGATTCTTGGTATAAATAGATTCTAGACCTTAAAACAAACCACTTAAAACACGATAATATTCAGCACAATGAAAAATTTCAAGTTGGATTAGGTTTACAGGCTGAAACTTATATGTCAGCAAGCATAGATGGCACAAGTTGGGTTAGGTTTTACAAGTGGAAACTACAATGTAAGCATACCTTGCGCAACTGAGCCTACTTGTAATGACTGTATCCGTTTTTACACGCCAACATCCACCAAACAAGATATATAATTAAGTTGGAACATTATTTTCATTATGATAATCGCGTTGCATTATAATGATCCATATAGTCAGACAAATTAGTATTTTGCTTATGATAGTCTCCTATGATAGTTTCATTTCCTCAAACTCTTATTTTGCTTGAAATGGGATTGCTTATCCGATCAGCTTTCTATTTATATATTGTTATATTTTGGATTCGATAATTAATTTTTTTTATTAGTGCGTGATTTTGTATATATTTATAAGCATTCAATGAGTTTGAAAATATAATTTGACCTTGAAGCAAACCTTCCTTTTAACCAATACTTTTATCGATGAAAGAAAAATAGTTGCCTATAAGAGAAACATAACTTATTTCTACTTCTTTTTAATGAGCAATTACTATAGAACAACACTTTGGAATGCCAATAAAAGTACAAGAAGTATCCTTCCTTTACAAGGGGAATAAAAAGCAGAACATCAAATAAAACAAATAATTGCAGTCTAATTATTCCACAAATTCGAGTTTCCACGACCCCATTAGGCCAAGAAACCCAAACATTTCACACATCATTTTTTTTTTTTTTCAGAATAACACATAGTTTATATGACCCTTTGGTCATAAAACACAGACATTTTCTTAAAGCATCAGAACCAATATTTACAATTGCACAATACTACTAACCAAGCGCAGGAATCTTCTCCACGCGCTTGCAAGTTGCAACTTCAAACTAAAGAACCAAACTTGAACCATTTTGGAAAGACAAGCTTGTAACACTTCACAATCACACATCTTTTGCAGTGCAGTTGTAGGACATGACATTACATGCAAATAATGCATTTTTCAAGTCGAAACTATGTGGGAATTCGAGCGGCGACGTGGGGATTGAACACCTGAAGAAACTTTGATTTGGCTTGAAGAAGTAGTAGAAGGCTTGGAAGATGGTGAAGAAGCAGAGAACCCACAATCAGAGGAAAGCAGAGAAGAAGCAGAGGTTTGAAAACGGCCCGAGTCACCGGGAAGTTTCATGTATGAGTATGAAGGTGACTCACAAATCCATGAACCAAGGGGCCCTTCTTTGCCATTCTTGTATTGCATGATAGCTTTGTAAACAAATGGAATAAGACCCTCCATTTTGATTTATGAGTCAGAGAGAAACAGAGTGAAAAACAGAGGAAAACAGAGAAAGTGAAAGTTTTTTTTCCCTTCTTTTGGTGGTTTGGTTTGTGAATTGGATTGAAGGTGAGAGGAGGGTAGTGAGGTTTAAATTTGATGGGAGGGTGTCATGACGTGAAGTAATAGAATGTATTGGAGTCCAGCTCTTTCACGCTAAGCCGTGAAGTTATCAACGCAAACCCACAAAGGAGACCTTGAAAGCTATGTGCAAACCACATTCACTTCATAAAATTAAAAAACAAAAAAAAATCTCTTTGGAATCATTCTGTGTTCATTCCACCTTTTGCATTATTATTATTCTTGCATTATTATTATTCTGAGAGTGAAGGTTAGTTTTAATACTTGAAATTACTTGCATTCATCACTTTAGTTTCCAGAATCAAGAATTAAGAAGTTATAATTTAATCTTTAAAGCTGTAAAAAATTATTCAAATTATCTCTGTAGTAATTTTCGTAGAGTATTTTGAATTGTTATTGGAACTAATTTAAATCATATTTTATAAGTTGAATGATTAAAAAGAAAGAAACAAAGGTTTTTCCTTCGATACCTTTCTTATTTTCAATGGTTGTGATCAAATCTTTATTATTTTATATTTTAATAAATTGGTATAGTAAGATATATGACACAATCTTAATCATAAATTACTATAAGGTATTGATATCTTTAAATTTTATACGCGTATCCCCAAGACAAATATTTACTCATTATTTTGATGGTTTGGTTAGATGGGTTTAGGCTTTTAGAATAAGATTGGTTGGTTTGATGTGATTTTCCTATTTATCATTTTCATATCAAACTAGTGACTGACCAGTAACCACTGATTTCTTCGTACTTGGTGTTTTGCTTTTATTAATTTATTTTATTGTTGTGTTGAACACTATTGTTTGTTTAGATTTTGTTTTAAAGCATGGTTCTTCATAAACTAATGTTTATTTCATTCGATTGTGGACACTTGTGCCTGCGTATGAGCTGTGATATATGATTTTACGAATCATGTTTTCCACATTGTCCCTGCCAAAATAATGGTGCAATGCATCAAGATCCGATTTGTTAGTTTCATCCTTATTTCTGAGATGTTCATCTCTAACTAACGCCTAAAATCTAAGGGTTCAAATGCTTTAATTGAATCCTTTTGCTTTTCTTCCACGAGCGTCATTTTTTTTTTTTTTTACAATTTCGAGTGCATTTTTTCAATTTGTACTTAAAATTTAAACAATTTTTTTTAGCTTTTGAATAAAGTTCAAGATACGTAGCTTCAATGAAAAAATAATTTTGTTGATTTTTAATTTTTTTTTTAAACAAACTCACGAAATCATTAACAATTAGAGTACAAAAAGCATTGTGATAAGGAAGACTCCTTATTATTATATGAAGTACAGAGATTTATGACTATTTGGGATGTACCAAAATACCAGTCAAACTGAATCAGATATATAACCAAACGAAAACACTTAGCTAGCATTTGTTCTGAGAAACAGAACACAAAATATAATAAACACAAAATGTTTAAAACTTAAACCCTAAACCCTAAACACAAAATATAATAACAGTGGAGACAGAAATATGTTTGAAAAAGGAAATAGGAGTAGACATAAAAAAACATAAAATTTCTATACCTCCAAAAATAAATTTAATTTTTTTTTCAATAATATCTCTATACATATTTATTATTTATATCTCTATCTCCGCTGTCTCCATTGTCTCTGTATTTCTATCACCAAATGCTACCTTATTCTCAAAAGAGAAATTCCTACTCACAAAACATATTTAATGTGTGTCCCACCACAAGCATGTATATCCATTCATTTTGATTCTAATGTTTAAAACTTATATAAATAACCTTAAAATAATTGGTTGTATATATTTGTAGAACACGCATTAAATGTATTTTAAGAACATAAAAGAATTTCTCTTCCCAAAAACCAATTTATCTAAATGGTTCTGATCTGAATCGATTTGTTAAAAAGTTTGATTCGGTTGCTACTGAACCCAAATTCAGTTCAGTACACCACAAGGACCGTGTCCTAAGAAGGACGGTGTTCACGCTTCTACAAAACAAGCGATAGAGAGGTGGTGCATAAGAGAGTGTGATCTTAACAGGAATGTATCAATCGGTTCAATCGCTTCACAACCATTTATAACGGGTTCAAAATTTATTTGAACTTTCTCTACTGGTTGAATTTGGTTTTGTGAACCAGATATTGAGTTTAGTGCAGTTTGGTTTGTTTTTTTTTTATAGTAACCATACTATGCCCACCCAACACATCAATCATTTAGCCATATTGAGAAAGTGTGCTAAGTGTTGGTTGAAAGTGTTACTAAATGCTTAGTGTGTGGTACATCATATTTCACCCAATGTATCATAGCCTTGGTGTATAAAGTGATATATTGTCAAGCTTTACAGTATTAAACCTTGCATGTATTAAACCTTTTTCTTTTTATCATATATATATCAAACAAGACTTTGAAATTCAGTTTTGAAAGCATTTTTGGTTTACAAGAACTTGATACTATTACATAATGATATATACTATATATTTTAATAAGTTTGAATATGTTAATAATTGTCAAGTGAAAAAATATATTAATAATTGTATCAAATATCAAACTCATTAAATGTGCTGATAACACGAAACTAAATATCAATGTTAATTTTTAACACTAATAACCTTTAGTGTTTATTAATTTTATATAATGTATAAAATATATGAGTAAAGAAAAATAATAACATTACAAAATTGTGTTTTAACCATGATAAATTATAATGAAAAAACTGCAGCTAAAAAACCAATAAAAAATTTTAAATTATAGCAAACTCGACCCAAATCATGTGAAAACAAAACTACAACTCATCATAAACTAAACTAAGGCTATCTTTGCGGTGGCAAGTTCTATGATGGGGAAAGGTTAAGCTTGGGTCTAGGTGGTCCTGTAAACATGTGACACTTGTGGGGCATAATAGAAAACATAAAATAATGTACAAATGACCTAGTGGGGGCAGAATTAGAAATTTTAAAAAATTGAGGTATGAAAAAAAATATAGTTATAGCATAATCAAAGAGGATACAAAAAATAGAGAGACCAAAATTGATAGGAAGAAGATGTGGTGGTTCAACAGAGCGGTGGTCGTTCACTGATAAGGGGTGGACGGTGAGACACGGAGGCGGCGAGGACAGTATGGAGGAGATGCTGTGTTAGACGCGATGGTGAGGCAAGGTGGATGACGGAGACACTGTGTAAGTGACATGACATAAAGTCACTTGTGTGGTAGAGAAAGAATTTAAAAAAAAAACTGAGAAAAGGAATGCATCCAGTAAAAGTTGAAATGCTTTCGGTAGCAAAAGATTAAAATAACACAAACACAAGGGATGCAATGGATGCGAGGAACGCAAGGAGGAAAGGAACACAGGGGAGATGCTCAACTATAAACAGAGCTCTCCCTCGTCAGTTCATTCATTCAATTTTCAATGTGTGTATCCCATTCCAGAGTGAGTAAATATATAGTGTCTTCTGAGAGTTTTTCCTATTTTATAGAGAAAGGTGTATTCTCCTAGTATAAGAAAGAGTATTATTGTTCTCTCCTTATATTTAGAGAGAGATGTAATTTTATCTCCGATATAGTGAAAATCTTTCTCGGTCTTACCTATGGCTTTTCCTTTATTATTAGGGGGCCTTCTACGTAAATACTCTTTGTCAGTTTCAATTTTTCTTAACTCTATTTTAGTTACGTTAATCTGTTTCTATAACTCTGGTACCCAACACACTAGAGGGCGAAGGTGCGCAATTGAGCAGTATCTGAAGCAAGAGCTCATGGTAGTGCTAGTGACGTCGACAATTGAATCACAACTATCATATGAGAGAGTAAGGAGCAGGGGTTGGTCTGAGATAGCAGCAGACACATATTTCCTACTAGAAGCTTTGCATAGGAACAAGACATGGGAATTTGTTGCACTTCTAGAAGGTCGAAAAGCCATTGGAAACATATGGGTCTATAAGATCAAACGAGATGACAATGACTAAGTGGAACGATATCATGCAAGACTGGTGGTAACAGGATTTACTTAGAAAGAAGGTATCGATTTCAATGAGATATTTTCTCCAGTTGTCAGATTTACTACTATCAAAGTAGTGTTAGTCATATGTGTTGCATTTGATTTACATCTTGAGCAATTAGATGTAAAATCTTCTTTTCTTCATGGAGAACTTGAAGAAGAGATTTATATGCTCCAACCAGAAGGCTTTGAGGAACAAGGAAAAGAAAACTTTCTTTTTAGATTGACCAAATCTTTGTACGGTCTAAAGTAGGCACCAAGGTATTGGTACAAGAGATTTGATTCCTTTATAATTTGCCTCAGATACGACAGACAGAGTTCAAATCATTGTACATACTACAAGAGGTTTGGTGATAATGATTTCATTATTCTACTATTATACATGGATGACATGTTAGTAGTAGGCTGCAGCAAAAATCGAATCTAGGAGTTGAGGGCACAATTATCTAGGGAGTTTGATATGGAGAACTTGGGACCCACAAACAAGATTTTAGAGATGCAAATTCATTGAGACAAAAAGGACAAGAAGATCTGCTTTCTCAAAAAAAACTATTTGATGAAAATCTTACGGCGCTTCAAAATGCAATATTGTAAGCCAGTTTCAACCCTACTTCCTATAAATTACAAATTATCCTCAAGTATGTGTCCTAGCAGTGAAGCAGAGAGAATGGAAATATCTCGAGTACCGTATGCATCAGTGGTGGGAAGCCTTATGTATGCCATGATTTGTACCAGACCAGATATTGCTCAAGCAGTTGGATTGGTCCATTAGTTTATGGCAAATTCAGGAAAAGAACATTGGAATACTGTGAAGAAGATCCTAAGATATATCAAAGGAACCTCGAGTGCTGCACTATGTTTTGGAGGATCAAAGTTTAGAGTCAAAGGATATGTTGATTCAGATTTTACAAGTGAACTTGATAAAAGGAAATCTACTACAGGCTATGTGCTCATACTTACAGGAAGAGCTATGAGCTTGTTATCCAAGTTACAGATTGTTGTAGCCATGTCTACTTCAGAAGCTGAATATATGGTAGCTACACAAGCTTGCAAAGAAGCTATTTGGAATCAAAGGTTAATGGAGGAACTCGAGCACATATAGTCAAAGATTAATGTGTATTGTGGCAGTCAGAGTGCCTTGCATATTGCAAGAAATCTAGCATTTCATTCCAGGACGAAGTATATAGGAGTTGAATATCACTTTGTTTGAGGAGTAGTAGAAGAAAGGAATGTGGATATGTAGAATATTCACACGAAATATAACATAGTAGATGTCATGACAAAATCAATCAACACTGATAAGTTTAAATGGTGTAGATTGATAAGAGGCATTTATGCCACTTATCTTATTTCTAATTCTTAGCTTTTTACATGAGTTTTTCTATGTTATTGATGTGATTAATTAAATATTTGATTTATTCCTCATTGTGTACTTTTTGATAGAACTATTGGCTTTTGCATTGATTTTGGGAATAATTTGTAATTACAAGTTGTTACATTTAACTTGTCTCTTTAAATATGGTTTTATGCATAGGAGCTTTGGATCAAGTGCAAAATGTCCAGAACAAGGGATCGGATTGAGACAAAAAATGATGTTTTGGAAAGCTCAAGAAGTCTTCTATAACTTTATGTTTAGCTCAAAGCCCAATTCTAAGAGCATCTTGGTGAAAATCAAGTTACAAGATTAAAGCTTGCTAATGTTCTGATGCTGTCCAACTTGACCTCCAGTAAGTATTTTTGCAATATCTAAAGCTATAGATCTCCTATTGAGGTGATTTTTGTGGTGTTAAAAAGGTTATTCAAAGGGCTACAATCACTATTTCTGGTGTCGATGGCAAATTCTATTTTGTCTAGTGCTGCAGCGCTAACTCAACAGCATTGGAAAATATGGCTTCTATCAGCACAACTCACTAGTAAGCGTCGCAGCACCGGAAAATATGACTTCTATCAGCACAACTCACTGGTAAGCACCGCAGTACTGAAAGCGCTACAGCGCTCGTGCGATGATACAAAAGACCTCATTTTATCTATTTTTGGGCCCACTTTGGCCTATTTTTAGAGTGTAGTATACATAGGAATGTTAGAGACTTTTACCTTAGCTTTTTGACTCATTTTTAGGTTGCCACTTTTAGTTGCTATTACTCTCTCTCTATATCTCTCCCCATCTTCTCTCTACCTCTTCTTCTTCTCTATTCTTCTCTCTCTTAGGATTTCATTAGTGAAGGTGATTTGTCTTGGAGATCGTGGCGATGATCATTGCTATTTTTTCCAGGTTCTTTTATCTTTATTATTGTAATCCTCCAGAGATGGAGGAGTAGATTTCTTTACTAGTGTAAGGGTTTCCGGATAGATTGGAATAATATTTGAGACCTCTTTTGATATTAAATGCATTGGTTTTCTTAATTTTCTACAATTTCTATTCCTATAATTATTGTGGTGATTGTTATAATCTTTATTGGGATAACTAAATTGGCGATCGTCGTTTAGGGAAACCCTTTGGGCTAAAATTGATAAATCTATTGGTTTATGTTTGGGGGAGAACATTGGAATTAACTTTCCGATTGGCGGTTAGACTATAGCAATTAGTTCATTAAATTAATGTAATTTCTAATTAAATTGAGATATTGTTTATTAGTTATTTGTATTGATCAAATTCTAGAGGTCAATTGATCACGAGTAGAATTGCAAGTAATTTGTTACTAATAGCCACCAATGGGTTTAATATTTAGTCAATGATAATTAATTTCTAATCCTAGAAATACCTTGCACTAGTGCTTTCTTCATTGTTGCTATTATCTTTTAATTTAAATTGTTTTAATCTTAATTCTTCAAAACCCCTAATTTCTAATTGACTAGTAACACTTCCTTGTGAGACGACCTGAGTTGTGCCCCTTTACTACATTTTTGTTGCAACTTAGCACTTTATAAATTTTATTTTGTTGTGAGTTGCGACAGCTCGCGTCATAGATCTTCCTATGGCCTATCAGAAATGTAGGTAGCATGGAACTGGCAAGATGAGAAAAGGTTTTGAAAACTCACCAAAAGTGACTTTAAGTGAGAGATTATAAGTGACATGACATAAAGTCACTTTTGTGGCAAAGAAAAAATTAAAAAAAAAGGGAGAAAAGGAGTGCATCTAGTGAAAGTTGAAATGTTTTTGGTAGCAAAGATTAAAATAACACAAACGTGAGGAATGGGAAGGATGCAAGGAATGCAAGGAAGAAAAGAACGCAGGGGAAATGCTTGACTATAAATAGAGCTCTCCCTCGTCAGTTCATTCATTCAATTTTCAATGTGTGTATCCCACTCCAGAGTGAGTAAAGATATACATAGTGTCTTCTAAGAGTTTTTCTTATTTTATAAATAGCGGTATATTCTCCTAGTATAAGAGATGGTGTAATTGTTCTCTCCTCATATTTAGAGAGATGCGTAATTTTATCTTCCACATAATGAAAATCTTTCTCGGTTTTACCCATGATTTTTCCTCATCATTAAGGGGCTTTCCACTTAAATACTCTATGTCAGTTCCAATTTCTCTCAACCCTATTTTAGTTGTATTAGTTTGTTCCATAACTTTGGTACCCAACACACTGGTGAGAGAAGGTGTGTAGCTGAGCAGTATCTAAAACAAGAGCTCACAACAGTGCCAGTGACGTCGATGACTGAATCGCAACTATCATCTAAGCAAGTAAGGAGCAGGGGTTGGTCTAAGATAGCGGCAGACACATGTTTCCTATTGTGTTTATTGCTATTTTTTTATTGTTATTTTTCATTT
Organism: Dalbergia cultrata; assembly: GCA_031216105.1. Classification (NCBI taxonomy): domain Eukaryota; kingdom Viridiplantae; phylum Streptophyta; class Magnoliopsida; order Fabales; family Fabaceae; genus Dalbergia; species Dalbergia cultrata. The sequence goes on along the minus strand of CM062351.1, from coordinate 17,385,956 downwards.
TTGTTTTTGTTTTGGATATCGATTTGAAATAGCTTTCGAAGTGGTTTTGGGGACGTTATTTTAGAAGGATTGGGTTGTTCGAAGAAGATATTGTCATGTTTGATCTCCCTGACAACTTGAGTAACTTGCCGATGTCCGTGATTGTCCTGGCTAACAACAAGTGCCACAACTGTATTCCTGCGAGCATTGGTAACATGTCGAACCCGAACAAGATCATTCTAATGAACTCGCCGATGTCCATTTCTGAGGAGAGGGGTCCTCTATAAATGAAGCATAGATCTTTTTACAAAAATATTTTTAGAAATAAACCCAAACTTTTTAAAGCCACTAATTCAACTATTGTATAAAATCAAAGGTAGGTCAAAATACAATTAACATTAAAAGAATTTAACCTACTCCGAATTTTCAGAGCACTTGGACCCAAACTAACCTTTCCTCTCAGTAGAAGTCGCCCTTTGTAACAATAAAAAGTTGAAGAAGTGGGAAGGAATGGGAGGGACAATTGTACAAAATGTGTTTGAAAGTTGTTTATCGGAGGGGATGGAATGACCGGCAAGAAACAAGCACACACCTCTTAGGCTTGTTTTGGTATTCTTATGGCTCTCAAAAAACTACTTTTAAAAAATCATAGTAGCACTATTTGGTAAAATAATGCGAAAACTATTCTTGATAAACGGAAGCCACTATAATAGTGGTTGATAAATATGCTTAAAATATCTAAAATGATAATAATAGATATAAATATTAAAAATATAATTTCTATACTTGTTATCATTAATCAAAGGAAGATTGTATTAATTTTTTGAATTTCAAAAAATAAAAGTCAATTATGAAACGTATTCCATGTGGTGCTCTCAAAAGTACCAATAACTTTCAAAGGCATCTCGGCTTTTTGATTTACTATATAGAAAAAATTTATTTATGTTTTTCATAAGTCTGGAGCACCCTTCTAAATAACATTTCTAAATAACATTACCAAATATCATTACTCACTGCAAACGGTAATTTTAGTGATCCCCCAATCGGGGTGAATGAGGGGGAGGTGTTTTTTGTGTAATGTTTTTACTGTGTTATCCTTTTAAATGTTCAGATATAAAAAAAACATATTCACACGGTTAAAGGATAATTGTAGAGAACTGATTGGATCTATGGTTCATGGAGTTCCTCACTTTGCTGCGTAGAGTCTTGTGTTAATTAATATTTTTTTTGTGATTTTGAAAGCTTTGTTTGCAACTAAAAGGTGTTCTTTAGTCATTGGCTTCCGAGACGGCAGGGCTCAACACTTATCTCAATTCTGTTGGTCTAGTTAGGGGTCATATGCCTCCAATCTTGCTACTTGATGTATTATGTTGGTTCTTTTAGCAGTGAAATTTTAGTCATTCGTCTCAACAACAATAAATAAATAAATAGAAAAGATTTTTTTTCCCGTAAATTTGAGAATGAAGTATTGTTGAAGGACTTGTAGTTTTTCGGAAGCAGACTGTCACTCATTTTTTTGGTCTAAGACTATTGCTTCGAATTTATAAACACTAATTGCAGCTTGCTCCTATGCTGCAATTGTTTGAATTTTTCCTTTTTGAAAACAATGTTCGATTCTGTTTTCAAATACCGCTATAACCATTAATAAACAATATCTCATTTTTTAAGGCTTAGCAGATAGCTAGGCAAATATTTAACCAAGGAAGTATCACAAGAATGCCTTTTTTTTTCAATTAAACTACATTCTGTCCACAAACTAGTGTTCGTTTAAGTGGAGGAGGCTTGAATTCATTGAACATTAAGTTCTAATTTGATCTCGAAATTCATTTGTATAGAAAAGATGTTATTGGCAGGGATCTATATGATGCTTGAAAGATTAGTCTCTCATTTGTCGAGTGAGAGATACTCTCTAGGGAAGAAAAAAAAAATTACAAACCGTCCTATATATGCTTGTTTCATCAAATACGTATCAACCTATGAAGCCCATACACTGACACATACACGGAACATGATACAGATACAAATATGGAGACACACCAAACTCAAAAAATTATAGGACATGGATACAACATATATATATATAATTTTTTTTTATTTGTTGTATGATTTGTTTGGTTGTGTTTGTATAATTTTTTTTATCTAATTAATTCTTTTTTTTGTGATCAACTGAATAATTTTTTTTAAAAAATGACCGAACAATACAGATCCAACTAAATAACTAAGGTTGATTTTGGACTCATGTTGGCATTAAAAATTTTAAAAAAATAGAGAAACTAACTTATGTGTGTCTGCGAGGTGTCCATGCTAAAAAAATATTTTTTAATTAGGCGTATATGGATGCATGTCCAATATGTGCCTTTTAAGTGTCGATGTCTAACACATGTCTCACACACAAACTAATCACCAAGTTAATGTGTTTGTGTTTCTTAAACACCACCGTCTCAGTCTTAAATTAAATCATGGTCTGCATGATTAGGCAAATTGTGGGGTTGAAAATGAATGGTGCTCATGAATCATCAACATCGTTTTCTTTCCCCAACTAAATTTTTAGCTTCAAACTCGACATTAATACCTTGCAAGTCCCTAAGCAAAAGCCATCATAAACTGCTTTGTGGGATGAGTTAGGTGAAGATGGAAGAATGAGGCTCCGTGGTGTCGAAGTCTAAAGGTTGTGTGAATTTCCCTTTTGAACTTGGCTTGCAAAACAACAAAACCGGGTGCGGGCAATATCAACTTATCCCCACACTAGTGTATCTTTCGCCTACATCAACGCCAAGTTGCTACCAAAAATGTTATTTTCAATCGGTTTCCCCAACCACAACGAATTGGATGTTAATTTTATCCACGCGAAACATATTCTTTGCAATAATCCGAACATCCGGACATAACTCATCAATTATCCTTTGTAATTTACTTGTTTCGAGATCTATTAACTCATTCTCACAAATAAATACTTGAAATGATATATTCTCATATTTATTATGAATTTTGTATAATTATTTCTACGTATATACTAATAATTTTCAGAAAACATATATCCTATGTTTTAATGAGATTTTGTTCCCAAAGTAGAGGGTGAGAATAAAATATTCTCATGTCATGGAAATGGTAATTATTAAACAAAAATAGTACATCTCTTAATTATTTCACTTCTTTCAATATTATTAGATACATTAAGAGTATCTTAAGAATTATGACATATATTGCCAAGAGCATATATCATAAAGCAAACAAATTTCTAATATATTCCTAGGAATCTCAAAAAACATTCCCATAATTTTAATGTTAAATATACAAGTTTTCAAAGATATCCAAAAATGACATTCCTAGAAGTAGCATTTTTGAAATTGTGATTCTTGGACATATAGTTTCAGTCCTTGAAACAAACATCTCCTCAAGTAATGGTTCACCTTATGAAATACTAAAATTTTTACAATTACTCTCAATTTATTTATTTATGTATTACAGAGTATATTATATATATTTCTATCTCTTGAGAAATGCTCATATTACACACCCAATCTCTCTGCTTTTTGAAAGATATACTTTAGTACAAAGTGTCTTATTAATTTAAATATATGTATATAAATCTACAAAATTACTCATCATACAAATTTTTTTATTAATTATCATTAATATATATTTAAAAATATTCATTATTATTTTAATTATTTTTTAATTGTTATAATTAATTATTAATTATTTTTCATTAATAAAATTATTTTATCTTTATAAGTTCTTTAGAATTGATATGTCAATGTTAAAGATGTTATATTTATTTGAATGATTCAATCCTTATTTAATAATTTTTACAAATACGAAATTGAATTTTTTTTTTAAATTAATATAAATGATTTTATTAATATTTATTTATAACTATCACAAAATTATAGTCTAAAAATCTTGGAAAATAAAAAAAAATGTGCGTATTTTTCACTAATATTATTATTATCCACATAATTTTTTTTTGTCAAAGCTTGTAGCTCATTTCTTTTTTTTTACCCCCAAAGCTTCATCATATGGATGTTACAATATTCTGGAGTGGTGATTTATGTGACGATGTATATGCAGCAACCAACTTGATGGTTTTGTTGAAATTGAGAAGGAACACATGATTGGTTTATTGATAAGGTCCAGTTATGGCTTGAAATAGAATGTGGGCCTCTATCCATTGGCGTAGTTCAACAATGCAAAAATATTTGGAGTGACCCCGTACCCAGATAAAATTATGACCTCGACCAAAAATAAAAATCAAGATAAAATTATGACAGGGCAACGATCTTGAGGCGGAAACTGGTCAAAAACTCAAAACGATGTTAAAAAATGTGAATGATTTAATCATCCAAGTTTAATTTTGATGCATTTACAGCCAATTAAATCTCACCTTTCGGATGATTTTTCAAGTAATAAGGTGAAAGTTAACCATAATTACTTATATGACATTATATATGTATTAAAATAAAATCCTAATCACTATTGCCATTAGTTTTGAATTGCACAAAGCCCTTGGACCATTTGTGTATAAAATTATATAAAGGGCAAATCTATGATGAAATATATTTTTGTTAAGGAATAGACAAATTATAAAGTGGACCTCATATGTTTAGATTTATCATAAACTCTTATTATTAGCCATTAAATAAATGTTATTTTTGTTAGATAATTTGATCCAATGATCAATAAGTAGAGGGTTCATGATGGACTTAATCATATGAGGTCCACTATAAAACCCACCTAAGAAATAATAACAAATCCAGAAGCTCATAATTTTGACCTAGTGATATAAAACTAGAAAATAGAATGATTTTTGTTGTTTCGTTGATGGAGGCAACATATGCAGTGCCTGATATATGCTTCAAGTATAACTTACTCTTAAAATTTAACCACAAGTTAGTTCGGAACTTTAGATAATTCAGATATGAGATGAAACACTTGCACTATTATGGCTTAGATTTAAACAGGGTTATCCATTGACATGTTTTATGAGAGGATGCAATAATGTATCCATCTAGCCGACCCATCTAACAAGAAATAGCTTTGCTAGTATTGTACCAATGAGGTGTTGGTCCGAGTGGAAGGATCTCAAATCCCTTAAATACAAGGTCTTAGGTTTAATCCCAATGTTCGTGTATATGGGAGGGATCCCCACTTAGATGTCTGACTGTACTATAGGAGATTGAACTTTGGCTTGTCCGGTGAGGGGATACTATGGGAACAAAAAAAGCTTTGCTGGTGTTGTAATTGTTGCAGGGGCAGATATGATTTTTATAACCATTTCACAGAATCGTCATTTGATTGAACTTAAAGGTACTGATTGACGAGGCACATTATGAAAATTTTTAGTCATGTGGAGCCTAATAGTCAACCAGATTTCTCTAGCACAAGCAAGACGAGCTAGAGTTTGTAATTCCCTGCTATCAAGGCCAAAGGGATAAACAATTGATCATGTACCGGATGAAGGAGCTAAGATAGTTCAGGACTGTAGCTAATTGTTCAGTTCCTTTTGCATACTCTAAAATGTGTGTCTGGTCTTATGGTACGCAGAAAGCAAATGTTGTACTTGAGAAAGATAACAGGGGCCACGCTGAGAAATGGAAAAAAATTGCACATGTAGAGTTTAGCCTCACGGTGTTTCAAATAAAGAATGGGTGCTTTTTTTTTTGTTTTGGGTTCAGAGTATTTATTATCGGTAGCCGTAACTAAATCCCTCAACATGAGTTTCAATATAATTTAACGCCTTTAATAAAATTAAATCACGTTATGTGACATGTTTGACAAAATCACATTTAGTTACATTTCAACAAGGATTTTAGCATCAAACTACCCAATTGAGCATAAATTTTTTCAAAAGAAGGTTATTTCTACGTTAGAGCAAACCGTAAACCATAATTACAGCTAATCTAGTAGCAATGATAAATTGACTACTTCCAAAATTGGCAGAACAAGGATTGGAAAGCCTTGGTTTCTCATCAGGTGAGAGAGGCTGATAGATCTGCTGATTTTTTTTCTTTGGTCAAAAAGGTTTCATTGATTAATAAACAAAGTTTTTACTTCAATAGCCCATTCGGTATCTTTTTATTTTTCATGGTTGTAATTGTAAATATTTAATTTTTATATTTTAATAAATTGGATTAGTGAGATATATCACATATTTTTTACCATAAATAACTGAAAAGCACAGATGCCTTTTAATTTTATAAGAGTACTAAAAAAATCCCAATAATCAAATATCAAGGTCTTGCTACAAGCGATCAGGTGATATCTTGCATACAATACAACAAATTCTAATGTTTTTATTTTTTGGGTCTTGAACAAATTGTAATGTTTTTTTATTTTTATTTGTTTTGTGGAATTCTAATGATTGACTTGCTAACAAAAGGTGCACTCTGGACTATGGCATTCACATTAGGCAGGCTTTAGCTGCCGAGTTTGCAGACAACATTCTGTTTGTTTTTGTCATGGGGCTTCTTGGCCGCGCTCCATGGGTTTCTTTTGTTTGGGCTCAGGCCCCGTTTCTTCATCCAAAAATAAAAACATGGACTACGTCATGTAATGTTGTAAAGCGGCCGAAACCAGTCAAGAAAGCTAATCTAGATAACTTCTTGCTCCAATTCTTGGAGGCTCTGTCATGTAACCACTCGGCCTCAAGCTTCGATTGTGATACTTATTTTTCGAAAAATGATTAATGTTACAAAAAGATATTCTTGAAACGATGCACAAATTCTCAAACTTAGGTGAAGTGAATTGTGTTACATTGTCTCTCCTTGTATGATTCGTTATATCTCAATTCATTACCGGTTGAGAAAAAACTAAGGGTTTGTTTGGTTTTATTTTCAGATTTTCAGTTTTTAGATTTTGTGAAAGAAATATTGAAAAATGTAAAAAAGCTATAAAATCTAATTTTCAACCTTCATTTTCAATTTTAAATTTTTTCTTCACAAAACCCTAAGAATAAAAAAATAAAAACTGAAAACTGAAATCAAACATGCTATAATCGAGCAATGAACCGTTACTGTTATCTATTTATCTTTTTTACATAATGCCTCAAGTTGAAGCAAGTCCCGTAAGTAATAGAAATTAACCAGGAAAAAAAAGTTATCCCTATAATGAGGCAATCGACTCAAATCATTTTAGAGGACAATGAAGTCTAAATACGTAGTGATTTTGTTGCCAAAATAATAAATTCTAGTCATTTTAACGAAAACAAAGTAATACATATATTTTATATTTAGGATAGGTATAAGAAAACAGAGGTTAGCAATTCAAAGTAGGTCGCAACAGTGAATACAAGAATCAGGTAGCTAATGTTCAATTTGTGATTACACTATTATAATTTTGGGATCACTTCCATTGTACTTTATGTGATGCGATCTCCAATAACCATATTTTTAGTCGATTCTTTTACACCCCAACAGTCATAATAACACATTCATTATCATATTATTACCGCTGCAATTTAAAACCATACTTTTAACTATTACAGATTCTAATTCCGATCTTTTTTCGTTCCCCCCAGTTTTCCAATCTTTCATCCTTCAATAGAACGGTCTAAGAGGTTGTTTTCAAAAGTCTATTCCACAAAGATTTTGCAAATAGTACGTCATCTAGAATCTGCCTCGGAACAGTTAAGAATGTTCTCATTTTCTTGCAATTACCGTGTTTCTCAGAAATCGGTCATTTGTGGATTGGACCAATTTATTCCAATGAAATCATCCATCTAAATTACACTAAGATACCTCCAAGATGGTCCTTTTCAATATCAAATATAATAACTCGTTTAAATCAATTTTGGTATACCATATAGTATTTTATTGTTACAGATTGCTCCTCTTACCCTTTTAAAATATATAATTGATGGTGCTATGTAACAGATTCTCACTTGTGGATGAATGGTCAATTGCTTTGAAACTAGATGCATTCTAGCGACGGAATTTGTGGACGACAATACAGGCGGTAACTGGTAACTACTACTCGCATGTGTTTGCGTCACCCCGTAGTATGCTTATAAGAAATTTTATACTTAGGTACCGTCGACCATAAGTAATACATTCGCAGTTAACAACTTAACATATAACTATACTAATAAAAATAAATACATTTTTCACATAATTTACGTGATGAGTTTTCATATACTTAAGGGTAAATAACACTAAACACCCTTGAAGTTTGAAGTTATTGCACTCGACCCCATTTTTCTATAAATATAATGCTCCATCCCACTTTTCTTGTTAATCTCATTTTTTTTTAAATATTCATTAAACTCATCTTTTACTTAATATACAAAATAAAAATTATAAAACAAATATAAAAATTTATTATTTGATGTGTGATGGTATCATAGACTTATGCAAAGAGGAGAGTAGGCACAATCAATAGAGGGAGAGATTACATGCATCCCTCTAGTTCTTCACCTAATACTAACCTTCCTTTTGTCAAGTGCAACTTAGCACCATTAGTAATAAAAATATTTTGCCCAATATGCCCCCAAACCAAAACACCAATAAACTCTCTGAACACATTTTCTAAGACTGATCCAGAGTGCCAAATGCCAGTCTTGATCGTGGTCTAAGGGTTTGTTTACTTCAAACCCAATTGATGGCTCCTGGATCGTGACTTGTGCACACCATTCCTCAGCATAATCATAAACTAGAGTGCCAAACTTACCTCCCCCAAATTGAATTGCAATGGCAACAAGACCGGAAACGACCACTTGTAACGGCTAGATCAACGGCAGATTCTGACCGGAACCACCTCTAATTGTGCAATGAGAAGATCGGAGATGACCTCCGCGAGGTAGCTGTGCGATCAGACCGGTGGCGCTACACGACCACATCGACTAGGCTGTACGACCAGATCCAAGGCGGAGCCTAACCGGACCTGCGATGCAGTGCTCCCAGATCTTGTAAGCTGCGCGACTAGTTTAGCAATAGAGACCTGTGATGCAATGCAATGAGCTCTGTGAGGTAGCGCCACTAGACCCGCGATGGAGTGTGACCTCACCTGTGCCCTAACCTGTCACACGGCGTGACGAACACCTATGACCTAACCTATCACACAGCAGTGGCACGACAATCACCAAGGTAATCTCAGATTCACTTGTTATCCTCCATTATCACACTAGAACTAACCTTCGAGGCCTTAGGAATTTGTTTCTTTGCTTCAAAAATTGATGGTGATTTGAACATATTTTTCATAAATTATGTGACCACTCTTACTTGTAATTCATTTTTGTGTTAATTAGTTTGACATTGGAATTTTTATGGTTTTCTAGCATTATGGCAAGTGCAATTATTGATGTGATCGAGCATCTAAATGAAACTAGTGAAATTATTGTAGCAAGTGAACAAGAAGTAGTCATCAGTGAATCTGATGATGAATGGTGTCAAAATTCTGAAGTCAAAAGTGATACCGGATTTGATTTTGATTTTGATCCAATTGATCATGATGGTGAGGAAGAAACAAAAGACGGGAATGAAAGTGATCAATTAAGTTGTCATGAAGAAAGCTATGATATTGTTGTTAGAGTTAATTCTGATGAAGATATGGATGAGATTTACATCGATAGAATTATTAAATTGATGTTGTTTGGAACAATTAGTGAATCAATCTATGAATTGTATCTGTTATGAATCATCCTGGGTGAATTCTATTATTAAATGATTGTGTGAATCATCTATAGGGAGAACTAGTAATAATCAGGCGCTTTGAAATTTCAAGTCATCCTAAATAAGGACATTTGAGTCTTTTTATATATTAAAATTTTCCAATTAATTACAACTTTGCCATTAAAAATCATGTGCATAACACATGATTTAACTTTTGTTTGCAATGTTAACAGCATGTTAACTCCAAAGGTGGTTAGTGCAAGAGTTAATAAAATTCAGGAGAGGTAATCGTAAGATTTGCAAAATAGAGGGAGTATGTGTAATTTCACTAAACCTTAAGAGAGATTAGTGTAATTTTCATATATATATATATATATATGTACGAAATATATATATTTAAACATACCTTAGCATCACATCATTTGAAAAGAATGCGGATTCAAATAACGTTCAAAACTAGCAACTCTCCAATTGTAGCCAAATTGATTGTAAAGATTATTATGAGCACGACTTGATAATTATATTAGGAAAATTAGTCATTCTTCATGCTTCGGTTACAAGCATAGTGGTAAAAGTTGTCTTTTTGCATGACATGATATTGGCTGGTAACGTTTACTAACAACAACACATCAAAGGCGCACGTATAGTAGCTAAGTTGCATTATAATAAAGTACTAGTTGCACCTAAATTTGTCTCTGCATTGTTTTATTAAAGTCAATAATATGTTCTAGTTAATTCAGATAATGACCCGGCCCTACTGACACCATTTCTTCAAATTTTCTTCATTTTTAGAAGCTAAGATATATGGACACAGTCGCCATATTTTTAAGGCGAAAATTAAGAAAGAGATTCTCTTCCGAGAGATTATATATATCTCTGTGCAAAAGCTGTCACTACAATAACCAAATTTAAAACTGTATATAAATCCGATACAACACATCAAAGAAAACATTTTTATAATCACATATAAGGGGTAAAGTTAGAGGTGGCGACTCAAATCTTACTATATAGCTGTGGGTCATCCAATGTCCTATCACACACCCATCTAACCCTTTGATTATTTTTTGTGTACTTTAAAAAGTTAAAATATCAAACTTGAAAAACAGAAGTCTCTTGTACAGTTTTATAATAACAAATACTATAATTTTTTTAATTAATATAAGCATATTTGGTATTATGTATTCAAACATATAATTATTCGTGAATTATTTTTCATACAAGACCTTTTATAAAAAATTTCTTCATATAAGGTTTTAATTAAGCTTATACTAAGTCTTCAATATGTAACCCCGAACTACCTCCCTCTCCATAGGTGTTAACTAAAAATAAATAAATAAAATAGAGCTAGCCTTATATTTGAACTAACAAAGAGAGAAAAAAGATTAAAAAACACAGGTAGGGAGCATAAAGACAGTTTAAGCACCGAGCCAGGATAGGATTGGTACTATCATTTCAATAAAATAGAGAAACTATTTGATTGCGAAGGATAACTATAATGCACGAAGCAGGTATATGTTTTTCGTTTTTATCTAATAAGGGGAAACGAATAATTGATGTCCTGGTTTTAAATAGCAAGTAGCAAACAAATACAATTATTGACATTTTTAAGTTAAACTAATTCTATCATTTTTTGTTTGGATTTCATTTTATTTTAATTAGCGATACTTTTCTTCAGTTGAAGTTTAATTATTCATATTTTAATTTGAATCTGCTGAACGGTATTCTCAAACAAACTATTCAATACAATTTATATAATATTTAGAGTTAATATTCATTTTAGTGTTTGACTTTTCACTCATGAGTCATTTTAGTTCTTGACTTTTAAAACGAGTCAAATCAGTCCTCGACATTATAAAATGTGAGTCAAATTAGGAATTTTTTATCCGAATAAAATAAGAAAAAACAATAATTACGGGAATAAACGGAAAAAACATTAATTACCAAAATGAGCCGTTAGTGGTAGGCATGAATACGCATGGGATTCATGCGTATTCATAAACAGCATGAATATGCATTTTATGAATACGCATAGGACCCATGCGTATTCATGTTGTAAATGAATACATATGAAGCTCATGCGTATTCATGCTGTTTATGAATTCGCATGATGCCCATGCGTATTCTGGACACTATAAAAACTGAATACGCTTCAGCCTGAAGCGCATTCACTATTCATTTTCTCACTTTTTCACTATCCTCCTGTTATTATGGTGAATAATCTTTACCGCTTGGATGATGTTCACATATCTGCAAAACTTGATAACCAGGTATTTATTATTTAAGTTTTAGAATGCGAAAATAGTTTAGTTTAGTTTATGGATTTAATAATTGTTAGATATTATCGCAAATAGGTATTATTGCAATTAGTGTGATATATTTTAAATTAGGTTAGTTTAGTTAGAAAAATAGAAATATGCTTAGTTTAAAAATATTGAAAGTTAGTAGAATTTAAAATATTTAAATGTTAAGTTTATTTTATCTTAGGTAATTAATATACTTTGGTTTATTGTTATTTAATTAGTGTAGCATTTTTTATTAATTTAGTTATTTATAAAGCTAGTTTAATTTAATATTTAAAGTTATTTTAATTTAGTTTATTTCATTAATGTAGTTTTTTGTTTTGGTTTAAGTAAGTATAAATTAGTTAAGTTTATTGTATTAATTTAGGTAAGTTTATTTAATTAGTGTAGTTTATCTGCTTAAGTAAGTTATTTAAAGCTAGTTTAATTTAATTTATTTAAAGTTGTTGTGATTTAGTTTATTGCATTAATTTAGTTAAGTTTATTTAATGAGTGTAGTTTATTTGATTAGTTTAGTTATCTAAACCTAGATTAATTTAATTTATTTAAAGTTAATTTAGTTAATTTATTTCATTAATTTACTTAAGTTTATTTAATGAGTGTAGTTTATTTGATCAGTTTAGTTATCTAAACCTAGATTTAATTTATTTAAAGTTATTTTAGTTAATTTATTTCATTAATTTTGTTTTATTTATGTATAAGTTAGTATAGATTAATTAGTTAAGTTTATGTGATTAATTAAGTTAGTTAAAGCTTGTGTAATTTAATTATTTTAAAGTTATTTTAGTTGAGATTAGTTGATTAATTTAGTTAGTTTAGTTATTGGTACAAACAATATTACTATCCAACCGACGATGTTGTTCAAGAACGGAATCATACTCACACGTGTGCCTTCCGTTATACTTTCGGACTTCCCGTATTTGCTTCTTCTGCCGAAATGTAACACGTATGCTCCAATTACATCCATTGCCAAACTTCACACACTTGCACTAATATTTTGTCTGCCCGGACTCGTATACCTTGAATTGCACTTTTCTTCTGATACTGTAATTCTTTATTGCATACAACACAGTTTCTTTATCTTGAAATTGTTGTCCAACCTCAAACTCCCCTTCACCTCCAACCACTCTCGCACTGGGTCCTGCAAAGCTATTTTCAGGCTGCACATCCAAATTTATTGAAGAATAGTGACTTGGATTTTCTTGTGATACGGATTGAGATTGATTTTGTGACCTCATAAATTGAGAATTCGTATCATGTGTTTCCTCATCACTATCACCATTTCCTCCCTGTTGATACAACCCCAGCTCTTCTTCTTCTTCTTCTGTATCTTCTTCTTCATCCCTGTGATCTACTTGAAATTCGAAACCAGCAATTGTCAAATGTCTATTTGATGGCCCTGTATCTTGCAATGTCATATCTGCAAAGCTAGGACTACGAACTTCTTGATCAATAGCTGCCTCAGGGTATGTGGACACACGCTGCTCCGGGGTTTCATTCACTAATGTATGAGGTGCAGACCCAGCAGAGCTCCCAGCATAATCTTCAAGCATGACCCAACATTTCCATCACTGGGACCTCTGAAAATCGAGCTTGAAATCTAAACATCAGGCTTGTTTCATTATCGCTATAGATGGGAAAACAGTTATACTTTACCACACCACCGCCAAATGCTATAGGCACTCTGTAAAACATTTGACTAATTTTTTTGTGAGCACCTACTTGCTCCAGTATTTTGCTTTGTAACTCCACAAAAGTCACACACGGATTAACAATGACCCCTATTGCCCTCTAACTACAAAATCTCACTCCCTCATTTATAGTATATTCAATTTTTCCATCACAGTGAACAAGTATAAAACAATCTTCCATTTTCTCTCAAATTTGCAATTCACATGATTACTGGGAAGACACAGTGTCGGTTATATGTGCAAACGGTAATTGAATACGTAAGGGGTTAAGGCGAATACAAAAAGCAAAGAATAAGCATGGAACTGGGGCGTAAGCAATAAATGAATGAATACGCTTGAGGCCCAAGCGTAAGGCATTTAGGCATGAATACGCTAAGGCCTCATGCGTATTGCATTTAGGCATGAATACGCTAGGGGCCATGCGTATTCTGTTTGAACATGAATACGCATAGGCCCCTAGCGTATTCATGCCTAAATGCAATACGCAGGAGGCCCTAGCGTATTCGCGCCCTATATTTTAGCCCACTTCGGTACCAAATATTTTTTCTGTTTATTTCGGTAAATAATTTATTTTATTTTATTTTGGTAAAAAAGCCTCAAATTAGTCCCTTATTCTACTTTTATTTAACATTTTATCAATTAAATAATGATATATAACATTAAGTTATATATTATCATACCATGTATCATCTAAAGTAGAATGAAGTTTAAAATAGTTTATTTTGGTATCTAAAATTGTACAAAATGAGTCATTTTATTACGTTGAATGAATATTTAAATGACTCATTTTGTATAATTTTAAATATCAAAATAAGTCATTTTAAAATTTATTTTACTTTAGATGATATATGGTATGTCAAGGTATCATTTAAGGTTTTCAATCATCATTTAATTGATAGAAATAACTATAATTGGGTTAAAAGACTAAAATGACTCACATTTTGTAATATTGGGGGCTAATTTGACTTATTTTAAAAGTTAAGGACTAAAATAACTCAATAGTAAAAAGTGAGGGATTAAAATGAATATTAACTGTAATATTTATCTCTAGAGATTGCGTAAGTAAAATCAATGAAAACTCGACATGCCAGTAAAGTGAATTTGAAATGAACAAAAGTAAAACTTTAAGAAGCAAGATGTGTGAGTTTTAGAATTGGTTTTGTTCGAAAATAAAATTTGTCCCACATATATATACTTTTCTATTCAAATTGAATTCAATTAGTCTAATGTGAGTGGATTTTTTTATTCAATACATAATACTATAGCTAGAGCTGTCAATATGGACCAAGCTTGTTAGGTAGTTTAATTTGAACAAAAAAAAATGGATGGGTTGGCCAAAAAAAATTGGAGTAAAAATAAAATATGGCTCGATTGAGCTCGACTTGATTTTGGCCTAACTAGAATCTCAACCCGTTATGGGCCAGCCCGGTGCAATGACCCAAATATTAGATTTTTATTAAATAATCAACTATATATATGTAGTTGATTATTTTCTTTATGCATGAAAAGAATTCGACTATATATATGAGCTATTACTATTTAAATTTAGACTGTTTAACCCTCTTTCATTTGAAAATGTTTAAACTAAAAATGAATATTAAGAGAGCGCCATCAATATGGACTAGCTCAAATAGCTAGAAAAATGGACAAGTTGGATTCAAAGAATTGAAGTAAAAATAAAAGATGGACCAACTTAGCCTGGTTCGACTTGGCCCGCCCGAATGGGCCGAGCCGATTCAATGGCCTAACACTAATTTTTTTTTATTAAATAACCAACTATATATAAAAAAAAAATAAGTCAACTATATATATGAGCTATTACTGCTTGAATTTAGATTACTTGACCCTTTCTTTTTACTTGAAAAAGTTTAAAATAAAAACGAATATTGAAAAACAAAAGTAATTTATTTCACTTTTACATCAAGTTAAGTTAACAAAACTTAATTATTGAAAAAATAAAGTTTCATTTCTCATTCTCTTATAAATCAAAAATAAGATCACTATTTACTCATAATTTATATTTGTATCTATTAATTTTTTATATGACCTATACAATTTCAAAATAATTGAAACAACCCAAAAAAACAAAAAATTGTTAGCTCATGGGTCAGTCCATGGCCTGAATAAATTGGGCTGGATTAGTATTTTTCTAACCGAAACTAACATAGCCCTTATCGGCCCAACTTGAAAATGGTCTGGCCCAATGTGAACCACCTTAATGGGCGAGACCAACACGTTTTGACAGCTCTATTATCAACCATACAAAAGCATAGTAATAGCCCATCAAGTGTGGCTGTAATAAGCTCTAAGTATAAGCAAACTTATTTAGTATACTTCCTATACATTGTTTTTGAAATCGGTCGCTATACTCTTTTCTTTTTAATTGAGTTCTTATAGTCATAAATGTTTTTAAATAATCCCTCTCCATTAAAATTCCATTAAATTTATATTAGTAGGTCTATATATAATATTATAGATAAACCATAAAAAAGCCCGAAAAAACAACTAAAATTAGTTAGGGTTTAATTGGGGAGAATGTTTGTCATATATATATACGTGTTTGCCATGTCAAACTCATGTAATAGTATTATAATAGAGTAAAACTTATTTAAAAATAGTTAAACTATGGAGGCTTAATTAAAAAAGAAAAAGAGTATAGGAATTAATTTTGTAAGGGATAAAGCTAAACTCGGATAGCTGCTAATCATTTCAGTTTCAGTTTGTTTTCGTATATATAAATCAGTTAGGAAATGGATATTGCTGTGTGCACTAAATTAGTTACTATATATTCTGTAGTTGTTCATTCTACCAATCATTCAATGATAATCATACTTTGATCTCAATTCACTCTGCACTTCACCATAGTGTTTCCTTCTATGATCTTGAGGTCTAATAACTTACAAATTTAAAAATTGGTGCAAAGTATAGGACCAAAAATCTAATTTAACCTTTTTCTTTTAATAAGTGCTAGGACGACTCACCCTCTGAGACATGAAAAGGTGAACAAGGGATAAGGACAAAAAATTGAAATGCATTTAATTTAGAGTATTTGCAGATTGAATCTCATTACCCTTTCTTGATATCGATAACTCTTAACTAAAGGATTAAGAAGAGAGAATGAGTGATATTTACGAATTATGAGAATACTGCACAAGATTATATAAAAAATGAAATTACCCAAAGTAAAATAACTACAAAATTTTTCAAAGTAATTAATAAGCACATTGAATCTGCAAGGATTCTCACATGTAGTCTCTGTAATTTTTTTTTCTTCCAAATTCCGATTTAATGATATTGGATACCAATTTAATATGCTGAAACTTCGATCACACAAAATTATTAGGTGACGGTAAATTAAAAAAAAAATCCATTTAAGTACTTATTTATAAGCTATTATATTATGTTGAATGTTTTGAATCTGTAGCTTTTTGGTTTTTTTCTCCAGGACCATGCATGGAATCAATTCATCGTACATAGCATGAGGTGTTGTTTACCTACTTAAGATGGGTGTTTAGCAACAAACGACTTAAATTGAATTAACGATCATGCATATTCCTGTCCTATTTATATATGTACTGTTCAAGACAAAGTTTTGATAATCCGACCGGCCAGGTGTTAATTCTGACCGATTAGTTTCTTTATTAGAGATGTGTTAAATGCTGGGATTTAACACCAAATTCCATGTAAAAAAAATAAAAAAAAAAGTTGAAGTCTCATAGGAGGTTTGATTCATTAAAAGCTCATTAGGGTTAGCTTTTTTCTAAAAACACGTACTTATTTTTTTTCCAAAAAAAGTTGTTTTGATGTATTTTTTTAGAGTGTTTGGATTGATTTTTTCAAAACAGCACTTCAAAGTAAAAAAATGCGGTAGAACGATTTTTTTTTTAAGCTAGTGATACCTAGCTTCTAAAAAAAGTAGAAGTGGTTGTTAATGAAATTAAAAGTTATCTATTATATGAATAATTTTTAAGAGTTGTGCATTTCGTTTTTCAATAATTATAAAAGGCTCAACTCTCAAAGAGAGGAGGAAAAGAGTACAAAATGCTCTCAAGAAACACAAATTAGAAAATACCACGATTCAAACATGATGAAACCTATCACCCAAAACATGAAAAGATGGATGCAACAATATGAGATTAGAGACACAAAAACCCGTACTCAGTCATGGTAACACAATATAATGCGTCACACGAATCTCAACAAAGATAAGCACCTCAAACCCTACAATGACACCTCAGGGATAGCATATTTCACCAATACCTGAACCATTGAGGAAGAAACATCGACGGTACCGGTGACAAGTAGAGATGGCAATGAGGCGGGGCAAGTGCGGGGAGTACTTCCTCATTCTCCGCCCTGAACCTCCAACATTATCCTCGACCCCATCCCCGATCTTTGCAATGGGGGAAGATTTGCCCCCATCCCCAAACTCCACAAATCCCCGATCATCCGTGGGGATCCACGGATATTGCAAAAAAAAAAAAAGAAAGAAAAAAAAGGGCTATTGAACAAAATATCAACCAGAAAAATAATTGATATTGCCAACAACTCTTTCAAAAACAAATTTCAAATAAATTACAACCAGCAACCTCCCACCCATCACAATGCAATCAACAATTTTCCAAAATAATAATTAAAAAAAATAGAACAAAGGCTGAAACAAAGGTTGGGACTTTGAAGCAAAAGGAGGGCATCGACCATGGGGGAGTTGGGGTTTCAGCCACTAAAGCCTTGCAAGTTGCAGATCGTCAATCAACTAGTGGTGGTGATGGTTGCCTCGTAATCATTGGTTACATCACGCCATGGACCGTTAGTTGCCTCACAGTACCAAATCAAAACTAGAGAAAGTGAAAGGGAAAGCACAGGGAGGAAAGGCCGATCTCTGCGGTGGCGGCACAGGGAGGAACGGGGAAGGCTGATCTATGGCGGGGCAGGGAGTGGGGTGGCACGGAGGGACCTGGCGACACAGGAGGAAAGGCCATGGGATGTAGTGGTGGAGGAGTGGCGCACCACCGATATATAGGGGGTGGTGGAGTTTTGGGGGGTGAACAGTTGAGCATGTTGAGGGAATGAGGGGGCAAGCATTCTGACTTCAGAGGAAGTGAGGGGGGCGAGCTTGCTGAAGGAGTGAGGGGGGAGAGCACTCTTGAGGAGAGTGAGGGAGTGAAGTGAGAGGTTGAGAATGAGTGACGAGTGATTGAGTGAAGTGAGTGACATTAGGGTAGATATTTGTTTTGAAAAAAAAACTAATAAAAGTGATAAAACTTAATAAAAATATAACATCCACCAGAAATTACTAAAATACCTTTCGAGGCAGGAACTCCATGGGGTAGGGAGCATAATCCCCGTCCCCGTTCCTGAACTCACCGCGGGGGGAGTTTCAATCTTGTCCCTATCCCTACAGGGACAAAAATCCCCAAACGCGGGGATCTGAATTCGAGAATTCCCGTGGATATCCACGCCTCCCACCCTCCATTGCTACCCCTAGTGACAAGATCACAAACCGAAAAACCCACAAACAAAGGCATACAAACCCCCGTCTACCGTATACAGGCCGACCGGCCCAAAGAAGTTGTATGGTTCACCTACTTTTTATTATCGTATATATAATCAATTTATTTCTTAGGGAAGAAAAAGATATTCAGTGTGCCCCCACATATATGCCCTGTTCTCAACTCTCAATAGTGTTGTTTTACTTCATACCGTGCATGTGTTAGTTGTGACACATGTTATCGAGGGGAAAAATTGGAAATTAGTAGTGATATATGTTGCTTAACCATAAAACCTTCTTAGCAAAAGTTACGATTAATAGTAGTGCATAAACAACGGATCACAACGACAAAAATTTAGAATAAGACGTAAGAAGCCACTAAAATTGGGTTAATAACGAAAGAGTTAAATAGTCTACACGAGAACAGTAAGTGAAAACCATTATGGCTTTGTCCTTCATTCTAAAAACAAAACGACGTGAGAGTTAAGTAAGCTCTAAACATTCATTGAAAAATAATCCATGTTGTTTGGGTTAAAAAAAAAATCTAAGTTTGAACTTGTAAAATGGGACTCTTGTCTTGATAGTTCCCTCTCATTCTTCTACTTAATTCAAAAGGGGACAAATCTGCTGTCATTTTTCTCATTCTTAAATTTGTCTTACCAATAAAATAACACA
Source organism: Dalbergia cultrata (assembly GCA_031216105.1). Lineage (NCBI taxonomy): Eukaryota > Viridiplantae > Streptophyta > Magnoliopsida > Fabales > Fabaceae > Dalbergia > Dalbergia cultrata. The sequence continues at coordinate 17,366,215 of CM062351.1, read as the reverse complement.
ATAACAATTTAGAGAAATGTGTTATTTTTTCTTAGTTGAAAATATTGTATTACGTAGACATGATTTCTCTTTTAAATTCTGGGGAATTGGAGACCTCTTATGAAAAAAAAAATGAATTTTACATTTTACAGCAGCCTAGTTTGATAATTTTTCTGTGTGAATTATTTTGTACGGTCAATTAATTATATTATTATTATTATTATTATTATATGCGTAATTTTCAAAGTTATGGTAGAAGTCAAATAACTTCAATAATGTGGCAAGGTAATGTATAATTATCGGATAATTTGATGAAAAAATTGTAATTAAAATTTTAAAATTAAATTTATACATATTAAATATTAAATAAAATAAAACAACATCTTTTTATAAATAGAAAAACAAAAATAACTTTATTACGAAACAATACAATAAGTGTAATATGTCATTTAAAAGCATCTTGATGACCAGAAGCTGGAAAGTAAAAAGACAAATTAAACCAGCTGGTTCTATCCACTAGCATGACTTGGTCATTGTTTGTGCTGGGAATAAATATACAATATAATAACTAAATGGGTCGAGAAACATCCTTTAATTTTGCCTTGAGAAAATAAGTGGAAAAGAGAACCATATATATTCAAGGAAGACAACTAAGAAACTAGTCAAAGTAGCATTGCTCAAACTCATTTCCTGATTTATATATGGCGACGCAAGCTGATGACCAAAGACTGGTCATCATAGTTCCTTCGATTCATTGATGAATAATATTTGGTGTATAACTAAATTATACAATAAATGTATATCACACACCTTATTTCCATTGGATATGATGTATGGTTCATACTCATTTCACTCATTCATCAAATTTAATGGTGATAAAGTATATGATGTGTATTTGTTGTACATCAAATATCACTCTTCATTGATATCTTCCATTTATTTAATAAATGATATATTATTTTTATGGGTTATTATTTTCTTCTAATTTTTTCAACATATATAATGTTATAATCGATATGTTATTTATTAAATAAAAAGATCAAATGCATTCTCTTGTTCACCAAGAATTTCTCTATCTTTATGAGTATGTCTACCAAGTTTCTTATCATGTCTATCAGACGGCATATTGAATACAAGAGCTACCTTCCAAATAGAATCTTTTTAGGAGTTTCCTCAAGGGGGAAAAAAACAGTGGGTGGTGTTGCATCCCTCGGTAGTTGAAGGTGTTGTGACTCTAAGTTTGTTTCTGAATTCTAAGAACTTGCGCTCTAAAAAGCTTTTAGTGAGTGTGTCTGCAATTCGAGCTTCAGAGGGTACGTGAAAAACATAGACATGCTTCCTACTTAGCTTGATCACGCACAAAGTAAAGGTCAAGTTCAAAGTGTTTGGTGTGCATGTGAGGTATTGGGTTAGCACGTGAAGCTGAGACATTAGAGTTTCATCAATATACTGTAGGAGGCATTGGGACAAGGTATGTGAAGCTTAGACATTAGAGTTTTAATCCAGGATAATTCTGCTAAGGCAGCTGCAAGGCTTCGAATTATATTCGGTCTCTGTGCTAGGGCTGGCAATGGTATGGGTTTTTGATCAACCCAACCCTGCCCCATACCAGGAAATGTCAGTCTTAACTTGCCCCTGTCCGTGGATATCCCCTTCCCTGCTATTTTTTAAAAAATATATAAAATTATCTAAAAATCTAAAAAATCAAATATAAAAATATAAAATGCAACCAATGACAATGTTAATATTTAAATTTTAAAATAGTAATAATCAGTACAAAAAAATAATAGAATATCCTTAACAGAATTAGTAAGTATGACTCATTAATGTATTAGGAATTTTTAGGGTTAGGTAATTTTCTTTATATATATATAAGATATGCGGGGTGGACTGGGGCGAGTTCACACTAAATCCACACCTGCCCCAACTCGCAGGCGAGTAGGATGGGTTTTAAACCCAACTTGAGCGCGGGATGGGATCAGGTTGAAATCACAACCCTTAGTTGGTGCTACAAGCAGAGACAGCATGTTGCTTTTTACTGTCCCAAGAGATGACATCACGACCAAGATAAATGGAATGGCCACTAGTGGATTTGTGATCATCCACATCCAAATCCCAATCGGAGGCAAAGATATGAAGACTTGTGGAAGACCAGACCATGTAGAGTTGTCTTCACCTTGATTCCAAAAAAGAAATTCATCTCCCCGAAGTCCTTCAACGCAAAAAATTAATGAAACTAAGAAACGAGGCTTGAAATTTCACTGGCATTGTTTCCACTTATGAGAATATCATCTACATACATTAAGATGTAAGCAGTAGAGGTGGGGGTGAATTTTAAAGATACTGGTGCATTATATTTATGGTTGGTGTATTGCAATTTGAGTGTTGAGATTGAAGAAGTGGTAATAAAAATTCCAACGATGAATCTCAAATTGAAGTTGGGGGAAGGGAACTAGACCATGGAAAAGAGATATGGGAGAAGGAAAAAGAATAGGAAAAAAATCGAATTAAAAGTGGATTGTTCGACTTCCTTGTGATTGTGGTTCTGCCTTTCCGATTTTATGTGTGTCATGTTGGTGAGCAGTTTTCTCTATCTGTGGTTCTTTGCTTTTCATGTTTTTCATTTTATGGTGGCATTCTTGCCTTGTGTACACTTTTTTTTTTTTTGTGTTGTCTTGTTTTGTTTTTTGGTGGTGGCGGCGGCGGCGGCGGCAGCGGGAGGGGAGGGGGCTTGCTCTTTCTTGGGTGGGGTCCTCTCACTGTATTTTGTTTGCTTAGCTTCTTGCCTTTGGAGTGTGTTAAGCACTTCCAATACCGAAAAAAAAAAGGAAAAGAAAAGATGTAAAATAAGATTTAAATATATTTTTTTATCTTTATAAATATAGATCATTTTTATTTTAGTCCCTTTAATTTGTTTTTAGCTTTTAGTCCCTCTTTTTTTTTATATCATGTTTTTGGTCTTTGCACTCTATATTTAGGTCTTTAAAATTAAAAGTAGTTTAGAATATTTATTTAATCCTTGAAAATATTAAGATTTTTGTTTTTGTCCCTATAAATATATTTAAAATCTTCACTTGATCTTTATTAATATCATCACTTAATAGTAAAACTTAATGATAGTGACCAAAAATATAATATTAAAAAAATAAGAGATTAAATGTCAATAAAAAATTTTATAGGGATTAAAATAAAAATAAATTATATTTTTAGGGACTAAAAATATTTAAACCTGTAAAATTATGTATATAAAAATATAGATAAATAAAATGTATGTATATATTGAAGCACTAATTAATATTTTTGCTTTCAAGCAACCTAAAAAATGAAGGTACCTTCTAGAGTGTTATAACTTCTTTTTTTCTTCCATCTAAGAAACTTCTAAATTACAAAAAAATTGAATTCCATTTTCAAATTTCAAATTTAAAAAACAAATGGCGAAAGAAATTTTGAAGATTAATGTATCCTCATATATACTTGATTATTAACATACATGTTACAATGCATTTGTTTGACTACTTGACTTGATGCCACTTTGACGAGATCTTATCCGATGGGACAAAGTATGACGCAAAGTGGCCGGGAAATAAAACGAGCAATACTACTCAATGAGTGATTAAAATCCTGACAGAATTATCATGAGAGTGATTGCATGGAATAAAGTGATAGAATCCACTCATTGGGTCAAGACTAGATTTAATGTAATGTGGCATTATTATGACAACGCAAATTCAACAAAAATTGCTACACATTTTAGATTAGCCTATGAGTAATATTATTTTAACATATAAATATTGAGTATTGATGAAAAATTCACTTTATCATTATTAAATATTATGGATAAATATAATAAGTGAAGACCATTATAGTGTTATAATAAACATCTACTTTTGAAATATTCAAATAATACTCTTTCGTTACATATGCACATTAGATCCATATTGATTTATTAGATAAAAGACGTTCTTATTTATATACATCTATCTACTCACATGGTGGGAACATTAATTCTTCTTTAACTTTTTTATTAAAAAAAAGGAAATTATTTCTTCTATATAATTCAGCTTGCTTCTATATCTATTCACTCACCAGTATTTGAACAGATTTGCGTCTTCATCATTTCATTTCAACCAATGGTTGAATTATGTGTTTGCTGGTCGATTTCTTTTACAGTGATCATCATGGTATGTCATTATCTTTCTTTCAATATCTGTCTCTACTTCTTTATTGTCTTACCAATTCTGACAATGTGTTTTCTTTCAATTTCTACTGCTCTAAGTTGACGTTTTGAAAATATCATGACATACCAACATAACAAATTTGAACCCTTGAAACACAACGAAGAAGACGAACTTGAGCTTAATTATTATTATTTTTTTGATGGGATACTTAATTTTATTTTGTAGCATATTCAAATTCTACAAATTATTAATGTTAGTATTTTTTTTTTCAACTGTATCTAAGTTCTCGCACTCGAAAGCACTTTACGGTGTAGTATTTTTCATATTTGGTATAATTCTTCTTTCGCTAAAGTTGTTGGCACAGTAATTAGCATATTATCACCGCTCTATTATCACTACTGCTGTCACCACCGCTAGCTGCTATTGTTATGACCATTAAAACTTGTATTACACTACATACATTCTAGTGAGCCAAATCGTAATTTATAAAATTTGTATATTGAGTGCAAATTACATAATTTATATGCTTCAAAAAATGAATTCCACATGCTTTGCAATCTCTGCTAAATCTTTTAAATACATATAAACAAGAAAGTGCAAGAAAAACTTAGAGTAAACAGCTGTTCGAGGAAAGGAATCTTTTTCACTTCGTGTGTGATTTGAGAAGCTTACTGCTACACGTACGAGAAAGGTCATTTCGACCAAAAAAATAAAAATAAAAATAAAAACAAGAAAGGTCATTTTAATTTTCCATTGTTTATCCAGTGGTTGATCATCGATGGGAGAAATATATGTTTTTTCCATTGGTTTATAATAACAATAATAATAATAACCTCTGGCTTTAGAGATAATATTATTATACTCTTGTCCTCTGTAAAATTAAGATAAACTACTCTCTAATCTATTTTTAAATTTTCATTAATTTTTTATTTTCTCATACTTATTATTTTATTTTTGACAAAAATACTCTTTATTAATTATACATACTAAATTTTTATAAAAAACATATGTGGCTTATAATAATATAAAATATTGAGTTTTATATATATATATATATATATATATATAAATTTAATATTATTATTATACTAATAAAATTATTATAAGTAAAAATGAGTAATGGTAATAATAATTAGTAAAAATTATTTTTAAACATAAAAGTTATGATTTTTCAAATTTTAATTTTTCAATAGTAATATATATTTTTGTTGTAACATCAAAAATTCTAATGCCATGTTTTCCATAATTTCGTTTTATATAAAAACTAATAATTTTTTTATATTTATATATTAATATTCTAAAATAAATATCTGAAAAATACTTTATATTTTTAAAAATAATTGTTACTAATTATTTTCACTATCAATAGTTTATTTTTTAATATATTAAAATTTAAAAATTAAATTAAATACATGAATACATAAATATATCAATATTTTGTAATATTATAAACAACATATATTTTATTTTGTAATATTATATAAGTATTAACTAAGGATATTTTTTTCAAATGAAATAATAACTATGAGAAAATGGAGAATTCATAAAAAATTGAAAAACAAATTAAAGTGTAGTTGCTTTTAATTTTTAAGGAATAGAGAGGTGTGATAAAATCTTCTCTCAAAGAATAGAATTCTATTTTACTCTAGAAGGATTAATTATATTAATCATCCCAAATAATTGATATCTATAAGAAAAAATGTTAATGAAAGAATCTCTTTAATTCATTAACGTAAACGCTTTATGGGATTAAATAAACAAAACAAGCTTTAATATTATAAAAATTATCATAATACTGTTTACATCAAAGCAATATTATTTGATATATATATATATATATATATAAAGAGAGAGAGAGAGAGAGAGAGAGTTTTATTTTTCCACTTTTGTGGTGAAAAATTTAGAATAGGGTGGGTTTGGTTAGAGGGCATAAATGTGGATAAAATTTTCATAATTAATTTCATGTATAATTTTATACATAAAATTTATTCATGAAAAATTTATCCTCACTTTTAGCTTCAAACTAAAGGCACCCTAAGGGAAAGACCACTCAAATCTAGAATTATTTTTTTCGATAATTAGATAAAATCTTGAATATAATAGGTATTTCACTCTGCAAAATCAAATATAAAAACTACCCAAATCCAAGAACAAAAACAAGAGGCGGTACAAGGCAGAAACCAGAAAACCACTACAACACTAAACGCCAAAATTACGTAGAAACAACAAGCCATATAACTAAGAGGAATTCCAATCGAATCTTCCTCACCAAAAGGGCCTCATCAATTTTTAGGCAAAATTTTATCTTCAAGAGACTTGGAAATTGAACCGTCTTCAAAACAATATGAATTGGAACTGAGGTATAACCATTGTCGATCCCATTGAGAATGGCTAGTACACGCAACAATGAACTAGCACAACCAAACAATAGTCGGAGACCACCTCAGCTGTGTGAGCTTTTCCTCTAGCCAAATAGGGGGGGGGTGGGGGGGGTGAAAAATTGCCAAAAACACATATCTGCACACAGCCTTATTGTGGCTACCAAAAATGAAATAATCAAACACAAAAAAGATAACAAAAACCCAAAAATCAAACTATCTTTGTTCCCAAAAAATAGATAAAAACCACAAGAAATTCAAGAAATAAATAGTGGCGGGTGTCCTAATAAGGCACTAATTCTTGGATATACAAAAATAACATCATCATACTACCTTTGTACATTTAATAGTGTGTGTTTCAATGAGATACCAATTATTGGATATAGAAATAATATTATTATTGTTCATGTATTTTATGAAAAGATGGTTTCATGACAATCAAAACGTATCTCAAAGCATTGAATGTTTACAAAGACAATAAGAAAACTTGAGAAAGTTCAACTATATTGACTAATCACACAGAAGGTTAGAAAGCTTATAGGTATGTTTGGTATATTGTATTAGGTATGATAGTATAAATTTATACTACATATTATGTTCTTATATATTGTTTAGTGCAGATAATGTATTATATAAACTTATGCATGATAACTTTCTTATACATTAAAATACTATATAATTTAATATAGGATAAGAAGGGGTGTATTAGGCCTGATTAGTTTTTAATATATAAGGTTATTTTTATTTTTTAATATTTTATTTAAATAAAATAGTTTTTAAATAAATAATAATAAGTAAAAATTTATAAATAAAATTATTTCATAATAAATAAATATTGTTAACAAATAATATATGATACCAATTTAGCTATATACAATAAAAATAAAAAATTAATTATAATTAAATAGCAAATAAATATTTAAAATAAATAATAAATATTATGTAATATACAAAAGTAATCAATAATAAAAAAATTGAGTTAATATTTATTTTAAAATTGTGTAAATATTTATATAATTTATTCAAAAAATAATTATCAAATATTTAAATAAATATGTAATTAAAATATTATAATTTTTGTAAATGCATGATAATACTATAAAATATAATATATAATATTAAAATTTATTAGGTTTTATACTATAAGGTCTTATATTATCAATTCTTCCTGTTAGTATACCAAATGAACCCTTTAACTCAACAATTGAAGGATATCTAAAATATTCAAACCCTTAAAAAAGTACTTGTGTGAGGAGGAATAACTTCAGTATTATAGAATGAATATTAAGAAGGCTTGTAGGAAACAAAATAAAAACAGCATCTTAATTTTTTTTTTCTGGTTTCTTACCCAAATTGAATCCCCAAGATTCGCATTCAGTAATTCGTTTCAACTTTTTTACAAAACAAGCAAGTTGAGTTACCAAGTTCCAAAATCACATTGATTGTTGGAACATTGAACATATATATACGAAATTTCTGTGCAGGAGTTGTTGTTGTTGTTATTATTATTATTATTATTATTATTTGTTCTTGTTGTTATTAAAGGACACTGGAAAACCCATATGTTCTGTAGTGCAGTGAAGACCAAGGATGTATTCACAAAATAAAACATTAAAAAAATACCAACACATTGCTGGATCTCTCTGAGGAGATTTCAGTCAGATTTATTGACTCAAGTTCTGTACTGTGTAGCCACATCACCCACCTCGCATCTCATGCTAAAGACATTTCAGGACCCACATTCAGTAATTTTCAAAAACCATGACTTCTTTGCTTGCCCTCACAAAGAAAATGCAGAAAAAAAGGGAACTTTGTTTAGTATTCATATTCTGATATGTCTCATTATATTGACCATGTTGGAAGCCAACCCCCAAAAGAAAAGAAAAATTAAAAGAGACCAAAAATTAAGGTTAACACTTCACCATTCACACAAACTCTCCGCTCTCCCCTAAAGCCATATCCCTATCTAAGATCCAACATAGTAGACTTCATGTAGCTACCAATTCCATGCTTATTATAGCATCTCTTGCACCCACCATATCTTCATCATCCACCCTTCTTCATCTCTTCTCCAACATCCTTTTCTTTTTTCATAAGGTTTTGAGGGTGATCTCCTTTGATCTGTGTCCCAATGGAACAGGGTCAATGTTGGATGAAGACAACAAAGAGGAAGTTCTCTTTGGGCTCTAATGTCATCACTTCATCACCAACAACAACCCATAACCCTTCCTATGATGACTCATGGGAAGAACAAGCCTTTGCAGAAGATGCAGCTGGTTCTCTTGGTGGATGCATATGGCCACCAAGATCATATTCTTGCAGCTTCTGCAGGAGAGAGTTTAGGTCCGCACAAGCTCTAGGTGGCCACATGAATGTTCATAGGAGGGATAGAGCAAGGCTAAAGCAACCCTCTAGCCCCAAGAATGAAGAAATTCTATTCCACCATCATGACCTTGAGAATCATCACCTCCACGATCCTGTTCAAAATAATAATCCTGTCACATCTTTGGGATCATATAACCTATACCCTTCTTCTGTTTGTGGTTTGGCTTATAATAAAACAACTAACCCTAGTTCTGATCTCGATGTTATTGCTTCAGCTTCAGCTTCATCACTCTCACCTAATTCCAAGCCTTTATTAGCTCCTCCACCAGTCAATGGACCACTTTGTAATTCTTCTATTGTCCATAAGACTAATTCCTCAGTCTATTCATCTGAATCATGGTCAAATTTAGGTGGAGATCATCATCAAAGGTTGAATTCTAATAAGTTTTACCCTGAAGCTGATTTTGAGAAAGTCTCAAAGGGGTTGTGGGATTCTGGGTGTCGGGGTAAGGGGGACAATAATGATTCTGGAGATGCTGATATGGCTGTGAGCTTGAATTTGGTTGTTTGTAGAGCTCAACCACCTGTGCAGTTTGAGACTAAAAAGGCAGATATTAATTGCAAGAGGAGGAAAACAGATGCTTCGTCAATTCCATTTTTACCAAAGTCAAGCTCAGTTGATCATAGACATCTTGGGCAACCACAGGTGTATGAATTAAGCCCTAGCTCCATTGAAGAGCTAGATCTGGAGTTAAGGCTTGGTAACAGGTCCAAGGTATAGTAGCACATATAGAAGAAAAAAAATCCACTGTTAATGAATATATATTTCTTATGTTCATTCTTGTTGTTTATTTTCTTCTTTTAATACCTTACAAGGAATTAAGTTTTTCATCATGTTTGATTGGATCTCTATAGGGCCTTATATATCTGCAAGGTGTGTCAATAACAATCCTACAATGATAGATAAGTTTGAAAACTTATTCTTCCTAGATATGTAGAGTGACCAAAGGTGGATTGTTTTGAATAACTGCAGAATACATGACATTGTAATTGATGGCTCCATCGATTTTTACTAGGATCAAATAAAGGTTTAATATATACTGATAATGATAATCTATTTGGCTTGATCTTTACTTTGAATAGTTCAACACACATACTCTAGTTTCATCCGAACAAGTCTATTGCAATTTTCATGCATTGCTTATTAGTTTATATTTTGGAGTTAATTAGGGTTCCTCTTGTAAGCTTCCTATCTTAATCAACATGCCTATAGAAATAGCTTAATTTCTTGACCCTTAATCCCAGTTTCACATAAGAGTACTCTATTTCTATCGTTAATGACAAAACTAATGGGCAGTTGTTTTAATTGTGGAAGGAATTAGAGCATAACATGGCCTTGAAGTCTGGTTCATTATTCTGCATCTGAGAAACAGTATTTGAAGATACTGAATTTTTCAAGAAATGAGACATTCCTGTATATGAATACAATTCTAACACTGTGTATTTAGACACACTCAAAATAAAGTTAAATTTGATCAGCTTCATTCAAAGTCATTTACTTACTTATCAATCTCTATCACTATTCTAATAATTTTTTAAACTCAAATGCACATTTCTCTTATATAAAGGCCAACATGGGTAGGTGTGTAATCACAGTTTGAGAATTTGCAAGAGAGAGAATATACTGTGTGTAAATTTTTTTTTTCCCCCGAGTAGTAAGGGCATGTGTGTGGGGTTATAAGGGGTCAAGAGGAACTGAGTTAAGTACTGCATGGAATATCGTGAGCTCTTTTTCCCATTCAGTACCTCACTGACATTCCATCAGATAGACAACTAAATTAACCCGCAAAACACACTGATTGAGCTTTTCACAGCCATATAAAGTCAGATACATCCCAACATTGATTCCCTTTTCCTTTGTATTATTCTCATCACCCTCAGATCTAGTGCAGTTATATAGTAATGCTAGTATCATTTTACAACACACAAATAATCCATTTGCTTGCCTTCTCTTTCTCACCTTTTTTATTTCTCTCCCTCTTTACTAGCAAACACCTCTTCCAAATCCCTCCAAATTTTGCCACCTACTCCGGAATCGAACCACATAAAAAAATTCACTATGATATTATGCCTTTTGCAATTTTATAATCACAGAGAATATTATTCCATATCATGACTCACAGGCGCTAACTACGCATATTTTTGGTTTCTTCTTCAGTATGTGAGAATTAGCTATACATATACGATTACACACACTTAATGACAAGCCCTGAATTATAAACAATGAAGCGTGAACTCCGAAATTCCCCTATGAACCCTAATCCTAGGCGGTCAAGTTTGGATGCATAATTCGCTGCAGGACACAAGGCGAGCATTCTGGGTACTTCATTCTGACTGTTACCTTTAATAGGAACTTGATGGAACACCCTTTGACTTAAGTGAACTTTTGTACCTGGCGAGGTCATTCAAACGTAGCTTTCATATATACTTACATATATTGAAGAAGTACTTTCAGCGATACCCAACATTTAAATTCGCTTGTAGGCTGGAGAATGAGGATTGCTTTAATGATCTGATGGAGGGTTTGGCGTTTCTTTTTAATTTATTTCCCATACATTATTAGTATAAAGTTTATTTTTCTCTCAACCAATCATATATATGTCATTATATCCAGGAATTTTTTTGATATCCTATAAAATTCATGAGTGTCGGTACCTTCTAAATAACTTATAGCTGAAAATTTACCACGTATCCCACTAACTGAATTTATTAATATTTTAAATAGTTATGATTGAATATCAACTCTTAAATTCAAAAGAGTACCGGTACCATTGGGGTACCATAACAAAAACCTTTTATATGTGAACTTTCAAGGTGATTATTGTGAGAATTAAGTATTTGTTAGAGTATAAAATTATTCCCTCCGACTATCAGTTTAACCTTTTGGTAGAGAATGATGATTTCATAATATTATATCAAAGCCTCTATAACCAAATAGTCTGGGATTCAAATATGCATTATGATAAAATTATTCATACTTCAAACTCAAAATAACTGCTTGTGTGATAAGGTGTGTCATAATATAAAATGATTTATGTGTCTTTCTCTATCTACTTAAATTTTTAGAAAATATATAGTTTCATCATAGTATTCTTAATAACGTGTCAACACACACATGTATATATAAACTACCAATTTTTGACTTCATTAAACTTCAACTAATATAAATTTAGTCACTTTTTTCGTCTACATGATTTGAACTACATGAATCAATAAAAAATAGGTATAATATGTATGCCAATTACATGAAGCATATATATATATATATATATGAAAAACTTTTGGACTAACATTAATTAATTAATGCCTCCTTATTTTTTTCAATTTTGGTGTTTGTTTTTCTCATCAATTTTGCATGTGATTGGGAAAGGAAGAGAAAAGAGAGTAATAATTAATATAAGGAAACGAGGTCCTATATCTGTGTAAAAGGGTTTTAAAGGCAGTTGGTGGGCTTTGTCTTCATTTGGGGCTGCGAGATGGGTAGGTCTGAGATATACACAGGAAGGAATCAATGAAGTTTTGGGGGTGAAGTTCCAGAGGTGCACATGGGCAGAAACTGTCGTTTCTCAGTTCACTTCGGGAAGGGATTGCAGAATAGGACTATAGAGTCAGTCAGTGAAGGTGTGAAGAATGGGATATTATTATTCTCATGAGCTTGCGTGGGAATTCTCCTGTGTTGAGAAATGTTTTTATTTTTTATTTTTGGTTAATTTAATTAATATATACCAAATCATTATTAATTTTGGAGAATCAGAATTTTTGAAAGAGAAATTCCAGTGCATTGGACTGTGTTATTGTCTGGGATTTTATTCTTTATAATTGTTATGACAACTAAGGTCTAAAGAGTATATTTGCATGGGGGCAAGTTCCCTTTGATCACGAGCTCACTTACATCGCATAAAATAGAATATCTCTAGTCTCTCTCCTCCCAGTGTGTGGCCTCTTTTTATATCTTTGCACTTGTGAATGTGAGGAATAAGGGATAAGTATAATTCGTCAATTGTAATTTTTTTTATATGCTATGTTATTATATGACTACATTATTCGAAACAAGTTAATGGAATTTTAAAAATTGTCAAGCTTCCGAATTCGGCTTCAATACTAGAGCGAATTTCATCAACATGCATGTTGCTTTTTGCTAGACCAAACAATGAGATTAGATTCAAAATAGGCACAATAATCGCTAATAGACCTGTGATCATCAACATTGGAACCCAAATCTGAGTCACAAAAAGCAATGAATCTATAATCTAAGGACTCATGAAACTGAGGGCCATGCTCAATAGTCAATAATGAGCCAAAGTACCTTAGGATTCGCTTTAATTAGTGTCTGCCTTCCAATGAGACAGAGTCCAATAATGCATTTTTGCATTTGCATCATCATTTACATGTTCCTGGAATCAAAAGGAACCTAGCTAGTGCTAAGTCACCTTCTGCTTTAAATTCATAGATTGTACCTTCAGATATTGTATTTTCCATTTGACATCATAAGAGGCTTAGCCATGCCTCAGATAGGATTACAAAACTTAATTGTACTCTCTCTCTCTGTACTGTCATATACATTGTTCATTGAAGAATATGGAAATTGTTGCTTTGCTAAGATGCATCGATAAGCTTCTTACCGTGACTTGGGGGACCTGCCCGTATCACTACAAAATCTGGTAGTAAATATTGCTTGTTGTTTGTTGATGCCTTCAGCTGATATACACTTGCATTTTCCTCTTGAAACTATTGCTCCATTATTTGAGGTGATACATAGAGCCATATGAATAGTTTTATAATCTAATAGATATTCTCATGTGAATATCTTTGCCTGTGAAGTGCGAACAACTTATCACAGTGGGTGTCGCAACCGGGATCGCGACGTGGACGGCGAAAAAATTAAATTTCTGTTTAAAATTGGAGTCGCCACCAAATTTTTATTTAATTGGGAAAAATTATGGAAAAACCCATTTAATACAATAAAAATGATCTTTGAAACCAAATTCGAATTCGGGAGTCGGTTATGATTAGGGAAGGGTAGGGATTTAATCCTACAGCACCCCTAATACACCCGTCTTTAGACGGTACCTTAATTAATTGTGCAAATTATTAATAACCTTTCAAAATATTTATTTACACTTTTATTTTAAGAAAATTATAAAAGAAAATCTTTTTAAAATAAGAAAATTCCGGAGTACCAAACTGTCACAGCTCAGGTATCCGTAATATTGAGTTAACAAGCCGTCACGGCTAAATTAACCTCTTTATTTGAAATAAAATATATACATTTCAATGATTAATTTAAATTGAGATAATAAGGAAAAAGGAGGGTAATAATAATAATAATAATAATAATAATAATAATAATAATAATAAATAAACAATTATTTACAATAATAATAATAATGAACAAAAATATTTACATGTAAAATAGAATAAAATAATATCATAAATAAATATTAAATAAATATTTACAATAATAATAATAATAATGAACAAAAATATTTACATGCAAAACGGAATAAAATAATGTCAAAAAATTTAATTTTAGCTTGAAAGTTTGAATCATCAAGCTGTCGCAGCTTATATGTCCAAAACATTCAAGCCGTCTCGGCTAAATTAACATTTTATTCAAAATAAAATATTTAACAAATAACTGATTAATTTAATATTTAAAGAAATAAAAAAAAGATATTAAAGAAAATATTTACAAATAATACAAATTATAAAAATCTAATTTTTGTTTGAAAATTTAAAACATCAAGTCATTACTCGGATGTTTAATCGAGTTAATAAGTCAGTCACGGCTAAATTAACATCCTTATTTAAAATAATTTGATTATTAGCTAAAATTAAAAATAATACATGATACTAATAGACACTAAATATTTATAAACAAATAAAAATAACAATAACCATTTACAAATTAAAAATGGAACGACATAAAATAACCTAATAAAATCTAATTTTGACTTGACAGGAATAACCTGCTCCTACGTATCCTCTGGTACGATGAGGAATTCAAAGTCACGTAGTTCTTTTAATTGTGGGATGATTCAATTTTATTTTCGAAAAGGAGTTTTAGAATATCAAGCTGTCGCGGCTAAAATATTCTTGAATATAGAATTAATAAGCCGTCGCGGCTAAATTAACTCTAATCTTAAAACTGAATCATTGATCCTTTGCATTTTTATTTTTATTTTTATTTTTATTTTATATATTTTTTATTATTTTTATCTAAAACCGAAACAAATCAAAAAATTATTACTTGTTGTAAACAGAGAATTGACTCAACTTCAAATCAAAACAGTGCTAATAACCAATAAATACAAATGATCAAATATAAATAGATAGACAACAACAGTCTAAATATTCCTACATCCATCCCTTTTTTGTTATTTATTTATTTTTTAAATAACTCAATTACTTTATCAATTCTTTCATTCCCCTTTTTTTAAAAAAAAAATTTCTAAACTCTCCCACTATTGGGCCTCTTTATTTCGGATTCAAACAAACTCAAATATTCAAGTCCAAATGAATTCCCAAACAACCTATGTTATTGTTTAGTCTGAAGCCCACTAAGTAAAAAGAATAATAACAATGCTTAGAAATAATAAAAAAAAAAAACATGTCAGAATAAAAACAACAAGCCCAAATATTTGAACCAACAAAATAACACAAAACAAAAAAAATTCAATTTCTCTAACCCAACCCACACTCTCTCTCACATACACACACAGATACACACGCACACAAACGCACCCACACACACTCTGAGAGAGGGAGAGGGCCGAAGCCATGGAGGAAGGAGAGAAGAGAGGGGGGGTCGAGAGAGGGAGAGATTCATTGATGGACAAAGAAACCTATGCAATGCAACAGAGAGGAGGGAGGCCACGACGATCAGAGCGGCGGCCGACGGCGGTGCGCGAGCAAAGAGACGGCGGCGCAAGGTGGGGTTTTCACGAGCAGTGGTGGCTGGTGGAAGGAGCTCGTGACGCTTCTGACAAGGGGAAGAGGAGCCACGCGTGAGGGGCAAGGAGACATGGTGGCGGGCTTGCGACCGAGAAGAGGGGAGGCTGGGTCCGGCGGGCGATCCACGAGGACTTCCCAGCGAGCTCATGGCGGTGGCTGGTTTTGGCGTCAACGCGGCGCGCAAAGTGGTGGGCTTCTTCAAATCTTGGTTGTCTGTGGCATTGCTAATCCAGGCGATGCTACAACCGCGGCAGGTGGCGAGATGGCGCTGTTCCAGGCGGAAGAAGCGGCGTGACGCGGGGCTACTCCCAGAGGAATTCAGAGCTACAATGAGGGAAGGAGTCGCGCAGCCTTCTTTCCTCTCCTTCTCTTTCACTTCAATTCCTGGTTCTTTTCCTTCTTCTCCCCTTTTGTTATTCTTCTTGTTTTTATGCTTCAGCCTTTTGCTTATGTTGATTGATGTTGGACCTGAAATTTGTGTGGGTTGAGAGGAATTGTTTTTTTTGGTTTTGAAGGTGATGAATAATGGTTGAGAGGAATTTGGTGAATGAGATGATGGAGGAGGGAGTGTGGTGGAACCCAAAAAAAAAAAATCCCCCCCACTGCAGGTCCCTGAAATGGTTGATTTAAGAAGAAGATGATGATATCCCGGATGATTTAGTCACCAGGATGGATATTGTCATGATGTTGTAACTAGAGGTGAAAATAAACTTCCTCCCTTTTTCAGATTCTGTCCCCCCCTTTTCTGATTAGAATCCTTGCTCCCTATCATTATTAGTTCCCTTTTGCAGGTTAACCATATGGACTTTAGCATGTCCGTGATTTGCAGCTGAAAGGAGCTAGGAATAGGGACAAGAAGTCATCATTATATCCTCTTTTTGACCAAATTTTTCTTCCATTCTGCTTTTGTATTGTGTCACGGGAGACTCTTTCAATTCACAGATGAGTGGAAGCACACTATGCTAGTGTTTTGTATTTTTTTATTTTTTTTTTATATTTGTATTTTGGACAAGGACAAATGATCAAAATAAACAAACTAGTAATATGAAATAATTTGAATGGGTTAAACATGAATAGGTTATAAATAATTTGAAAAGAAATTGGACTAACTTTAAAGATATTGACTGCAATGTGGCTTAGATTGAAAATTAAAACTAAAGTGATGAATCATATTTTTTTTTTTATATATATCGATGCATATGGACTAAAAACTAGAATGAACCTAAAATTAGTCTAAACTGAATGTGTGCTAATAGACTAAAAGAACATGAAGATATGCCAATTTTTTTTTGAATTTTTGTTTTTATTGGTCCGGACAAAATCGGGTGTTCACAGTTGCCCCTCTTTACTCATTTCTTATGAGAAAATACAAAATTTGAATTTTAAATATTGTTCTTCATAAGGAATGAGTAAAGACATGAACATCGATTTTGTTTGGCAATGCATGCAATGCAATGAAATTTAAATCCGTAGCAAAAATGACACAAACTTTCAAGTAAAGTCACATGAGACGATGCGGTTTAGAAATCAAATATGCGTGAATCACTCAAAGAACGATGGCTAACCAATTTGACCAAAATTTACAACTTACAAGCAATGTTAAAAGTCTAATCAGAAAAATGACACTTTGAGACAATCTGTACATGTAAAAGGATAATTTGAGGATGATGGAAAAGTAAAATGGCAATCTGAGGGTGACATGAAAGTAAATTGGCAATCTGAGGCCGACTGGAAATTAAATTGGCAATCTGAGGCCGACAGGAAATGTAAATTGGCAACCTGAGGCCGACTGGAATGTAAATTGGTGGCAATCTGAGGCTGACATGAAAGTAAATTGGTGGCAATCTGAGGCCGACAGGAAAGTAAATTGGCAATCTGAGGCCGACTGGAATGTAAATTGGCAATCTGAGGCCGACAGGAAAATTAAATTGGCAATTTGAGGCCGACTGAAATGTAAATTGGCAATCTGAGGCCGACATGAAAATAAATTGGCAATCTGAGGCCGACATGAAAATAAATTGGCAATCTGAGGCCGACAGGAAAGTAAATTGGCAAACTGAGGCCGACATGAAATGTAAATTGGCAATCTGAGGCCGACAGGAAAGTAAATTGGCAAACTGAGGCCGACATGAAATGTAAATTGGCAATCTGAGGCCGACATGAAAGTAAATTGGCAATCTGAGGCCGACTGGAAAGTAAATAGGCAATCTGAGGCCGACATGAAAGTAAATTGGCAATCTGAGGCCGACAGGAAAGTAAATTGGCAATCTGAGACCGACTGGAATGTAAATTGGCAATCTGAGGCCGACAGGAAAATTAAATTGGCAATCTGAGGCCGACTGAAATGTAAATTGGCAATCTGAGGCCGACATGAAAATAAATTGGCAATCTGAGGCCGACAGGAAAGTAAATTGGCAAACTGAGGCCGACATGAAATGTAAATTGGCAATCTGAGGCCGACATGAAAGTAAATTGGCAATCTGAGGCCGACAGGAAAGTAAATTGGCAATCTGAGGCCGACTGGAATGTAAATTGGCAATCTGAGGCCGACTGAAAAGTAAATTGGCAAACTGAGGCCGACTGGAAAGTAAATTGGCATGGAAAACAATGATTTTCATAGTATCTCTCTTTTTTTTATTTCAGGTTATATGCACAAGTCATCAATTTTCAGTTTATTTCAGAAAAACTAACCGTAACCAAATCAAGCAAGCCTCAAGGAAGACTAATAACCGATCAAACTCGTAATTTATGCGCTGGATCTCCTGACATAAACTTTCTTTACTTCTGGACCTTTGCTCACTTCTTTCCCATTTTCCTTTTTCCCCTTTTTTAGGATGATGCTTGCTTTTCTGCCGAGTTTGACTGAAACTTCGGAATTCTCTTAGTGTGATGCTAGACATGGATGTATTGCTATAAGAATTATTAGGTTGTATAACTTTAGACTTAAATTTATACTTACTCGAGACATTATGAATAAATATGCATTTAAAGATGGAATGAAAAGACTGGCTGAATAAGCATCTTTATTGCTTGGTGTATGGGATGACAAATATTTGAATGGTGGGAACAACATAAAAGCAAAAGACAAGACTGTGAAATACATGAAATTTTGCCCCAGTTTAAGTTCTTTGATGCTCAATCAATCAACTTTTTCGCAGCAAGTTGAACAACATAGCCATGATCTTTGATGATGTCTTCAGACCTTTTCCTTTTCTGAAAATTGCCCCAGTTTTAGTCTTGGTCTGTTGGTTCACTGGACAAATTCAACATTCAAAAATTGCCCCATTATAGGTTGCTTGAGATGATGCTTATCTTTTTGCTCTAACTTTTGCCTAGGTTGCTCTTTCGAGTTTTCAACCTAACGAGCTTCTTTTCCTTTCTTTTTTTTCTTTTCATTTTACCCTAACTTTTGCTTAGGTCGCTCTTTCGAGTTTTCAACCTAACGGAATTTTTCAACATCTTTTCAAGCATAAAACCTTTTTACTGCATCGGTATTGATTGGTTTAGGCAATTTTTGTCCATCCATGTTTTGCAAAATCAATGCTCCGCCTGAGAATGCTTGCTTGACAATATAAGGACCTTCGTAACTTGGAGCCCACTTGCCCCGTACATCCTCTTGATTAGGGAGAATTTTCTTCAAAACCAAATCTCCTGGATGAAAATCTCTAGGACGGACTTTCTTGTTAAAAGCCTTAGCCATTCTACCTTGGTACAACTGGCCGTGACAAATAGCTGCCAACCTTTTCTCTTCTATCATGTTCAACTGTTGATATCGAGCCTTCACCCATTCAGATTCTTCTAACTCAGCCTCCATTAGAACCCTTAATGATGGGATTTCCACTTCTATAGGAGATACAGCCTCTATTCCATACACCAATGAGAAGGGAGTTGTCCCTATACTTGATCGTATGTTAGTACGATATGCGTGCAAAGCATAAGGTAGCATTTCATGCCAGTCTTTGTAATTCACCACCATCTTGGCGATGATTTTCTTGATATTCTTATTTGCTGCTTCAACCGCACCATTCATTTGAGGCCTATAAGGAGCTGAGTTGTGATGCTTGATCTTGAAAGTCTCAAAGAACTTTTGAACTTCGGCACCATTGAGGTTAGGAGCATTATCTGTGATAATTCTTTCTGGAATCCCATATCTGCAGATGATATCTCTTTTGATGAATCTGAGAAACACTTTCTGTGTGATGTTAGCATATGAAGTAGCTTCCACCCACTTTGTGAAATAGTCTATCGCCACCAAAATGAAACGATGACCATTTGAAGCTTTAGGATTGATAGGGCCAATGACATCCATGCCCCACATTGAGAAAGGCCAAGGAGATACCATGTTGTGCAAGCGGAATCGGGAGGAGCATTGACTCGGTTTGCATATATTTGGCATTTTTGGCATTTTGAACATAATTGATGCAATCATTTTCCATGGGGACCAGTAATAACCGCTTCTTAGGATTTTATGCGTGCCATCATATGTCCATTAGCATGGGTTCCACAAATTCCTTCATGGATCTCCGTCATGATCATTTGAGCTTCATGAGCATCCACACATCTGAGGAGAGTGGTGTCATGATTTCTCTTGTAAAGGACTTCACCATTCAAGAAAAAGGCCATGGCCAATCGTCGAATTGTATTTCTTTGCACTTCATTTGCTCCAAATCGGATATTCTCCTTTTGAATGTCTTGCTTGATGTCATAATACCATGGTTGTCCATCTGGCTCAACCTCCACATTGTCACAGTATATTGGTTCACTTTGCACCTCTACGTGGATGGGTTGGACATTGGTATGGACTTCCAATTTTGTCATTGCAGCTAGGGTTGCCAATGCATCCGCAAATTGGTTATGGTCTCGAGTTAAGTGAGAGAATGACACATCATCAAATTCTTCAATTAATCGAGACAAGTATTTACGATAAGGCACCAATTTGGATCCTTCGTACGCCATTCTCCATTAACTTGATAGATTATGAGCGCAGAATCTCCAAACACCTTTAATTCTTTGATCCCTAGGTCAATTGCAGCTTGCAAACCATTCGCACAAGCTTCATATTCTGCGATGTTGTTGGTGCATTCAAAATCTAACTTGATGGAAACTGGGTATTGTTTTCCGGTGGTGACACTACTACGACTCCTATTCCACACCCATTCATATTGGCGGCCCCATCGAAGTACATTGTCCATACATTCTCCTTTTCTTTCTCATCTTTTTCCACTGTTAACACCTCACCATCGGGAAATACAGGCATGATAGGCTGTATATCCTCAAGAGGATTTTCAGCTAGATGATCGAATTGCACTTCCCTTGATGGACTTGAGTCACATATTTGATATCAAATTGACAAGATCACTTGCCATTTTGACATTCTCAATGAAACATGAGGACTATCAAATATGTATTTCAATGGATCCATTCGAGTGATTAACCAGGTAGTGTAGTATAGCATGTACTGCCTCAACCTCTTGGATGTCCATACTAATGCACAACAAGTCTTTTCAATCGCCAGATAACGGGATTCACAATCATTAAACTTTTTGCTCAGATAATAAATTGCCTGTTCTTTCTTACCAGACTCATCATATTGACCTAACATTGCCCCAAGTGACGTGGGCAACACTGTGAGGTATAATATTAAAGGGACGATGCAGTGCAGTGGAGCTAGAATTGGAGGTTTCATCAAATAAGCTTTTATTTTATCAAAAGCTTCTTGGCATTCTTCATTCCACTCTCCGGGTTGATGTTTTCGAAGCAGCTTGAATATAGGCTCACAAGTGCTAGTCAAATTAGCAATAAATCTAGCAATGTAATTAAGCCTTCCGAGAAAACTTCTCACTTCTCGTTCGGTTCGAGGAGCAGACATTTCTTGTATTGCCTTCACCTTGTCAGGATCCACTTTTATCCCTTCTCTGCTAACAATGAACCCGAGTAACTTCCCTGTAGAAGCTCCAAAAATGCATTTATTCGGATTCAACCGCAACTTGTATCTTCTGAGCCTTTCAAACAGCTTTCGCAGAACTGTCACATGACTTTCTCCCTCTTTAGATTTGGCGACCATATCATCTACATACACCTCAATCTCTTTATGCATCATGTCATGGAATAATGCGACCATGGCACGTTGGTAGGTGGCACCGGCATTCTTCAATCCAAACGGCATGGTGTATAGCAAAATGTGCCCCACGGAGTTATGAAAGTAGTTTTGCCTTTGTCATGAATATCCATGGGAATTTGGTTATACCCAGAATATCCATCCATAAAGGAAAATCGGTGATTTCCAGCAGTATTATCAACAAGGACATCAATGTGGGGTAGAGGAAAATCATCTTTCGGGCTAGCTTTATTCAAATCCCGATAGTCTACACACATTCTAACTTTTCCGTCCTTCTTAGGTACAGGCACAATGTTGGCCACCCAATCAGTATGTCTTGATACCTCTAAAAATCCAGCCTCCAGCTGTTTAGTCACTTCCTCTTTAATCTTTAATGGCATGTCCGGTCGCATTCTTCTCAACTTTTGCTTCTTTGGCTCAGCTTCGGGATACAAAGGAATCTTGTGTGAAGCAATCTCTGGGTCTAATCCTGGCATATCATGATAGGACCATGCAAATACATCCAGGAATTCTTTGAACAATGCAACCATTTCTGTGCGTTCAGGATTTTCCACTATCTTCAGCTCCTTTTTGTCTTCTTCGGTGCCCATGTTAATCACCTCAAACACCTCATTGTCTAAGTCAAATCCTTTTTCTGAATAATCCAGGAGGTTTGAAAACTGTTCAATAGCTTCTTCATCATCCTCGAACTCATGGTTATCGCAGTCAAGTGCAGCAAGAGAATCAATTGATAAGTTCCCAAATTCCTTTTCATGTGGCAACATTTCTATGACATTCAAGTTCCTGGAAAGTAATTGTGGTGGATTGGAATGCTAAACCAAATGGTGGATTATAAAATAGCATGGAAAATGCAAATTAACGAATTGAGAATGGTAAGAAAAAACATAACAGAAAAGAGAAAGCAAAAGAAATAGAGGCAGAACGAGGCAAATGGAAAATATAGAGAAAGATTATTGAAAATCATGCAAATTCATTCAAATGATGTCACTGAGTAGCATAAACAAAAGCATAAATAATTCTTGAATAATACAACCCAACAAATTACTTTTCAGCAATAACATCAAGCATTGGTTCAATTTGTCCGATTCAGCGTCTCATCATTGCTAGCAACATGGACTTTGTTATTTTCTTCAATTGTTTCAGCATCCAAAGTGTTGATGGTGGAGAAATAACGAGGGGAGCGAACTTCACCGGCCATAATCACTTCAGCTGGACCAGGAAATGTCTCTTTCAAGTGAGGGATCAGCTTTATTTTCCCTTTCTGTTTATTCTGTTCCAGAGCCAAGGCACTTATCTTGTCATCCAGGGAGGTCTCATATCCTAGACCAAATCGGTTAGCCTTCTCTGGCACCGATATGGGAGTTTGGGAGCCTTGCAATTGTGATCCTAGTCCTTTTCCTTCTAGATATCCATTCTTAGCCATGATGTGAGCCACTACCTGATTTTGTATTAGGGCCTTATCTTGCTCTTGTCTCAGCCCTCGCCTCCGGTTGTGCCATGAACTGTTCTCCACTAGCTCCACATTTTCAACATATGGCAATGTCACTGGTTTGGATACCAGGATCTCCTTTTCTCCATGGATTGTGATGACTGAACTATTCTCAATGTATTTAACCTTCTGATGCAAGGTTGAAGGGACAGCACCGACACCATTTATCCATGGTCTTCCGAGCAGCATATTGTAGTCTGACTCGATCTCCATCACTTGGAACAATACGTCGAATTTGCTCGGGCCGATCTCCAATAACAACATCATCTCCCCTAGGATGCTTTTCTTTGCTCCATCAAAAGCTTTCACTACCATCATTTGTGGTAGTATATCTTCCTTACTTATCGACAAATAGCTTAAAGTCGACACAGGTAAGACATTCAATCCCGACCCTCCATCAATGAGAATTCTGGGCACTATGTATCCTTTACATTTGAGGGTTATGTATAGTGCTCGTGGGTTGACCTGTGAAACAACTTCTTCATTTGAAAACGTGATTATGTTAACACGTTTCACTGGATCCACCATATTCACCACATTTTTCGATGAGACATCAGGTTTGACATAAGCTTCCTTCAAAACTTTTATTACTGCCTTTCGATGAGGTTCAGATGACATGATTAATGATAAAAGAGATATTAAGCGGGAGTCTTCTTTAATTGTTCCAAAATATCGTACTCGCTCTGTTTCATGATCTTCAGAAACTCTTCTTCCTCATTTTCTTTTTCTTTTCTTTCTAAATCTGAACTTTTTCCCGCATATCCTTCATTGACAAACTTTCCTTTTTCCAGCTCCCCGGGTCCATAAACTCTTCCACTTCTTGTTATTCCTTTCACCTCCATGACACCAGTCACCTCTTCATTTTCTCGAGCCTTGAGGTTTCGATGTCTCTGCTTATCTTGACTGGTCTCATAATTCCAAGGCACAAAGCATGTGTAGTCTTATACTCAAATGATGTGGGTTTCTTGGCGATAATGACCACTTTTACGGCTTAGGAGCTACATTAAGTGGTGGTACTCAAGTATGAAAGGTTCGATTACATTCACCTCATCGGTATATTCAGCCTCTTTTTGCTTGTATTACTCCTAAGTTGAGTAATCCTGCAGAGCCTTGAAATCGGCAATTTTCTATGTCATGGCCAAGAGCCCCACAGTGATACAGGCAGCTTGAATTCATGTCATATTTCTCATTATCCTTTGTTGTCGGAGCAGATGCCATGATGTCGTAACCAGACTCATTCAGGCGAACAAAAATTCTCTCCATGGGTGTTTTGAGATTCAAAACCTTCCTTATCAAGAATTCTTCTTCCTCTACAGCATTTACCCGGCCTCCTCTTTCATGATTTGGCATTGGGTTATGGACAATGTCTGGTTTTGACTCCTCTTGAAAGTCTAGCCTTCCACAAGCAATCAGTCTTTTTACTGCCGTCTTGAAGCCTTCGCAATCTTCAATTGAATGCCCTGCTATGTCCATATGGTATTTGCAAGTAAGGTTCGGGTTGTACCAAGCTGGATATGGTGGTTCTAATGGGCGTACAGGATAAGCCGAGATCAAGTGGGCATCAACTAATCGTTGAAAGAGATCAGCGTTTGAAATGGATAGTTTAGGGAAATGTGGCAAATTCTGGAATCGGGAACGGCTTTGATTTTGAGTATTTGGTCGTGGTGGTGTGGTGTTTGAAAAGTTCTGAGGATGCACGGTTGAGTTATAGGCGTATGTTGGTCGAGCTGGTTGGTATGGTCGTATGTGAATGTTATTGACTTGCGGTGGGGAATATGGGATGGTATTTGTGGTTTGTGTGGTTTGGTAAAATGGGTAAGGAGTGGTTGAGGTTTGGTATGGTGGTGTTTGGGGTCTTGGGTGCATTGGTGCGTGTCTTGGGTTAAAGGGTTCTTGACTGCACATAGTTTACATCAGTCTCCTTCTTCCTAGGTGGGAAACTTTTTCTTGTGTCTTCATTGCCCATGGGAAGTTTACCTGTTTTGGCTAAATTCTCAATTCTTTCTCCAGCAGTGATCAACTCAGAGAAATCTTTGTATGCTGCTCCTGCCATTGCTCCGATATAAGGAGATCCCAGGGTTCCTAAAAAGTACGAACACATTTCAGAAAGGATAAGTGGCGGTTGCACTTGAGCGGCCAGAGCTCTCCATCTTTGAGCATATTGCTTGAATGACTCATCTTTCTTTTTCTGCATAGCACTCAATTGTTCTCTAGTTGGTGCTATTTCCATGTTAAACTTGTATTGATTCATGAATTGGTCCACCAGTTCTCTCCAGCTAGAAATCTTTGAATGGTCTAATTGAATATACCATTCTAGAGCAGGTCCAGTTAAACTTTCATGAAAAAAGCTAACGAGAAACTTTTCATCTTTAGACCAAATTGACATCTTGGTGCAATAACTCTTCAAATGGAAGAGAGGGTTACCCGTTCCATCATACTTCGAGAAGTCAGGAATCTTGAAGTCCTTCGGAACCACTGCATCGATGGGAGGGCAAAGTTGCTCAATTTCCATATAGCCATAAGTGCTAGGCCCTTGGATAGCTTTAATTTGATCCTGAATCTTCTTCATCCATTCTTCTTTGAACTTGTCCTTTTCTGCCTCTGCACGGCTGTTTTCCGAGGAAAATGGTTGCTTTTGGATGACAACACGAGGTGGCTCCCAAATAGGGGTAATATGCCCATGCCCATCAGTATGAACATTCTCTAAGGGACGATAGCCTTCTCCAATAGGGATTACTAATGGCATTGTAGGTGGTGGTTGTCCAAGAGAGTTATTCGGAATCCCATCCCCGTCATTCATCCCTTGAGTGACATTTAGAGCTGCATCTGATACCACAGGTATAGTCATCGTTGTAGCACTTGGTTGTACACCTCCTGAGTTTTGGTGGGCTCTCAATAAGTCGAGTGACTCCATCATAGCCCGCATCATCTCCTCTATTCTTCCCTGGTTGTTTGACAACTCGTTCAATCTTCCTCTCACTACATCAACTTCCATGCTTAAGTTTCTTCCGGGTTCAGAAGTAATTATAGCCGAGGTGGTTCTGAGTTGGAATAGCTCTTCCCGATTGAAGTAATTGCAGGCGGGTAGTCCTTCACAGTTGATGTTTCCACCGGCCATCTTGGTTCGAGCTCTAGTGTTATGAACACGAGTTAGATCGGTATCTTCTTTCCTTGGGCGCCCAATGGTTGCGATGTTTCACCTGGGTAAAAAAAAAAAAAAATAGTTTAAGTAAAAAGATAAAAATGTCGCGATTTGTTAGAGACCGTCAATCGTGCTGAGTCTTGATGTGAGTATCTTCGGTCACAACTTTTTCCAGAACGTCTCGTTCAAAGGTAATAAGTTATCTTTAATGGGTATTGCCGAAATAATGAAACAATCATTCATTCATCAGAGGAGTAGATTACAATCATCATATTTTTTTTACATCCATTCCCAGAAATGACGAAAAAGTACATCATAAAGCTAGATACCGATCTTTAAAAACATCATCACCAAAAGGTAATGCCTCTTCAACTTCTTTCAGCAATTATCTGTTTCATCCTTCCAACCAAATCCTTGCGATGGTCGACAAAGTTGCGAAGTCCAACTGGGTCTTGAAAGGAATAACTTCTTGCTCAGCTATTTCCGGTATCTGGGAACGTCTTCTATTCTTTGTATTAGCTAGCCCTGCCAGATTTGAAAAATGAGTCTTCAACTCATGAATGATGTGACTTTGGTGTTGCACCTCAAACTCCAAATCTGTGACCCTTTTCTTCTCTTCTTCTAAGGCAGCTTGAAACTTCATAGTCTCATCTTTCATGTGTTGTTTTAGTTCCCCAATCTTCCTCTGGTATTCCTTGCTTATCTCTCTCATTTCTCGCTTCATTTGTTCCTCTCTGCTATTGCGGCTACCTCAGCAATTTTGGCATCTAGAAGTTGATTCCTTAACTGTTGATTTTCGGCTACTGCACGGTCACGCTCTTGCCTTGGCTTAGCCCGAGTTCTTTATTAGCGACTTGGAGGCATTCCTTGGTCTTCATCATGTGGTCATACCCCATTTTCAACTTCTTAGTGGTGCCCTCTAGAAGTTGGTTTCTCTCAGTCTTTCTCGCTTCAAATCTGCATAATTATGGTGAGCACTTTCCAATGCGGCCTCAACTTGCATCTTTTCTTGCTTAACTCTGTCTAACTTCTCTTTTATTTCTTTGATCCCCTCATCATCGTCAAAATGTGAGGATGATGCCTTGTTATGTGGGGTTGTTGTCCAGGTTGAATGGCGGTTTAATCTCTTGAGCCCTATTCTTCACCCATTGGCGGTAGCTTTCTTTCCTTTGCATGACTTCTAACTCCCGTTCTTTTCCTTTCACGACAACCTTGTTCCAAGCAAATCGGACTTTGTAGCATGCCAAGATTCTCAAAGTCCTGGTAATACAAGACAAATGGAGTGATTGCGTGGAGGTGGTCCCATCATGGGGTAACCAAGTTGACGTGATACCAATCTTTGGATTGTAATTTATGCATCTCGGGTACCCATGAGGGGAACATTTGAGAAGTTTCCACCGATAGATCAAAGTCTGCCCGTCTTCCCACCAAGGGTACCATCGGATCATCTTTTCATTCAATTTGGCTAGGTCTTGGGCCCATTCTTGTCCATTCTTCTTCTTAATATGATACATTTTTAGATCTTCAATCGGACAAGGCGCCTTGTAACTTCTCTGGAATACATGTGCAGTGGCCCATACATACAACATTGGCAGACAGCATAAAATTCTTTTGCCATTCCTCTCATAGCAAAAATTTAAGGTACAATAAACATCGCCAAGAGGTGGAGCAGGATTATGACTATGAAATTTTCGAGAGAGAAATACATCAATAGCCGCGAAGTCCACAAAGCCTTCAATATTTGGAAACAGAACAGTGCCATAAACAGTGAGAGCCAATACATCCACAAAAGGGTCCCAATCTTTAGCTTCAGCTAAGCCATGCATATGCTTCTCCAAATAATCCCTTGGGAATCCATTGGTCCCATTTCTACACCTTTGAGCTTCATGCAAATCCTTTACATTGATCTTTAAGACAGCTGCTACTGTATGTAAGGAAGGATAATGGCCTTGGTAATGATAAGGTTTTTCCCCTTCTAGTGGTAGCCCCAAGATTCGCTCAAATTCTTCAAGAGTTGGTGCCAATTGGAAGTCTTGAAAAGTAAAACATCGGAGAGGAGGATCATAGTACTGTGCCAATCTTTGTGATTGCCTCTACATTCTTCCACCTCTAACAGATTCAAAACTTTTCCATACTTCCTTGCTAGAGAAAGACGTTGTGGCATACCCAATTGTTGACCTAGTGATCTCAGACTTTTTGTGTCAGGCTTCTTAGCTTTAAGATGTAAAGTTTTCTTTAATTTTTCCCCCTCATGATTGTTTGATCTCATGTTCATTTCCATTTTCCAAAGATACTCACAACAAGACTTGGATATGATTCTCTAACAAACCTGGAAAACAAAGAAAAAATGTGATGATTTTCATTTAAATGTAAAAGGAAATAATAAATACTTTGAACATGTTAAAGAATTTATGTATAAGGAAATGAATTAAAGAAAGAGTATGCTCCCTTTGTGTCCTATTTGAGTTAAGCTCTGGAGGTCAATCTATAGTTCTATGGTTATTCTACTTTGTGAACACTTGCAATAGGTGGATCTATATACTCAGGATTCTACGGCCTCTAGAGTTAAAGACTCATTTCGGAATACTATCCACAACAGCAGGTAAACCGCTAGGTGTGGAATATTCACAAAAGAGTCACACTCTAGACGAGATTTTCGTGATAACCAAACAGGATGAATATCCAAAATGGGTACCACTACACAATCTCTTACCTATCTCAAGTTGCACTCGAGACCGGGTATAGGGCCCCACTCGTGTGTGATTAATGTGTAAGTGTTGTGTGTGAAGAGAGCATACAAACCTGGAATCCTAAAACTACCCACGACAACACCTGCAAAATAGACAATATAGAACAAAAGTCTTCTATCCTAGAGTGCAAAGAAACCAAAATAAAGATATACAGACAGAACAAAGTCTTCTATCCTAGAGTGTAAAGAAACCAAAATAAATATAGACAGAGCAAAGTCTTCTATCCTAGGGTGGTTATAAAGAATTAAACATAAATAAGTATATACAAACAGAGCAAAATCTTCTATCCTAGGGTGGCCGTAAAGAATTAAATACGAAAATATATACAAATACGATGGTAACAAATTCTAAAAGAAAGAGGATAATAGAAAACTAACAATAAAATAAAATAAAATGAAAAGACAAAAAAAAAATGAGGTTATAATAATAAGCACAATAAATTATTATAGGCCTGACTCTCACGTCCCCAGTGGAGTCGCCATCTGTCATAAGGGATCGCGTGACGTGGGCTGAAAAATTAAATTTCTGTTTAAAATTGGAGTCGCCACCAAATTTTTATTTAATTGGGAAAAATTATGGAAAAACCCATTTAATGCAATAAAAATGATCTTTGAAACCAAATTCGAATTCGGGAGTCGGTTATGATTAGGGAAGGGTAGGGATTTAATCCTACAGCACCCCTAATACACCCGTCTTTAGACGGTACCTTAATTAATTGTGCAAATTATTAATAACCTTTCAAAATATTTATTTACACTTTTATTTTAAGAAAATTATAAAAGAAAATCTTTTTAAAATAAGAAAATTCGAGTACCAAGCATCATGACTCAGGTATCCGTAATATTGAGTTAACAAGCCGTCACGGCTAAATTAACCTCTTTATTTGAAATAAAATATATACATTTCAATGATTAATTTAAATTGAGATAATAAGGAAAAAGGAGGGTAATAATAATAATAATAATAATAATAATAATAATAATAAATAAACAATTATTTACAATAATAATAATAATGAATAAAAATATTTACATGTAAAATAGAATAAAATAATATCATAAATAAATATTAAATAAATATTTACAATAATAATAATAATAATGAACAAAAATATTTACATGCAAAACGGAATAAAATAATGTCAAAAAATTTAATTTTAGCTTGAAAGTTTGAATCATCAAGCTGTCGCAGCTTATATGTCCAAAACATTCAAGCCGTCTCGGCTAAATTAACATTTTATTCAAAATAAAATATTTAACAAATAACTGATTAATTTAATATTTAAAGAAATAAAAAAAAGATATTAAAGAAAATATTTACAAATAATACAAATTATAAAAATCTAATTTTTGTTTGAAAATTTAAAACATCAAGCTGTCACGGCTCAGATGTTTAACTGAGTTAATAAGCCGTCACGGCTAAATTAACATCCTTATTTAAAATAATTTGATTATTAGCTAAAATTAAAAATAATACATGATACTAATAGACACTAAATATTTATAAACAAATAAAAATAACAATAACCATTTACAAATTAAAAATGGAACGACATAAAATAACCTAATAAAATCTAATTTTGACTTGACAGGAATAACCTGCTCCTACGTATCCTCTGGTACGATGAGGAATTCAAAGTCACGTAGTTCTTTTAATTGTGGGATGATTCAATTTTATTTTCGAAAAGGAGTTTTAGAATATCAAGCTGTCGCGGCTAAAATATTCTTGAATATAGAATTAATAAGCCGTCGCGGCTAAATTAACTCTAATCTTAAAACTGAATCATTGATCCTTTGCATTTTTATTTTTATTTTTATTTTTATTTTATATATTTTTTATTATTTTTATCTAAAGCAAAACAAATCAAAAATTATTACTTGTTGTAAACAGAGAATTGACTCAACTTCAAATCAAAACAGTGCTAATAACCAATAAATACAAATGATCAAATATAAATAGATAGACAACAACAGTCTAAATATTCCTACATCCATCCCTTTTTTGTTATTTATTTATTTTTTTAAATAACTCAATTACTTTATCAATTCTTTCATTCCCCTTTTTTTAAAAAAAAAAATTTCTAAACTCTCCCACTATTGGGCCTCTTTATTTTCGGATTCAAACAAACTCAAATATTCAAGTCCAAATGAATTCCCAAACAACCTATGTTATTGTTTAGTCTGAAGCCCACTAAGTAAAAAGAATAATAACAATGCTTAGAAATAATAAAAAAAAAAAACATGTCAGAATAAAAACAACAAGCCCAAATATTTGAACCAACAAAATAACACAAAACAAAAAAAATTCAATTTCTCTAACCCAACCCACACTCTCTCTCACATACACACACAGATACACACGCACACAAACGCACCCACACACACTCTGAGAGAGGGAGAGGGCCGAAGCCATGGAGGAAGGAGAGAAGAGAGGGGGGGTCGAGAGAGGGAGAGATTCATTGATGGACAAAGAAACCTATGCAATGCAGAGAGAGGAGGGAGGCCACGGCGATCGTGAGCGGCGGCCGACGGCGCTTGAGCAAAGAGGCGGCGCAAGGTGGGGTGTTCACGAGCTGTGGTGGCTGGTGGTAGGAGCTCGTGACGCCACAAAGAAGGGGAAGAGGAGCCAGCGTGAGGGGGCAAGGAGACATGGTGGGCGGGCTTGCGGCAGAAGAGGAGCTGGGGTCGGCGGCGACAGCATGCGATCCACGAGGACTTCCCAGCGAGCTCATGGCGGGTGAGCTGGTTTTGGCGTCAACGCGGCGCGCAAAGTGGTGGGCTTCTTCAAATCTTGGTTGTCGGCGCGGCAGCTGCTAATCCAGGCGATGCTACAACCGCGGCTGCAGGTGGCGAGATGGCGCTGTTCCAGGCGGAAGAAGCGGCGTGACGCGGGGCTACTCCCAGAGGAATTCAGAGCTACAATGAGGGAAGGAGTCGCGCAGCCTTCTTTCCTCTCCTTCTCTTTCACTTCAATTCCTGGTTCTTTTCCTTCTTCTCCCCTTTTGTTATTCTTCTTGTTTTTATGCTTCAGCCTTTTGCTTATGTTGATTGATGTTGGACCTGAAATTTGTGTGGGTTGAGAGGAATTGTTTTTTTTTGGTTTTGAAGGTGATGAATAATGGTTGAGAGGAATTTGGTGAATGAGATGATGGAGGAGGGAGTGTGGTGGAACCCAAAAAAAATCCCCCCCACTGCAGGTCCCTGAAATGGTTGATTTAAGAAGAAGATGATGATATCCCGGATGATTTAGTCACCAGGATGGATATTGTCATGATGTTGTAACTAGAGGTGAAAATAAACTTCCTCCCTTTTTCAGATTCTGTCCCCCCCTTTTCTGATTAGAATCCTTGCTCCCCATCATTATTAGTTCCCTTTTGCAGGTTAACCATATGGACTTTAGCATGTCCGTGATTTGCAGCTGAAAGGAGCTAGGAATAGGGACAAGAAGTCATCATTATATCCTCTTTTTGACCAAATTTTTCTTCCATTCTGCTTTTGTATTGTGTCACGGGAGACTCTTTCAATTCACAGATGAGTGGAAGCACACTATGCTAGTTTTTTTTATTTTTTTATTTTTTTTTTATATTTGTATTTTGGACAAGGACAAATGATCAAAATAAACAAACTAGTAATATGAAATAATTTGAATGGGTTAAACATGAATAGGTTATAAATAATTTGAAAAGAAATTGGACTAACTTTAAAGATATTGACTGCAATGTGGCTTAGATTGAAAATTAAAACTAAAGTGATGAATCATTTTTTTTTTTTATATATATCGATGCATATGGACTAAAAACTAGAATGAACCTAAAATTAGTCTAAACTGAATGTGTGCTAATAGACTAAAAGAACATGAAGATATGCCAATTTTTTTTTGAATTTTTGTTTTTATTGGTCCGGACAAAATCGGGTGTTCACAGTGGGGAATAGATAAAATGATCGATCCCCTAACTCATTGGTCATGTGGCTCTAATATCATATTAACCATCTCTGTTAAAAGCTTAAGTTGAAAAATAGATGAGTGAGACATAGACAGTTTAATGCTCTGACAACTACTTTAATAATGTACCATTTTATAATTTATTGATAATATGCGGATAGAGAATTTTGTATAAATAATAAATCAGATTCACTTCACATATTGTAGCTAAGTCTAGTGATTCTGCTTCAACGTGAATAAAGGCTTTCAACTTGACTCAAAACTTACAATAAAAGGGGAAGTAGGGCATTCTTGCCTTTCTCTTCTAATTTCTTTGTTTGTGTTCTTCCTTTATTTTTATGTAAAGTAAAGACGAACTGAATTATATGTGTATGTATGTGACAGTCACGAGTAAACAAATCTACTCCTTCAAAGTTCAACCACAGGGTAGCACAATATTTTTAACCATATATATGGAGATGTATCTAGTGAGAGGAGTGATTTTATATGAGAGTGAGAAAATCAATCTGGACCATATAATTATACGTGATTAGTTAGGACTAAAAATTATTAAAAACTCATGTATCTTTATGTTTTAATCTTAACAATTAATACAAGATCTAACGGCCCGAATTTACTTCTTTAACTCTTATATATATATATATATATATATATATATATATATATATATATATATATATATACATATATATCACGATTTGTCATATTTTCGGTAGTAGTTCTTAATTAGGGATGCATAATACATGAGTTTATTTGGGTGCACAAATCCAAACATACGCTTAGCAAATAAATTACTCAATAAATAAAAGCACTTACGTCAAGCAAACCCCACAATCAAGGCCACAATATATAATTAAATTATACATGCATAGGCTTTCTCATCGTAATAAAAAAAAATATTTATGCAAATAAACAAAAAAAAAGATTTGGTATAGAAATAGACAAAAAATATACACGCGAATACGTAAGGGCCCCTTGCGTATTCCTACCTGTACTAGATACACAGGGTCTCTTTGCGAATTCATGCATGTACCGCATACGCAGAGACTCCTTGCATATTCTCTTTTTTTTCCTATTCGCCTTGGATCCTTACGTATTTGGTTGCCCTTTCTATATAAACCATCGGTCAGTCCATTTGGTGTGTGAAGTGTTTTGTGAGAAAATGGTGGAGTGTTTCATACTTGTTCATTATGATGGAAAAATGGAAGACACAACAAATGAAGGAGTGAAATTTTATAGTCAGAGACCAATTGGTGTCATTGTTAGTCCATCTATAGATTTTTGGAGTTGCAAGGCAAAATACTTGAGCAGATAGGTCCTCATAAACGGATTAACCAAATGTCTTATAGAGTACCTATAGCATTTAGGTATGGTGTGGTCAAGTATAACTGTTTTCCCATTTATAGCGACATTGAAACGAGCCTTATGTTTAAATTCTAAGCTCCATTTCCGGAGGTTCGAGTAATGGAAATTTTCACCATTCTAGAATATTATGATTTGAGCTCTGCTGGTTCTACTCCTCATACATCAGTGAATGTTATCTGGCCACCATATACCTTATCATTACTACGGCCATCCATTGCATGCAGTCTATCAATATTTAAAAGGGCATATGGAATAGACTGCATGCACTAGTACTGTCGCAGGACATAATCCGACTAGTGCCACTCCACAATCTCAAAACATATGAGTGTAGTAACCGAAGCCCACACACCAGCACCTCCATACACATGGGTTGGTGTGACAGCAATGACACTTGCGTCCTTATATGGTGACCACTGAAACTACAATGATTGACAACTTAAGTTAAACTTTTTGTGTAACCATATAATATGGAATTTAAACAATTAAATTACTTAGCGTCACTTACCCCATCAATGGGTATGGCATCAAGTCGTGCCCTAAAGTCCACCAAACGACGGGCATCCTTGTCTAATGGAATCCTCAATTTGCCCCACCTAAAATAAAAAACCATTTTGTAATTAATGAAATTCAAACATGTAGAGGTCAAAGCAAATGTACAAATAACTGATTGGCATCATAAAATGTATACCTCGAGGCTAGTGGAAATGCAAGCCCCTGATCGTATCTAAAGTGTAGTGAAGGGATCCGATAATAAGCCCATGACAGCAATAAGGCTATGCACCCTGCAATGTCGGCAACTCTAGCATTCACAGCTTGACGAAGGCTGCAATGTAAACAAGCCAAGACCGCGGATCCCCAGCTATAGCCCCATGTCACTCTGAAATCGCATAGTAGGGGTAACCACTTAAGATGAACACACAAGGATGACTTGTTTGGACACAAGAGCCCGCCAATCAATAGTAATAGGTATGCCCTTGTTTATTGCTACACTAGTACCTTAGAAGCATCAATGAGAAACACTTCAGTTTTGAATGTCTCCTTAATTCAAGTCAGCTTGACATAAGATCCATGTCGATCTCTCTCTACTCAAGGACTACACCTAATAAATCCCAACAGATAACCCATATGCTCTGCTAGTGCCATCTCTCTCTCATGCCCCCATACTACCACTGACTGTATCCTCGTCAACCATCAACCCTAACTACATCACCACATACATCCTAGAGAGTAATAGTACATTCTCCATATGAAAGATGAAATGTGTGTATCTCTGGACGCCATCTTTCTACCAATGAATTGATGAGTGTTGAGTCATAGTGGAAGTTGCCAAAATTGGCAACCTCCCAAAAACTCTGCCTGTCATCGGTAATATTCCATGCGAGCATAGGGTGTCGGTGAGCCACAATGCCTCGATTGCAATATTCTATGCGGTTGCATAAATAAAATAATATGTTACTAAATATCAATCCATGATTTAAAAAACAAAACCTTAAAAAATTAGTCATCAATATTAATTAAATATATAGATTCTCAAACTATCTTAAACTAATTAAATATATAGATTCTCAAGGATTAGATTTTACCACCCCAAAGCCTAAACTAAATAATTTTTAATCAAAAGTTTACTGATGGTTTGATATTAAACTTATAAATGTAATTAAAAAAAAAACTATCATTGTCAACAGATCATCCATCTAAAAGTAACTGAACAATTAAAGTTATACAAATTTAATTGATATTACCATGGTTGACATTAAACCAAACTAATTGCTAGATAACTTGCTATTAAATTAAATTATATTATATACATTCTGCTCGATAAAGTGAAAATCCTAGTAAAGTGCATAATAAACTAATTTTAAAGTTAAAATGTCCCAACTTCAATAGTAAAATTATTCACTTTTCCATTAAACTAAACTAATTTTAAATTAATTAAACTAATAAAGAGAATACTTGGCAATCAAGTAAACAAATTAAACTAAACATCTTCGCTTAAACTAAACTAATAAAGAGAATACCTAACAATCAATAAAACAAATTAAACTAAACAAATTCCCCTAAACTAAACTAACTTAAAATTAACTAAACTAATTCAAGTAAGCAAACTAAACAAAATATATTCCCTTAAACTAACCTAACTTAAAATTAACTAAACTAATAGAGAGAATACTAACTAAACTAACTTCAAATTAAAAAAAAGGAAACAATAAAAGTATATTAATTAATAAATAGACAAAATATCTAGCTATCAAGCTTAACGGATATATGAATATCATCTAAGCGGTAAAAATTATTTGTCATGATGAACAAAATTTCTTTAAAAGTGAAAGTGAAAATGAAAGGATAAGATTGAGAAGATAAATGCGAATGATTGAGTTGTGGCGTATTCACACAAATATATAGTGAGCATGAATACGTATGAAGTTCCCGCCAATTGCAAACTAGCATACGCAAGGGGCTGTGATGTGAATAGTAGTGAATACGCAGGCCTTCTATGTATTCATGTTGGTTTGCAATTCACGAGGATCCCATGTGTATTTATGTACATTAAAAATAGCTCATTTTCACAATTAATGTTTTTTCCGTTTATTTAGGTGAATAATGATTTTTTTATTTTAAATGGGTAAAAAACTCTGCGTATATCATGTTTTGTAAATTGAAGTGTTTTCCAAAAATTAATAGCATAATACGTATAAGTTTAGCAGTGAAAAAAAGTAATGTGTATAAGTTTCTGATTTTCGTTAGCAAAATGTAGAAGTAAGAATTCCATTAAGATTAAAATAAAACCCTGAACATGACACCATTTAGGGCGAACCACAAAACGTTTGGAAACAACGCATAAAAGGCTACCCCAAACAAAACACAAGCAACATAGCATATGAAGAACGTTTAACTAGCTATTAGCCTATGTGCGAGGACAATTAACAAGAAAGGCGGCAATTTTTGTCTTGGTCCGCCCAAAAAAAATGCCCCAACACAAAAATAAGTAAGAAAAGGATTGCTTCTGTATCTTCTGTATTTGATTAAAAATTTAGTTTGTTGTCCCGTTATATGTTTAAAGTTAGCCCAGGCAATTTTTTTTAATTTTAGGACAAAAATGAAAGATACACTAAAATTTTTTTTGTACAACATTGTCTTGGTAAAAAAAAAATATATTTCTTTTGTAAAATAACTTTTTTTCATTTTTTAGAAAGTTTAGATAAATTTTTTAAATAAAAATACAATAATTAAAAAAAGCAAAACATATTTTTTAGAAATTAATATTTTCATCTTCTAAAAAAATATCTTTTCTATAACATACAAAGATATTTGATAATAAATAAAAATATCACCATTCACTCGTCTCATATGACTTGTTCGCTAAGTGAGAGAGGTGATTTACTGTAAGAGTGTAAAGAAACAAATCTACACTCTTCGGTCAAAATTAAAATATAATTTTTTTTAATATTATTAAATAATCACGTGATTAATAATTACTATTAACAACTTTTAATCATAACCATTCATAAAATAGTTATATAGTAATATTTGCTCTTCTCATTATTATAATAAGTCACTTCTCTCACTTGATTATTTCAATTTGTGTGTTTGCGTGTGAAGGGAAGGCAACGAGGTGGGGCAAGTGGGAGGAATACTTCCCATTCCCCGCCCCAAACCTACACAAGTGTCCCTGTCCTAGTCCCCCAGTCCTCACTGTGTGGAGGAAAATTCCTCCATGCCTGCTCCCAACAAATCCCGGATCCCCCAAGGAAATTCGCTCGGGGAGATTTGCAACATTGAAAGATTCCAGAACACAAAAAATCAAAAACCATTGACAAATATCTCGATTCAATAACCTAACAAAGAAAGAACAATTAATTAACAATAAATGGGATTCAATTTCACTTCAATAACCTAACATAAAAAATAAAAATAAAAACACTTCAGAACACAAAGTATCAATTCAATAACCTAACACTTGCATGTTTGAAAGAACAGTCAACAGAGAAGAACAATCTCCAATATGAACTTTGGGACCAGCGGTTCAATGTTAAAGATGAGATTGACAGAGGACTGGGCTCCTTATTCTTCTTTGAACTCACCTATCACTGTTGGTCACCGTTGCCCCTCACCCGTGCAAGCCGTCCAAAGCTGCTTCTTCTTCACCGTTCAGAACCTCGTCACCTTCGTAGCTTCGTCATCGTCGTTGTGTGGCTCCCTGAGTCATTCGTTGAGAATCGAGAGTTAAGAGTGAGAAAGAGAGTTAAAGAGGGTGAGACTATGAGTGGGTGACTACTGAGAGACAAAGAGACACTCTCTCTATGTTGTGCTATATACGGAGCACATCAGAAGAGGGATGGAGATGGAATGTGTTGATGTAAACTAAAATAAGGGTTAGGGTGGCTTTCAAATAAAATTAATTGATAAATATTCACTAACATGTGAAATCGTTAAGTTAACCCTCAAGGGGATCCCTGCGGAGTGGTGGGGAGCATAATCCCCGTCGTCGCTGTCCTCAAAGTCACAATAGGGGTTTTATCCCTTTCCCTGCAAGAAAAAAAATCCCCGATCGCGGGGATCCAAATGTAGAGATCCCCACAAATATCCTCGCATGTAGATCCTTATTGCCATACTTACGCGCGCGTATACCTAGATTAGTGTTATCTTAATAAAAATTGTTATTTATACTCACACGTAATGTTTGGTAAATGTTTCGAAACAAAAAATATAAATATATTGAGGATGGAAATGTGTTTGGAGAATAAAGACGGAGCTTAAAATTCTCAAAATTATCTCTGTCCCATGATCATTTTTGAACTAATTTTTGCATGACCTACAAAAAGGAAGCATGTTAGAAGGAATGCCCTCCTGCACATAAATTTAAAATATTTTTTTAAGAATATCTTTTTAAATATTTCATATTTCAATTTTGCCCTTCTTGTTTTTCAATTTTTCAACAAATTATAATATAATACTTTTTATTTTTTTATTAATCACTATGTCTTTTACACCACTACCAAACACCATTCCGTCTTCTCTCTAGTATCATGTTTGTCTTTACCATCTAATTGTTTCTGTTCCATCTCGGGATAAGTACCAAACGCAACCATAGAGTGGGGATCATTATGCTAACTCACATATCTTCTATTATTAGATGAAATGTGGATCTTATTCAATTCTATTTTAATGTCTTTTTTACTTTTAAATGTCAGAAATATTTTTTTTGTCACGATTATTTTCAAGGTTCCTGGCAACGCACGAACAATCCTTCAACCCTTGCGGTTGACAAGGCCAAAAGAAATACTGTCCATTCCCCAATAATTATTGGGCTTAATCTTATTGCAGGCTTTCAATTTGGCTCACAGCCAAATTTGAAACGTAACACAGAAGAAGTTTGGAGAAATTCCAAACCAGTACATACAGTACAAAGAAAAAACAAAAGGGCTTCAGTGAGATCCAGTTATTAGGATGAGGTAGATCGAAAAGAAAGGAACACAACACAGAACATTAGCTTTGATTGACCGACATAAATTAAAAAAAAAAAAATTACGTTGAGCCTTTCAGATGCCCAGGAAAAATATTTTGCGTGTTTTTGTCTACAAATTCTTTTGTTCGTACGAAAAAATATATTTAAATTTTAAAAGCATTACTAATCATTAATTGTCAATTAAAAGCCAACTATAGTCAATCTATGCCAATACGATTTCAGTTCAAGTGATTAATCAATTTAAAGCCAAACAATTAAACGAAAATTTTCAAATATACAAAAGGTTTAATTTTGATATCCTGATTGTGTAAAGGATTTTTACACTATATCTAATCAAATCTCTGCCTTTGTGACTTTTCAAGTAATAGGAGTGAAGAAAAATTATATTTACTTATACGTCATTGCATGATTTGATGGCTGTGTAAAATCTTTTTACACTAACAGTATATTCCAATTAAATCCATATACAAAGCATAGAATTAAGAATCATGA
This sequence comes from Dalbergia cultrata, assembly GCA_031216105.1. Lineage (NCBI taxonomy): Eukaryota > Viridiplantae > Streptophyta > Magnoliopsida > Fabales > Fabaceae > Dalbergia > Dalbergia cultrata. Next base: position 17,325,576 of record CM062351.1, on the reverse strand, counting down.
ATAATATTAATTTTTACACTTAAATGAGGTACAAAATCCAAACAAGTGTAAAAAATAAAAGAAATGAAAAATAGGAAGTCCTTACTTGCTATTCACAAGGGTCCCATGCTTTCACTGTGAGCATGAAATTTTAATAGTAAATATATATCTTAGATATGTGTGAATCATTTTGATCTCTAACATATAGAAACTAACTATTTAGGGTCTATTTGAATAGTATAACTTATGATTTCTTTTAATTTTCTAAAAGTTAAAAGTCATATTTTATTTTTATTTTTCTTATTTGGTTAAACAACTTATCACTTCTTTAAAAGTTATTCTTAGTATTTTTTAAGAAATTAAAATATCTAGTTTCTTAATAAACCTTTTCTAAAACACTAAAAATAAATATTTTTATTATTATGTATTTAAATATAAAATAACTTATTCATAAATTATTTTTTAAAAAATATCTATCTATAAGTATTTAAATAAATTGTTTATCCAGACCCGAACTTAGTATATGAAATTGTAAACTTTGAGTTCGAATTTCAATTCCATTACTGTGCCATCATCTCCTTTTCGGGAATGTGTCATACCAAGTGAGATACTAATGATAGATAAGTTTCAAAGCCAAGTGGAACAAAGATGATGAAGAACATTGAGTGCAAAGGAATTGGGAGATTGAGAGATTGTGTATGCGTATCTGAAATGAATTGATTGAATGAGTAATTAATACAATGAGAGCTCTTTATATACACTGACGTCATTAACACACTAACAGAAGTTGATCTCATCTCACTAACTAATCATATGGCTGTTATATCAGAATCTAACGGTCGTAAAACTAACAGAATTACCAAAAAATAAAAATAAAATAAACTAACAGTTTACATATATCACATATCATCTCCCTCAACACTACTCATTGCATATACAAATACATTATTTAAATATCCAAGAGTAGGGCTATTATAATTGGATGGGAAGTTGATCTCTATCCATCTGTCTCATCAAATAATAATAAAATGAGTGTCCAAATGAAATAATTTTTTAAAAATATTTAAATATCACTATTGGTACATGTACATGAGATGTACGGGTGCACAAACATGATTCAATTTGCACTAATTTCAATTTTCTTTTAACTTTTTCACTGATTCGAATGTAATTAATTATGTAGAAGAGAATGACATCTTTCTTATGGTCTCGTTTTATTAGCTGTCTACTGTATGACTTCCCAAGCATCTCATATTCATTTCTTTTTCCATTTTTCTTTCTTTTTTCTTTTCCATTGAGTATCTATTTCCTATGAAGCAGCATCTACAAATATCGTTTAGTTTATTTCCTGTAATATAAAAAAAAACTATTGGCTTAGTGAATTTACCAAGTAAAAAAAAGTGACCTCCTAGCTAACTAATTCTCTTATGTCATTAGCTGTCAAAAAGAAAGGTTTCCCCTTTTGAAAATATTTTATTAGCGTTACTAAATGTCGAGGAAGAGTTTATATATATATATATATATATATATGAATTTTTCTAACCAGTGCCTCTAGTACACTGGTTAAGGATAATCAGATTTTTAAACTTTGTGATAGGTCTTATATATTGAAAATTCAAAAACTCATATTTCAAAAAAGGAAAAAGATATTCTAACACCTAAATCATGGAGACATGCTAGACACCTAGAATGATAAGAGAGACGATTGTGGAGAGAGAAGATAGAAGGAAAAAAAAAGCAAATGGTGGGCCGTATTTATGAAGGATATGGAATGTCTAAGGCAAAAATGGCCTTCCAAGAATTCAATTATTCTTATATATCATTTCTTAAGCTTTCAATTATTCAACAAGTGTTTACGCTACAGATATCATATATGTAACTAACCATAAAGAAGGTTAGAATGTTTTAACCCTAAATAATTTGTAGTTCTTATTAAATACCAGCGGCTTCAATTATTTGCTCAAACTGTGTTTTAGATGCTATATGGTTGTATGTGCATACTAGTAACACATAAATAGGTTGATGAAGGAGGAAAAGATATCTCTTATAAATAAAAGATTTGGATCCTCTAAAATAACAAAATTTGTAAAAATATGGAAGTGAGAGGTTAATCACTTATAAACCGATAACTTTCAATTATGTATATGGGTCTCATGATAATCTAAGAGTGTCTCACTTCACAAACATCCTCATTTTAAATAAGTAAAAACTTTAAAAGTTGGTTGTCACTCACTGCTAGGAGAAAGTATATACATTAGATAGAGTGTGTAATTGGGGCATTTAACAGTGAGTTTAGTAGAATGCTTTGTAATTTTAATCGTGTATAGTAGTTGTAAGTTGAAACTTTTGTTAAAAGAGTTATTTTTATCTCTCTCAAGAATCAATTAGTTTTATTTTATTTTATTTTATTTTCCACGCATTCTTTGTGGGTTTTTTTTCGACTGTTATTTCTTGTATATGAAGGGGTTATTGCCACTAAAAAGGGGCCAAAAAAACCTATTTGATATCCCATTCTCCTATATTCCAGTTTTTCACTGAAAAAAAAATTGCACATATATGACAGCTTGTGATATGTGTTAGTTCTCCAAAGCAAAATAATACAATGATAAGAGTATTTGCCTGAACTTACAAGCTAATATAACAAGTATACTAAGGGCGAAAAACCCCTATTTAATATCTCATTTTTTAAATATAACTGTTTTATATATATGAAAAAGATTGCAAATGACAGCTATTGTGAACAACTAGTTATTCAAAAAAAAAAAAAAAAGCACAACTAGAGCATATGCCTGAAATACATGCTGCTTATCCAGCAAGAAATTACTCTCAATTTTCTAAAGCACAAAATCAAATACAATAACAAGTAAAAATCAGAATTAACTTTTCAGCCCTAGTAAAACATTGCTTGTATAGCTCTTCATAAAGCTTAAAAGAGCACAAGATAAAAATCACATTAATTCTTATGGATACTCTCCGAGCTACATGAAGGAAATTATGCCTAGTAGAACCACTGAGTGATTAAAAACAGATTCTGCTATTATTTTATTGAATTGAATTAATTGGTTTTGGGGCTCTCTAACCTTTTTAAAAGCAGACATGCTAACTTATTAATTATATTATTCAACTGACCAGTTATTAAAATAAGAGAGAAGAAAACACTCGTAGATGCATGCCTTCTGTTGTTTTCTAATGTGATTATTAATTTATCATGTAGCCTACCCAGTTGACTCCAGTTATAAAACACACTGATTATCATTATTATTATTTTTTCTTTGTCTTATTGCTACTTGCTTCTTCTTGTTGCCAGAGAAAAATTAGATGGAGTTTAGTCCTGGAAAAGGTAGATCTTACACTTGTGCTTTTTGCAAGAGAGGTTTCTCAAATGCACAGGCACTTGGGGGTCACATGAATATCCATAGAAGAGACAGAGCCAAGCTTAGGCAATCTTTTGAAGAAAACTTGCTGTCCATGGACAGCTCAGTGAAGAACACCACCGATGATCAAGAGCCTCATCAGCCTTTGGAGGAGAAAGCTTTGTTTGGAATGGAATATTCTGCTGGTGACCAACAAAAACATAGCAGCAATGATAAAAAGTACAAGGATGATTATGCACTTCAAAGGGGCAAGGCAATTGGTACTTCAGATCAACATCCTAATCAGCTTCCTCTACTAGTTGGCATGCCAAGTTCTATAAATGATGTTGCGTTGGAGGGTGTGGGAGAGAAGAAAATTGATGTGGACCTTGAGCTTCGTTTAGGGCTGAGCCGCAAGAGGGATCAACCTTGAGCACAAGAGAATTCTTTTGATGTGCTTTTGGTTAATTTGCATTCCAATTTGGAAATTCAGCAAGAGGTTAATTAGTTGGTTTTTCATGCCTACCTCTTCTTCAACCATCATCTATTTGAAGGTAATTAAAACATAGCATATTAGTTGGTTTTATAATGGGACATTATGATATAAATTAAAGTGGTATATTAATATAATTGCTTGTATATCTTTTTGCTGTTGTAGATGCTTTGTATATCCTTTTCAATCTGTCGGTAATTTGTATTGATTATTGTTATAAATATGAAGTATGTATAAAATCAATTGTTGCTTTGTAATCGATTATTGCTTTAAAAGTACAAGAATTAATTAATGGAACTACTTCTTCCACCCTTTGATATTAGCTAGATCTTATGTATGTTCCAAATTTCTGGTAACTCTTGTTATATCGTTCGGTAGATTTTTTCTGTTGACTGTTTCTCCTTGCAAATCAACAAATACATGCTGCTGGAAATTTCAAGATTTTTCTGTAACCATAATTTGCTTAAGAAGCTGCTGCTGGTATGATTATGAAGACATGAAGACAACTGCTTAAAACTGTAGATTCCAATTAGTGTCATATATTTCGCATAACTTTAAAAATAATAATGCGCAGTCATTCTATCAAATCGCAGGTACCACATAAAATTGCTATCAACATACATAAGGGGAAAGATCATAAATAAATCCTAGTCACACTTCCAGGAAAATAATAGGAATGCATCAGTTGTTATTTTCTTTTAGTAAATGCGGAAAATATGGTAAATTAAAATAATATTTTTATAAATGATTAAGGATATATAATTCAGTATATAAAGTTTTACTTATGCCTATTGAAATGTAGATCTAGAAATTACAATATACTTATATATATACATAGCTATCTCCCTTGCCAACTTAAGTTTCGCCTTTGTATAATATTAATATATCGAAAGTAATCAGAATTTAATACCATAGACTGGCATTTTTGTATCGGTTGTAATTAAGTTTCAATGCCTTGGATCAAAAATCATATTAGTAATGAGTACGCACAACATTACTCTACCCACTGAAATGGAAATGCAGAACATATGAAAATCTGACATCTCTACACTTTCAATTAGGCAATACTCACCTGTTGTTAAGTGGATGGTATGGTGACATGTATATTAGTGGGCTCCACATATCAACAGAAATCGTTTCTCACTGAGGTACCCTTTCTAGCACCATCGCCCGACCCCTTTCAACACCACATGTATCAGCCCCTCTCCAAATACCTCCTCCTCCCCCCTCTTTCCCTCATCGACAACTTCCTTCACTCCCCCTCCCACTACCATCTTGAGAATGTGTCGAATAAAGAGAAGTATTCCAATTAGATGCACTTCGATCTTGCCTTGGAACGCCACTTCCAAAGTTTGTTTGATACTTACTAGCTAGTTGTTTGCACTTTTTGATCAAAATGACTCACTAATCACTATCTTCTTCCTGTGTGTGGTAATTACTTTTATCATCTATCTAGATTCGATTCATGGGATTTTGGTTCTTTGATGAAAGGTTTGGCGTTCAACCATTATTAATTTGGGGCCAACCAATAATAACAAAGAAAAAGACAAGATAGAAAAATAAAATTTTAGAAAGAAGTGAACTGAATTGGAAGCAATGGTGATGTCAAATGGTTTAAAAGAATAGTAGGTGCAGTGAGATTGAGAGGATCACGGCTAAAAGAGCAGGAGTTTTTGTGATGGTTGCTCGGTGCAGCTTACCCGCTAGAGCTGGGGTTGGTGATTGGATTTTCAGTGCTTAGAATACGTTGTTAATGCAGGAAGATGATTGGGTTTTGGGGAAGGCACGTGTCTAGAAGAGGGAGTCTCAAGCGGGGCAAAGGAGTGTAAAGGAAACTGGTGGTGCTAGAAACGGCAAGGAACAAGCTCTGCTAATATGTGGACCCATTAGTACATGCATCATCATACCTTCCACTAACTGTAACAAATATATTGACTACCAACTATAGGTGAGCATTGCCTTTTTCAGTTATCTCATGCATCCTCTTTTAAATTTTATCTATTAAAGTTTTCACATTATTTTTTCTATGGAATTATTCTTGCAAGAGATACTTCTTGCATATTATATTCATCACAATAAATAAGAAAATGTTCAATTATCCTATTCAAGATACTTGTTAGGTTGGGAGGGGAGCTAAACATGGGCAAATCTCAATCACGGTGGTAAGTGAGAAAATCACAGTAATGGGTTCAAGTTTTAACCCAAAACCTTAAGATAATTAGTTTATGGTAGGTCCTTTTATCTTATTTACTCTTCACTTGATTCAGTCCCAATCAATGTGGAATTTCACCTTTCATAATTCAAATTCCAACAATCTTCTCACTCAAATATATGTGAGACCCAACACAATGTATTCCCTCCTCAATGGAAGCACTTTAAGTATTCCATGGTGTTAACTAGAGCCCGATGATCTCTTCACTTGTATTATCATTACTTAACATAAAATGTTGTCTGATTTTTATATTGCCAATAAGACTTTGGGCAACACAAGGGATCATCCCATGGACCAACAACTACCATTGTTCTAATTACTCAATCAAGGTAGATCCAAACCATTGACTCTAATATCACTATTTGTGTCGAAAGTCTTCTTGGTAATGTGGAAATTGGGTGATGCATTTTGTGAAATGATGGAGGTAAGTGAGGACAACTTGTAATTTTCATTAACACCATTGAATACTTGGAAGGGCTTTTGCTAAGGCAAGATCATACTTGTTCAGCTTCACACTTGAAAAGATCGGGGAAAACCAATGGTATAATTTCAAGTGTGAGAAGTAAAGTCCAAATTGGTTAAGAATGAACTAACTAAATAAAATATAGGATAGGAGGACCCATAAACTCATTATCTTTTGGATAAGATGTGGCATTTGACCCATTATTGTGGTTTTCTTGGCTAGGATATAATACCAGTTTTGTTGGCCTTTAAGCCAATATATTCCACATCAAGTGGAAGCAACAACCTCATATGGAAGTTTGGCCTACAAGTAAGGCCTTTAGTTTTTCAATTTAAGAGGAAGTGATTAAATTTTATAGGTAATTTTTATAAGATGTCGGTATATTGTAATATTTTTTAAGGATATATAGTTTGCAACTTTATTTATGCAAAAGTAGTGTATTGTGAAAAGTCTTTGGAACACTTTTTTTTGTTGAAAGTCTTCCTAGTGATATGGAGCTCATGTGGCATGTTTCGTGAGTAGCAATTGTACAAGTGAACAGAGCTTACGTAAAAAGTCTTCCTAACAATGCGGAAGCTAGGTGAAATGTTTTGTGAACAACAATGGTAAATGTGAATTGAGCATGTGTGGCTTTTGTTAACACCATTAAATACTCAAGAAAGAATATGAAAACCAAAAGGATAGAAGGAAATATGCCTCTTCTCGGGTGGGAAAAAGGTCCTAATGAAATTAATAACCTAGTATATTCACACGTATATACTGGGATGCTTTCTGCTGCACTATGTAGCCACCCAGACTCAATGAGTAATAATTTTTATTCGGGGGCAAAGAATGGGGAGAGGAAAACCCATTGGATAAAATAAGACCAGATGTGCTTGCCAAATCGGAAGATGAAACCTTTAACCTATCTCTTTTAGTTAACAAGCTAGCTAGTATTTCATGAAGAACCCTAACTCTATGGCAATCCAAATAGTTAGGGGAAAATACTTTAATAGGAAACTTTCCTATAGGTTGGGCTCGAGTATGTGCATAGTTACACACGGTGCAACATGTGGTCAACAAAATGTGTCTTAAAACTAGAAGGGAGATGGATAATAGGTGATGGAATAATTGTGAAGATTTGGGGAGATCGTTGGCTTCAAAATAAAATATGGTCCCCATGTATTCTCTTTGAACCAGCAACCACAGTAAATAAATTGTTCACTAACAATGCAATAGTCTCAACTAGAATGAAGAGATAAAGGATATTTTCCACCCTTTGAAGCTACCCAAATCTTAGAAATCCCACTTTTAGTCTTAGCGCATCCAGATACTTTCTAGTTGAAACAAATAAGAGATGGAAACTTCCAAGTTAAATCATCTTACCATCTTATATGCAGACACCCTCAAAGAATAGCAAGAACTAGTAGCCTTGAGCTTGAATATGAAGAGTTTTGGTTGAGATTATGGACATCACCACCACCCCCTTGCCAAGAGCGCTGAACCTTCTCTCGCATGCCCTCACCAACACACATCAACTAGATTAAATCTGCAAAAAAAAAAAAAAAAGAAGAGTCAAATGCACATCATTATGCCCAAGATATTTGAGAAATGAAGAGTTTGTGTAGCACTTGTTCAAAGATTGTGAATGGACCCAAAGATTTTGGTTACTCTCCCCCTTCTCCCTCAAGTCCGAGGCTTCACCACCCTACTTGAATGGTGTCATATTCTTGTGGGAGAACATTGGTAAAAATTAGATCAGCCTCTTATACACTTGCTTCTACAATATATGGCATTGTAGAAAGAAAAATGTTTGTCATATAACAAAACTTTACAACAAATTTACACCATTATTATTTTCCTTCTTCATTTCTAGATATATATATTTTGTTGGACTCACTTTTCTTATTTTGTCTTCTTTCCCATCTACCCTTATGGTGTAAGTTTGTTATCCCTAGATGTTGTGCATGAATAGCTTGTCTTTGAGAACCTCAAAACACCACAAACCAAGATGGTAAGGGAAGCCACAAAATGACGGGAAGAATTTACCTTAGCTTATATCATAAATTTGCTAGCCTCAATGCCTCCGTTAACTAGTAGCCCTATTAGAGATAGATGGAAGCTACCCTAAGTTGAACACTCAAACTCAATTTTGATGCCGCTATTCACGAAGAGAATCAAGGAGGTGTGCAAACAATAGCTAGCCATAAGATGTAAATGGGGTTTGGATTGGATTTTAGGAGGGGAGGGGAAATTAAACTCCAAACCGATCAATGTTTGATTGGTTCATATTGGTTTGGATTCATAATTTTTTTTTTGGTTGTATAATTCAAACCAAATTGATCCGATTAAATTCAGATTAGTTCAGATTAGGCCATTGAATATATATTTTTTAAAATTGCAATTTCTGCTTAAAAATTCAATAAAAAAAATATTGTAAAAGAGATATAAGTTTGAATACAATTCTACTTCTAAAACCACAACGCAATACCACAACTCAAACAATTCCAATATTAAAACAATTCTAATATTGACTTATGAGATATCAATAACTCATAACAATGGGAAGTGGGAACATGAACAAAAGAGAGGTTTATGACTCGTGTTAGTAGTAAATTTAAGTTAGTAATTCGTATAATAAGAACAAAAAATAATTCTAGGGGGTTGGGTGATTTGGTACGAGTTTGGTTATAAACCGACTGATTCGATTACCTAAACCAAATCTGTCCAATTGCATTGGTTCGGTTTAGATTCATTAGTTTTATTGGATCGGTTCAATTCGCTTACACCCTTAGTCAGTAGGGACGAGGATAGCCTGATCTACTTAGCCACTATGGGTTGGGCCATTCCATCAGTCCACAAAGTTTGGGCCTCCAATTTGCGAGTGACTGACTTACGGTTGCTTTATGGACATTATTCTTGAAGGGGATAACATTGAGGTGCTCCAAGCTATTCCTAATCCCAGATACCAGGACAGTTACTTTGCTCTTATCACCTCAAATTGCCAAGCTCTATTATCTTCTTTCAGATCTTTTCAAGTTTCACACACTAAACAGGATGGAAACAGAGTGGCTTGTGAACTTGCTCATTTGGCCCTAATCAAGCTGAAATCTGTGCGGATGAAAAATGTCCCATATCACCCTTGTAATTTGTCTGTTTTGGACTTAATGTACCCGTCGTAATAAAGCTCTTGAAATCCATTACCCGTTAAAATGAAAAAAAATTTTTTTTGACTGTTTTGGAATCTGTTAGGAATGGTCAATGTAGCACATTCTTTTGTGTAATGATGATATATATGGCTTTGACCCAGTCCGCAAGTCTGAGACCTTCACAAACCCAAGCATAAGAAGTCAACCCCATTCTTATGGGTTATTTAAGCTTCGTTTACATCTACCTATGTTGGGTGCTTTGTAAAAGGCACTTTTATATTGGCTGCTTTGAATTACAGACACTTTATTACTTTCTCTCAATCTTTAAAGAAGTGATCACAACTATGCTGGCCATGTAAGACAATTCCTAATGTCATCGCTAATTCATGATGGTAATTTACTCCTTTATTTTGCTCACATCCCCATCCCTTATTCATAAAAATTACAGACAAAAGCACTTTGTATACTTCCTTTTCACTATATGCAACTGCAAAGGCAATAATGCTCTCACTTGCTGCTCTTCAGTGTCACGAATTTGTTAATGACAGAAAAACAATTATAAATGAAACAGATCAATCAAATTAAAATTCAAATCCAAACTGCCAAAACCACGGACCCCAAAACCCCTCCCTTCTTAACTCCACCATCATCAATTCATCATTAGCTAAGAAAATGTTAGAGCCTATATATAATTTCTGCCAAGATCCTCTTTATCACAACAAATGCAAACAATGTCTTTTGTCATCTAAAATAACTAAAAAGAATACTTTTTTTAATACATGATTTCTCTCAATAACTACTAATATACCTTAACAAAATTCATTCTAATTGCTAAATTCCTTCATCTCATCTTACACCTATCGTTTCTCATACCAATATATACAACTCAAACCTACCAGCACCTCCACGATGGCCGCTTCTGCCTTCTCCAAATCGGAGTAATGCAGCGTCTGCAGAAGCAGTGTCGTCTCCTTCACCTCGAACAGCTTCTTCTCCATAAGCCTCTCCTCGTGCCACCGCACCGTGTCGTGCGCCACCGGAGACAGCCACTCCATCAGATCCTCCACCGCCTCCCGCCACCCCTCCGCCAGCTCCCCCTCCTTCTTCTTCTCCCCCTTCCTCCACCGCCCCCTCAACTTAGCCCTCACCTTCAGCCTCAGTCTCTCTGGCAACATCTCATACAGCCCCTCACGCGCCTCGCCCCCGACCGTCGCAGGCGTGTGCAAGCAACGCTCGGCAAACAATATCACGTTCGCATACCTCACCGCCAGTCCTGCCCCGCCCACTGTTGACGGCGGTGCCAACTTCAATATATTACCATTCTTGTCATTGTTGATTCTTTTAACATCATGACTCGCATGGCTGTAATACTTGGCAGCAAAAGCAGGTTTTAAAGGACCACTATAGAACTTGATATTGATATCGCCCAATTTGGTGGCTTTAAAGATTGGACCAGACTTTGTTCCGCGCTTTTGAACCGATTCCTGGTACTGATCACATAGGAAGAGATTTGTCTGGTACAGCGTACGGTGTTCTAAGAGGCAATGGTTATTGTTGTTGCTGTCGTCGTTGTTGTTGCTGTAAGGAAATGAAAAGTAGGATCCAAAAACGGAGCATATTCTTGCGTAGACAATGCACACAATCCTAGCCATGATCCCAACGGTTTTGTCAAACGTTTGGCTCCACAACGAGACTTCCTTGTAGCGCTGCACTTGCTTCCTCTGAAGCGCTACCTTCTCGTTGAAATAATCAAGATTCGGTTGAGGGAAGTTGTTTTTAGTGTCTGGGATTGCCTTTGTTTTCCAACGCTGCATCTTCTTCTCCGAAGCTTCTAACTCCGCCATGGATTCCATGGCTGCGTGCAGATTCCCGGTTGCGGCGACGAGCTTCTTCATCTTCCCGATGATCTTTTTGGCGCTTCTTGTGCCGTATTCGAGCTTCTGGAGGTCGATGGCGCCGAGTTTGAGTTCGTTGTAGAGGACGTCGAAGCGGGAGAGCGCGAAGTCGGAGCATTTTCGGCCGAGATGCGACACAGTGGCGGCTGCGGCATCGAGGTCCTCGAGCAGCTCCGCCACGGCGAGGTTGAGGAGGAAGCATTCCTGCCGGGAAGTCAAGTATTCTACCCCCTTAGACTTGATCGTCTCGTGGCGGAGTCGAATGATTTCTTTGTCGGACAGAGAGCTGTAGAGGGAGACAAGGCGGCACATGGTCTTGCCAGCATCAAAGGCGAGGATTTCAAAGATCCCCGTCTTTGAACACGACAATGCCTTGTGAAGCCTTGCCAAGGAAACCACAACCATGATCTTTTAAGTTCTATGTTTGATGCCTTGAGGAATGTAGGTAACTTGCCAGAATTGCTTGGTGTATCTTTTTTCTGTTATCTCACAAAATTTGCTGTTTCCTTTTTTCTCGGTGGAGGTGTATTGACTGTTGACTGGTTTTGGAAATGGAGGTTGTATGTCTTTTTTTGGGCTGAGAAAATGTTACTTGAGGACATGGATGTGTTGTTTGTGTTGTGTTGGGTGTTTATATATATATATAGAGGGAGTGGTGGATACTCTACTCTGCAAGGGATCGGAATAGATATGGAATGTTTTGCGAGCATTCTACTGGCCAATGACGCGTTTGGACAGTGGAGGTTTTACTGGGTAAATGAATCCCACTGATTTGGCTAAGCACTTGAAAAATAAAAGTTTAATTAAAGATTTTTTAAGGTTATGACATATGATTGATCGTTTTATTGTGATTACTACCGCCAATTCAGATTCTGCTTTAACACAAATTCCATCGTTATTTTTCTCTCTGTTTTTTTTTCATTTGAAAGGGGTAGGAAACACGAAAGTGACAAATAACTTTTCTTCGTTTATTATTATTTTTTATATATTTCCTTTGGGATCGTGTACACATTATATGGCAAGGGTTTACGCGTCAAGCATATTATAAACACTAGTGAAACGATAGGCACATGCCTGTCGAGTTGCTTACTTTACATCAATAAAATAAACATTTAAATATACTTCATTAAAATTTACATTTTAAATATTAAGTCTTGTCTTGCCTATTTTTTATTTTTTAAGTATTTATATAATTTTATTATTTTCAATAAATTTTGGAAATAAATGATTGAGACTCGAGTAAAATTTTAAGAATAAGAAATGAAAGAGTAGAACAATTTTGAGATTTGCACGATCAGTAAAAGTTGAAAACTATCATGCATTAAAGAAATAAAGAAAAGAAGAAGTTGGAAACTATCAGGTGGGGAATATACGGAGTAAAGTGGGAAAGGAGAGAGTATTGTAAATTTTGTATAATCAGTAGATATTTCAATATAAATTATGCCTATGAATTTGAAAGTAGATTCTAATTTAATTAGGAGACACTAAAAACAGTTATCTGCTGAATCCTCCTTATATAACGATGATGATATAGGTAAGAGAGTACTATATGGTATATGGTATACGGTATTTCTTTTTATTGTACTATGTGGTATATGGTATTAGTAAACGTAAGAGTACAAGTTGGTTATAAAATCCGGTATCTGAACTGAAAGTTGATTATGGAACTGCTTTTTTTTTTTTTTTCAATTCAGTTTTAAGATCCCCTCATCATCACTTATGTGAGAGATTAATATCTCGAAATACAATTAAACATCCAAGTGAAATCATGCTTAAGTGAGTTTTTTATTATACATATAAATCTTAAGATTAAATTTAAAATCGACACTAGTGCCAGATCAAGAGGGGACAAAGCAGGGACCTTATCCACCCTCCTCCCATCCCAATATTTATATTTGAAAATCAAAATTTTAAACTACATCAGATTAGTAATCTTGTGGTTATAAGAGTTTTAATTTTTTATATGTTTTATAAAATATGTTAATGAAATAAGCTAAGTTAATTTATTTAATGAAAAGTATTTTACATATAATTTTCAGTTGTTAATAAATTATATATTTAATTGAAATAAATAATACGATTAAAAGAATATATAATTAATTAAAAAATATTTTATTACTTATTTTAGACCCTTTATCATATATTTTCTAAATTCGTCCCTAATCGATGCATATTTAAAATACTCAAGCTTCTTTAATTTGGATTAACATCTTGTCGTTGAAACATTTTTTTTTCTTCATGTAAAGACAAATTCTTGTGAATATATAATGGCTGCTACGGAGTTCAACGCGCATGTTACGTTAATGTAATGACAGTTATTCCTGATTGATGACACATGAAGATGGACCACACCCCACGGTTAAATATGGTTATATCTTTGAATACACTTATGGAGATGCCTAATTTTTGATATATTAATTGTATCAAACATTTTTTCTTATGCGACGAAAAGAAGTTCCGTTGAAGGCATGTGAACACCGAACACCGGTAGTTTTCTCTAGCCTTTGTTTCCTAATCATCAAGTCAAACGAAAAATAATGGCATATTAATTTTTATTTAGAAATTCTTTACTACCTTTATAAAATTTAAGAATATCAATATTTAATATTTATTTATGACTATGATTATATCATGTATTTCCCTAAGTAAATTAATCAAAATATATAAAAATAAAGATTCAATCACAGGTATTAAAAATAAGAAGAGTATCTGTACCTATAGGATAACAAAGAAAAAGAATCTAATTTTTAAAATAACTCAAAAATTGAATTCTTTATTTGGTTTTCCATATGAAACGTAGTAGATGGCTTCGCAGCGAATCTGCCTAGAAAGCTTCACTAGTGCCCCATGAAAGAGCGAGAGCTAGTGTCATTTAGCGTACTACATTTGCACACAGGATGGGAACACGAATTGTGATTTTGACTAGCACTTGCGAGGTTGAATTAAATGGTGGTGTCAACTTCATCTTTATTTGAGTTTGTGGTACAATACGAAAGTGCTCTATGTCTTCCTTTCGGTGTTTTATATTTTTGTCCTTTTCGATAGTAATTAGTCAAGAGAGTGTGAACCAATCAAAGATTGTGTGGTCTTCAATTCAGTAATTCTGAGTGTATGGACAGTAAAACCTGGAAGCGGATCGAAGGGAAACGGAATCGCGTTTGATTTAATCAACCTAACTCGTTTTGTTTTTAGTAAAACATGTGTAAGAGGCCATTAATTACATCATATTTAACTTGTAGTGACATTCTTCCTCCATAAAAGAAAGATAGGGGAAGCACACCCTCATGAATCTTAAGTGGTAAATAGTACTATTCCTCCTCAAAAGAGTTCTTACTCGACATATTTCTGTTGAGCTAAGTCTCATAAGGTCTTTTAGCGACATTTGTTGATAAGAAATATTAAAATTTTATTCAAATTTAAAAAAGTTTTATCAAAATTATAAAAATGCTCTTCAAACTGTTTAGTAATATTTTTACAAATATAGTATGTAATCTATATATTGCTAATTAAAGAGTTTGTTTAACATAATAATAGTATGTATAGAACGGGTCTTATGACCAGAGATTTATCTTTTTAGTAGAGCTCCCATCTCGAAGAAATTTGACGGTGGATATCCTGAACAACAACAAAAAATTAACATAATAATTGTATCATTTAATAATATTTTTCAAATGATAATAATGATCAATTATGTTGGAGTGCAAGTTCATAGTTATTTCTTAATATCTTTTCCACCTATTTTCTGTCCTCCATTATTTAATAGAGATATAATTGAAAAAAATAATTATAATTGTCTAACTTTCTTAAATAAATGGCTATTTACAAACAAAAAAAATTAAAAATGAAAGATTATTTAAAAATAGAGACAGTGTAAGAAATGGTGGTTTATTGTGATATTAACTGCTCAATCTTACATTAAGAATCAAAATTAAAATTTAAAGTTGTTTGATATTTTTTAAATGAATAAGTGAACATTAATTATTATTAATTAACTTTTAATAATCTTGGTCATTCATATAGTTATACAGTTTAGATTTATTTATCTTACTTTTATAATAAATCATTCATCTCATGTAATACATTCCAAAGACGTTGATTTTTATCTTTAAAGTTCAAAGGTTATATTGAATTGAATCACTTAATTATTCCTTAAAGAAAAAAAATTGGAGGAAAAAGAAAAATTATTTCAAAAAGAAGAATTAATTAGATAAAAAAAAATTATATAAACACAATAAAAAATTCAAAACAAAAAAAAGGACAAAAAAATCATATAACAATATACATATATATATATATATATATATATATATATATATCTCTCTGTGTGTGTGTGTGTTGTGTTTGTATTTCTGAAATTTTTTGAATTGACGTGTCTCTGTATCTATATTACGTCTCGTATCCTATCTCTGCTTCTTAGATTTGCACCAACAAAAGAAAGAAAAAATCAGAGTGCGTATAATAATTGAAAGGAATACTAAAAGCAGAAATGATTGTGTTTGCTTACTTACTGCCACCTGGGATAATATAATTGTTCCTCACCCTCGAGTCGGGTCTCGCCATGAAACAACCTTTGACCATGTCTTCCATTTATTTTATATTCGGAGAGCTTATGGGGAACGGAGCTAGGAAACTGTAGTGTGTTGGTTAAATATAGTCGAATAATAATTCTGCTATACAATTTGATTAAATTAAAAAGTTTCTCAGATATCCTTATAAATTTTAAAAATATCAATATTTTTTAATTATTTATAATTAAAAGTAAGTGACATATTCTATTATCTCATTTTTTAAAAAATCTATTAAATTATAATTATTAATTAGATAAAAAGTACCAATACCTAATGAGTTATGAAACAAAAACCTAAATTAAATCACGCGTTAAATCTAGTTATTATTATCTATCTACTATAAATGAATATATCTGTAATCTATATTTTTATAATCTATACTTTATAGTATATACAATTAAAATCCAGCTTAATTTAATGTTATGCCACACGTAATTTTATCATATATTTGAATTTCTTATTTTGCATTAAATTAAAATATCTATATTAATTATGAAATTATATTTTGATATCGAATTTGATATTAGAATTTATTTCATGCTACGTGCCACTTTCTCATGAATTTGAATTGCTTGTTTATTCATAATTGATTTCTCTCTCTTGATTTTCCATAATTGATTTATTATAATTATCATATAAATAAACTATCAATAATGATATTTTAAATTTTTCTCTCTCATATCTTTATACTCTCAATCTTATTTTCAATTTCAATATTCCAAATTATTATGAGATTTAATTTATAATAATAGTTGATGATTGATTACTTATTTTATTTAATTTTGAAATTATTAAAGATTAAATTTAGGATGTTGATTAATTATAATGAAAATCATTATAATATAATGCAATTACAATCGAAATTATAATTTTGACCAATCTTCTCCTCCATCTCACCTTCCAGGTTCCTTATTGCTCTTCCAATAATTATTTTGAAAATACATCTCTCAATTTCGTCTTTTTTCTCTTTTTTAGTTTTGAGGCAAAAGCAATTATATATTTGTGGGTAGCGTGTAATTTTTGTGTTTCTTTTTAATCTTCATCTTCTATGTTTCCACCTTCCTTATTCAATTCTTCATTCTTCTCTGAAGTCATTAGTTTTGTGTTTCATAGAGTTCTTATATTTATTTTTCTTTTTTATATGTTTTTTCATCTTCTAATTTTTGTCCATATTGAAATAAAAGTGTTTTATTTTTTATTTCCTTAAATCTTGCAGAGTCTAGTTCATGCGAGTTCTTTAGGTAACATTTTCTTATTGTGTCCATCTCGTTCTTTTAAAGAGTTTATAATTTTTCTTTTGCATAGAGTTTTCTCATTTGACTCAGGCTTGAATATCTATTCCAATCTTCATTTGTTCTATTCCCAAGATGATAGATTTCTTCTATTAACAATCTTATCTTTTTCTATTCCACGATTTTTTTTTCCTGCATTTACATTTATATTCACTTTTGAGTCATATTTCCCTTTTGTTTACATATCTGTCTAATATTTGTTTACATTTATATTTACTTTCACAAAGTTTTGACAAATGTTATACAAAGAGTTCGGACCACACTTGGGCAAAAGCCAACCACCATGCCCAAATATACTAAGCCGAATTGAACCATATTCTCTAATATCACTTGTTGGGTAAACCCGTCAATGGGTACTGAAAAAAATAAGGAAATCTAAAATAATAGGTGTGCGATATTGGAAGTATACAAGATAATGCAAGTAGTAAAATAATGAGAAGAGTATCATTTCCACAATGATAGATTACCAAAGTTAACTAATGTGAATGCTATTTGGACAAACAAAATATAATGAGTAGAAGCTGTGGAAATTAAATTGAAAGGGGGTTAAAAGAAAATTAAAAGTTGCAAGAATGAATAAATGATTTATGAATGCAAAAGATGTTATGTTATGAGCACTATGGCTATTGATTTAACCTAAGTTTGGATTCAATTACCATGGATTTATATGACCTAGTTTTTATCCTTATTGATTAATGAACAATCTCTCTAAATTAATGATGCTTCTAAAGGACTTGTGAAATTGGGGTTTGAATCAAGTCCTTAGTCTTTTAGAAAACTTTTTTTTACTCCCTGAACACCCAAATCATATTTAAAAAGTTTAGAATAATATACAAGATTTTTATACAAAGTTTACTAAAGGCATATGAAACTTTTGATGAAACTAATTACGTAGTTTGCTTCAAAATTATATCAGAGGTTAATTAAATATATTAAATGTATACGTCTTAAAATAGAGATAGAGAGTAGAAGAGCTTGTACCAATGATTTTTAAACTAGTTTGATTTCCAATGTGTAGTCTACATTTAATCAGCACTGTTTGTTCCACTATCAAAAGGTTTTCCTTACAATAAAAGTAGTTTTTGACAAGAGCTCCTCTAAGCTCACACCAATACTAGTATATGACCAGAGCCTCTTTAAGCACAACAAACACTCAGGAGCCATCTTCTTCACTAACTAATTAGATTCACTCTCTCAATGCCTTCTTCAAGGAACTTCTTTTGTTGTTCTTTGAGTTACTCACTCAAGACTTTAGCCTTTTTCACTCACAAGAACAATAATACAAATCACAAAAGAATTTCTAAACAAAAGGAGTATATAGAATAGGACTAGGGTAGAGAAAATGATTTTCAATGACAGCTCTATTCTCTAGTGTATTCTTCTTCTTATTGCTCTATGTATACCTGTTGTGTACTAAGTTTTGTGCAGAATATCCAACTTGTTTTTTTGTTATTTTTGGAATGATATAATCTTTGTTCTTCCTTGACTTTATCTTCTGTGATGAAGGGAAAATATATTTCTTAATGTGCTGATATTATTTCCTTCATTTCAAGTCTTTATCTCTTGATTCATTTTAAATTCTTTCCTCGACTGTGAAAATTGGAATATATCTTGTCATAATTTGTTGCATATTTCTTTCTTTTCTTTTTCACAATATCTCAAAGCACATCTCGATCGGGCCACTCATGCGCCCAAATGTCCAATGTATAATGACAGCACATGAACCCATGCTCTACTCATAGATCTACATAGTGCTCGCGCCCAGACCTGCTCCATGCCTCCGACCTGAGTCACACCCAGCTTGTCTCGAGTTAACCCATGTTGACCAATGCTGATGTGGAAGCTGTTGAACAGTGCCATGTGTCTTCCATGTGTCTTGATGTTTGCTGATATAGCGTTGATGTGTCCTTGCTGAATTGGCACTATAGTGACCTATTCCCTAGATTTTTCAGTGAGATCTTTCTGAATTTTAGCTTCATTTTCTCTAATTCTACTTTGAAAATGCACTTTTTGATATTATGATGGATAAAAACCCTCCCAAAGTTTGTTATTATTGCAAATTGCTGGGACACTTGATTGTATGTTGCCATACTCGTTCACTGAGGTCCAATCAAGATAGGTTTTAACCATGTTTCCAGTCCATCCATGCCTGTGATTACTACTACTGTTGCTGCCAACGATGCCCTGACTACCAGTACCTTCAAGTCTCTCCTTAGACAACTTCAACTTCTTTCCCTTTCTGATAATACTCTTACTACTTTATCTTCCACCTTTGGTAACACCAAATGATATTATGACTCTGTTTACGCTAATAACATGACCTCTATGTCCACCATATTCTCTTCCATATCCACCAATGATTTCATACCTCCTATACACAATGGTGATGGATCTTTTATGCATATGAGCCATAAGAGCACCATCTCCTCATCTAACCTCATCGTATCTCACACATGCCTTATTCCTAAATTAAATTTCAAGTTATCTTTGTGGATCAATTAAGTGATCTTGGTTATGATGTCAATTTTTCTTCTTGTAGTTGTCATGTGCAGTATCCATAGACAGGACAAATCATCAAGAATGGAAGGAAGCTTAGAATAATGTTTGAGCTTACTGAACTTCATGTTTCTTCTCTAAAGAACCTTTGTGTTGTTTCCCCATAATCCTCTACTAGCCTTGGCATCAGGGTCTTGCTCATAGCTTCTTGGGGAAAATGCATCCCCTCATCTCTAAGAGAACCTTGAGATTAGTAAATAGTGAGTCATTTCATTGTGTTTCTTGTCAAACTGCTAAACAATTAGCTTTATCTTTTCCTAAAAGTATCTGTATCTCTAAATTTTCTTTTGATTTTATGCATTTTGATGTTTGGGGGCCAGCTCTGACACCTACAATGGGTGAATTATGGTATTTTGTCATTTTCATCAATGATTATTCTTGTTATACTTGAATATATCTAATGAAAAATCATCAAGAGTTGCCTCAGATTTATGTTGGCTTTGCCAAAATGATCAGAACACAATTTTCTAAGTTAATTAAAGTTTTTCATCATGATAATACCATGGAATATCATGATTCAAAGCTTTTGACTTTTTTTGCTGATCAAGGAACCCTGTTTGAATTCTCTTATCTAGGAACTTCTCAAAAAAATGGTTATGCTAAGTGCAAACATTGTCATATTTTTGAATTTGTCCATACTATGCTTATTTCTTCCTCTTGACCTAAGCGTGCTTGGGGTGAAGTTGCCCTAACTATTATCTATACCATCAATCATCTTCCATTCTTTATCCTTGGTAATGTTTCCTCTTTTGAGCATCTCTATTATACTCCTCCAAACTATAGTTTTCTCAAAGTTTTTGGTTATGCCTATTTTGTACTCCTTCAACCCTATGAATATACTAAATTAATTCTTGTGTCCATCTTTTTTGTTTTCTTGGGTATAGGATAGAGCATAAAGGTTACTGTTGTTGGAATCCTATCTCTTAGCACATTCGTGTCTCGATCAGTCCATGCCGTTTTCTAGAAACATCACAAGTTTTCATCTCTATCTTCTTTCTAGTCCATTCCTTCCACCTTGAATCCTTTCTTTACTAACATCTCAGTTAATTGGTTTCCTAGTGACATTCACGTAGGTTCTTCTAGTGAGCTCATAGTTTCTTATAATGCTTCGATAATTCTTGATGCCCCTTTTCCCCTTAGTGTCTACATAGGGTAACACAACCTTCTGCTTATTTTCATAATCACCATTATTTTTCTACCATGCTTCAATTATATGAATCACAGTCCTATAAAGAAGTGTCCACATACTCCTATTTGTAGCTTGCTATGCAGGAGGAGCTATGGGAATTAGAGAAGACTCATACTTGGGACCAAGTTGATCCTCCTTTTGATAAAGCATTGGTGGGATGTAAGTGTGTCTACAAGATCAAGACTCATTATGACAGGTTTATTGAGTGACATAAGGCTTGTTTGGTTGCTAAGGGTTTCACTTAGGAGTATAGTGTTGATTATAAGGAGACTTTTGGTCCTGTTGCTTACATTACCTCTGTTTGTGCTGTAGTTGGTATTCCACCCACTTAAAAGTGGACCCTTAGTTAGATGGATATGAAGAATGTCTTTCTTAATGTAGATTTTATTGAAGAAGTCTATAGGAAATCACCATTTAGCTATACTTTCCCATCGAATAAAGTTTGTCTCCTTCGTAAGGTTCTGTATGGCCTTAAGCAGGCTCCCCAATCATGGTTTGATAGGTTCAGCTCAGCTCCACTATCCATTAACTTGGTTTTTCATCCAATTCACATGACTCTGCTCACTTCATTCGTCAAACTGATCGTGGCACCGTGTTGTTTTTACTTTATATTGATGACATGATCATTATTCGTGATGACACCTCTGGCATTACAGATCTTATGGCTTCCCTAAGCAAAAAATTTGAGATGAATGATCTTGGTCCCCTTAGTTATTTCATTGGCTTTGAAGTTCTCTCATCCAATGATGGCCTCTATTTATCTCAAGCCAAGTATGCTTATGATCTTATCTGTGGTCTCACAAATATCCGCACAGAATCAACACCTCTTGATCTTAATGTGTGCTTTACTCTTATGGATGGTACCATCTTAGATAATCATACTCTTTAGATGTAGTTAGTTGGGAGCTTAATCTATCCAACAGTTATGCAGCTTGACATTTCTTATGCTGTTTATTTGGTTAGTCAATTTCTTTCTCCTCCGTGCTCTACTCATTATGCCATTGTTCTTTGCATTATTATGACAAAGGAACATTGTTCCATGGATTTCACTTCTCTGCTTATTCTACCCTAACCTTTTAAGATTACTCTGATGCTAATTAGGGGTGGAGACCCCATTGGCAATCACTTTACCACTGGCTATTATATCTTTCTTGTACATACCACTTGATCCTAATGTGTGCTTCACTCTGGATGATACCATCTTAGATAATCCTACTTTTGACGTAGTTAGTTGGGAGGTTTATCTATCCAACAGTTATGCGGCATGACATTTCTTATGTTGTTCATTTGATTAGTCGGTTTATGTCCACTTTGCGCTTATCACGACCCAACTTGGGAACGTGACCAGTAAATGAGGAATCTCATCCCTATCATCCTCACGTAAGCCTACTGGGTGATGTGTCTCTCTAAATGCTTAATTTATCAATAAATATAATTATTAAAATATAATCTCTTTGAAATATAAACATTTTCTCTAATCAAAACATAATGCTTGATTTCAAAAACTAAAAATATTTAATAATTTAATCTCTAAAAACTCTTATTCAATATGTTGATCTATGATTCATAATTGTCTCATCACAAAGAATAAGTCTTAAACTTAAAAATCCTTGATATTTGAAAGCTGAATTACAAAGTCATCTAGTTCATCACATATGTTTCTAGTTACAATTTACATTTCATTTGCATGTTTAATATCTGAAAATACTAGAATATATCAAACTACATCTGTAGATAGGATCATGCCATCACATCTATTGGAGCACTCTACTCTAACATAGTCCTACTTTAGGCCTTACTGCAAAGTAAGACTCACCACTGGAATAACTGTATCTATGGACAGGAGTCTGAATCATCTCCGGACTCGCAGCTATGAGAGGAAAGGAGAGAGGTGAGTCAACGGACTCAGTAAGTGAGCTCTCACCCATCACCTACATGAGACAACCAACAAATATAATATAATATACAAGCAACAATCATAACCATTTGATATTCATATCCATAACTATATATATAGAAAAGATATCTCTGTATTTATAAATTCATAGAAAATCATCTCTAAATTCTTTGTCCAATGAGAAATCATTTTCCATATATACAGATAATAGCTCTTAAATCAAATATTCTTTAAAATCATATTTATCTATAAACATAAATGCTATAAAGTTAGAAATCTCTAGTAAAGCATAAAGAACAGTAATCTCCTAGAGAAATAGGGATCTTTGGTTATGTCGTGCATAACAAAATATAAATTCTCTAGTTATGCATGTCAACCATGACATAACAATTTCTCTAATATCTGGGATCCAAATTGGACACCTAACTAGGTTCCATTCTCTGCTCTGTGAGATTGTCCTCTCAAGACAACTTGGTACCAAGATTAACGATTGGGGTTCAGTTGTTAACTCACTGTCTATTTCTCTATAGCTATTGTCTAGTCTTTAATTCATAAAATATGTCATTTTCTCTAAAACTCTGCTCTAGGTATAAAACTCCATAATACATAATTACTTTTCTCTTAGAATTACTGGGGGAAATTCATAAAATCTCTAAATTAAATTATAATCATACTCTAGCTCTTTTAATAAAATCATTTTAAATCTGAACGGCGGGTACTCCGTCACTTGTGAACGCGAGACTCTAAATCTTAGTACTCTGAGAGTTTTGGACTCATATAACTCTAACAATCTGATTTTAGCATAACTGCGGCTATAAAAATCGAGCCCAAGGGTTCACCACTTGTAGGTATTCTAATTTCAAACCCACAGAATATGTATCTGGCAGTTGCTAAGAATCATACTGAATTTCATACCTTTTGATACCATAAACCGAAGTTCTAAATCCATTTCTTAACTAACATATTTTTAATATACTTAATATATCTAATATCATAGTTCAAAATATTGGGGTTCTAAATCATATAAAATCTCTGACATCATAATAATATCTCAATTCATGAGACTAAATCATGTAGCTCTGGAATCACATAACATATTTATTCAAAGAT